>CM049374.1:16627014-17167014 GCA_026937815.1 Etheostoma perlongum
TGGCTGAGAGTCAACCATGTGCCTCCAGCCATCGTCCAAGACTTCAGTCTCAGTTTTAAAACACTGCGAAAGGAAAAACTGGCCGTCGCTTGTCGCTTTCAAAAAACCAACTACATCCAAGCCAAAGGCCGCTTCAGACGCCTCACAGTGGTGCACAGCGACCCCGGCTTCTGTCTGCTGAGCTGGGGGGTCTGCCTCTCTGGGCTCATCGGTTTGTCTGTGATGAAGCATGGAGGAGTGAGGTATCTCTTCATCATCTTCACTTTTGGCAGACACTACAGGGAACTGGAACTTTGGGATGTCAGCCCCGTCCGGCCCCTGAAGCCTCCGTCTGATCCAGACCTCCTCTGGTTCCTCTTTAATGCACGGGGGCTCCGGGGCCCACTCCTGCTGTTCAGGGGGAACCTTTGGATTGACAACCAGCGGCTGGATTTTCTGAGACCCACCTGAGATACAAACATAAAAATGGACGGAAAACGTGTTAAAATGGAAAAAAGACATTTAAAAGAACTTAACAGTGTTTTATCTAGGTATGTGGAAGGCTTAGGTGCGCCTATTTAGTGAGGGTTTACGCCAGAAACGCACCGTACGCTGAAGTGCCACAAATACAGTGGGGCTCGAAAGTTTGGGCACCCCAGGTAAAAATTTGTATTAATGTGCATAAAGAAGTCAAGAAAAGATGGAAAAATCTTCAAAAGGCATCAAATGACAGATTAGACATTTGTATAATATGTCACAAAAAGTTACATTTTATTTCCATCATTTACACTTTCAAAAATAACAGAAAACTAAAAAATGGTGTCTGCAAAAGTTTGGGCACCCTGCAGAGTTTATAGTATGCACTGCCTCCTTTGGAAAGCTGAGACCTGACAGTAAGGCTGCACGCTATTGGAAAAATCTTACATTGCGATATTTTTTCCCCTTGCGATATGAAAAAATTAAAAGTAATTTTTAAAAGATGACATAAATAGCTCTATTTGGAAACAAATCATTCTTGACTACTGCAGTGATTTTGTAGGGGAGTGCGTCTACATAGAAGAAAAAAAATAACAAATGATCTTTTCTAATGTTTACAGAAGAAATGGGTCATTTAAGCAAAATTAACCCATATCCATATAAACAACATTGCAGCGGACCGGTGCACCGGTGCGACCTAGAGAAAAAATATTACTTGCGCCCTAGAGCCTGTGAGCTAACAGACGCTAACTAGCACTGGTCACTGCTGTCACTGTTGTCTTAAAAACAACACAGACGAGATAAATGTTGCGTTTCCTGGTAAACTGGTAAACCTTGAGACTGACGTATAACCGACTGTTATCTGTTGAGTTTTCCTCCCGTTTCCTCTGTGACTGTCTACATCTAGAAACTAAGCTGCACGGGGTGCAGGGAACAACTCTGACCGGCACATGAGCAGACAGGGGTTTACGGAGCGGTAGATGCGCTAGGCAAAAAGACCCGGAGCGTTCTATGAAATGATGCATTAGAAAAAAAGTTGCTCGATAGCGCAAAATTTGATCTTGTAAAGTCAAAATTGTGATCGTGATTAAAATTTGATTAAATGTGCAGCCCTAACCAGAATATCATAGTTCATAAAAATGCAGCGCAGTGACGATACAGACATTTCACACGTGTGTAACTTCACTGACCGGCCGTTCGACCCCTGCTGGACCCGTTCATAATGAGTCAGCCGTCTCTCTGTGAGTACGTCCATCGCACTCCCTCTCTTTCCCTAGCTCTTTTTATCAGTTATTGCTAAAAACAAGTGAAGAGGCTTTCTCAGAGGTACATTAAAAAGAAAATATCCTACACTATTTATTTCAGATTCAGATTCAGCTAATTTTCCTTTACATGTGTTGCAGCTGTATGTCTATACAACAAACTACTTCAAAATAAGAAGAATGTAACATAATATGGATGTGAAAGCAGTTATAAATAGCCTATGTGACAATAAAATATGTCTTGGTTAAAATCAACAAATAATTGTGATAATTAATCGTGATCACAATATTGATCAAAATAACCGTGATTATCATTTTGGCCATAATCGTGCAGCCCTACGGAGCACTGAAAATGAACGAGGGAAAGCCAAGCCCTTCTGCCTTCACGTGACTTTGTAAAGTTATGGAGATTAAGACAGATGCCCTTTGAATAGTAACAAAATCCACTTGAGCTTTGAATAAAGTGCAGTTTCAGCTTGTAACATTTTGAATCATGTCGCGCAGCACTGCCTTCTATTAAGGTAAAATGCTACGTTACCAACCAAAGTTAATGACTATGCCAATGTAGCAGCAGCAGGCTAACGTAGCTACGTTGAATGAGTGTGCGTTCTGTAGAGAACAGAGTCTCTGGGATGGGATGGTTTGGGATCTTGACTAATGCTAGGTTATAGCCTACGTTGTTTATACTGTATATGTTACATGAGTTTTTAACCAACAATCAGATGTGACGTTAGTGAAAGTTGCCTTATTTTGTTATGAGATTAAATAAATTAATGTAGATGTAATGTAAAATTGGTTAATGTAATAAACTTTGTATTTAAAAAAAAAAAAGTATAGCCTAACGTTAGTTTTGTGTGCCTTCACGGCAAAGACGACTGCAGAAGTGAGAGAAAGAGCTCAATGAAGCAGCTAAAAGAGGCGCAACTTTGTAGAGGTGGATTAAATCTGCCAGCAGACCTGCTGTGAGAGACGCATCTGATAATGTCAAGCAACCATCCTAGCTAGCTACATTATTCATTTAATGTGAAGTACGCCTATTTTATCAGGGACAGTTTCTTTAATTTGGATTAGTGTTAGAATTATGCTATGTATATCAAGAACTCCACTTTTAGTAGCTACAGTTATAATTGTTCTTTATAATAATATATTGATATATACACACACATCAATATTATTTATAGTGCCAAAGCACACCATTAGTTATCTCAACCAGAATCATTGAGTGCAGCCACAGTTTATAAGGTTTATTTATTTGGGGGGGGGGTTCCCTTTTTATTCCAGATTAGAGCAATAGCGCCTCCAAATGTCTGTGCACGTACCTGCACTGTACAGGGGTTATTGGTTTCTCAACAGAATGGTATCTCTGAATAAGAAGGCTTGGGTCCAATGGAGAAAAAAGGTTTAATGAAACAGCATGATAAAAGTGAGAAAAGGAGAGTTACCCCAGTTTGACCATAGATGCACAGAGGATTCACGAGATTTGCTGTTTACTTTACTTTAGGTTAGTGCAGAGTTAGCAGATTTTTACTATGGAACTAGCAGCGTTTTCTGCATCAACAATCTGCTCTGAGACGGTAACCATAGCTACCTCTCTGTCCTCTGATAGTATGCTGCATAACAGGTAAACATAGCTACCTCTCTGTCCTCTGCCTGCCGTGAGCGTTTCAGCGCCATGTCTCAGCGGCAGGTAGCATCGGTGGTGCTACTTGCCGGTGGTCTATCGGTCTGCCCTGTACTGGAGCCTGAAGGCCTCAGGTTTCAGTTTGTTGGACTTAACCCTCACCAGTGACCCTGTTGTATCAAAAGCACAGCTCTCTATAGTCGGTAAAAAATGCTACAGATTTGAAATCCAGGGGCTGTTGGAGCGCTAGCCAGTTTTACGGCAGCTAGACACGAGTTGAGGACTGGTTTCCTTGTCGAAGATACCCTGTGGACATGTGTTGTAACCCCAGCTGCCTTAGCCCTATACAGGTCATTACTGCAGCCAGGGGCATTACAGTATGAACCCCCCTCCCTAGACGTCTTGTTTTCCGTTTCCTCAGCCATGTCCACTAGCCTCAGACTCTTTGTACGCTGTTGCTATGGCTACGCTGCTAGTGCTAGTTAGCCACGGATTAGCTTACCATGCCAGTGACGTAGTAGATTGTGGAATTCCAATATGGGGGCGCCTGTGTAACAACCACAACAACACTTTCAACTTACCATTTTATCTTTTGACAAATTCACCAATTTTAATTATTGTACCAATGAGAAGAACAGATGTATTTTATCATATGTTATATCACCATTATTCAAATTCCAGTTCAGTTCATCTTTAAAATGACGCCATGGGAGCTACGCTTAGAGAAGAGAAGCTTATCCCCTTGAGTCTAGGACACCAGGGGCCTGTTGAATGAAAGTAGAATAAAGATATCCAGGATAAATGAAAAAGCGCAGCTTGACTTAGTGTGACCTGCTCATCGCGGCTTAATCGGTTGTACGTTTGCCGAGCCAGGATGAACAGGTGAAGCTATGTCAAGCCAGGTGTAGATAGCTGGGATAAAGGCACGTTCACGGCTTTCTCACATAGACCACGGTATCGATCACAGATTTACTGATGCAGAGATGGAGAAGACGCATGCGCCATATGTTTCACCCAATGAGCAGCAGCTTCTAATGGAATGTAACGAGGAGGTGAGAATATAATATGCAGAAAGGGAAATACGGCTCTTATCAAAAGGAGAGAAAAAAGCCCAACAGACTATAGCGGACCGACTGAATGTGTAAGGATGTAAAAATATCTACTTAGCCTACTAGTCACAACACATTTTTACAAAGTTGTTGGCTATACTGTGTTTTAATTGCTTTACATACGCTGGTTTCATGTGTTGGTTTTATTGAAGTATCTGTTTTTATGTGATAAATGCGCTGGTTATACCGTAAAGTGTCTTTTGAGTAGCCTACCATGTAAAGCACTATATAAATAAATTTTATTATAATTTAGCCTACTTTGCCTCGAAAGTGAGCAGAGGGAATTAATGTTCCTCGAGAAATGTGCCCTAAGGACTCTAGGCTTAATTTCAAACACTTATTCACAACGCGAGAACATGTTTTACAACCATATGCACAAATCTCTATAAGATATGTCTAATTCTTTGAAAAATTAATGTTCATACAGAACAATCAGAAAGGGCCAAAAACTAGAAAAAGAAGTGACTTCAATACTCGCTGTGAGCATATACTGTATGTAAAACTATATTCATGTTTTTTTATTCTTCTGACAAGTGACAGCACCAAAATAAAGAGATTAAGAACCATTGTGGTGTTCCCGGTGTGATGAATGTAAACTACACTACGTATATAGGCCACGTTATTGGTCCAGGGATGTGAGACTAATTGAGAAGGTTATGAAAACAAAGTAATCTATAATAAAACAAACATTATGCCCACATATTAAGGAATAACACAAACTGTCCTTTATTAGAAAAGGACAAGCAACAATAAAATGAAATCATGTATTGGTCTCTGACCAGTCTGCCATTATTATCATATCTGAACATCGCTGCATTGTCCCACTTAATCTCCGGAGCGTCCTTTACAAACATGAAGCTGCATGGACCACGGACGCCACGCTGCTCATCTCTACTTTTACAGAGAAAGTGGACACTGATGCGACGCACAGGTCTGACGGCAGGCAGCAGCCACTGGGCAGCGGCCACCGGGCAGCCTCAACACACTACCATCCCACCGGGAAAAGTCCTGACTCTCCCAATTGCCACTCCCCATCTGGGTGCCAGTGCAACCAGTTCTAACCATCTAAACAACTGCTGTAGTAAGGTTTAAATAAAGCTTGTGACAAAAATAGTGACAAGAAATGCATGTTAATAACAATAAAGCAGAACACATTCAGAAGACAACGGTATAACTGTTAAACACGTTTCAGTCGGATAGAGCGGCAGCTGATTTGACACATGAGACTCCAGGATTAATCTTAGCCTGGCTGTTAGCCTGCTCTGGACCAGGCTAGCCGCAAAGAATACATCTCCATGGCTACTTGACTGGGTTTAATTCAACCAGATTTCGTGCAACCGAGTCAAAGCTAAATTCAGCCAGGATAACTTGAATATCCCAGCTTAATCCCTTATTTTGGTTTCATGCAACAGGCCCCAGGGGGTTAAAGACAGAAGATTACTTCCTGTTGTGAAGAAAAAGGATTCTTTCTATATGTTAAATGCCAGACTTGACCTGATCAACAACTTTTAGAAGTTTGGGTTGGTGTTAAGCAGTGGAATGCTTATTTGACATCAATACTGAATCAATCTGGCTGCAGAGTACAACAACAGAAATACATTGTTTAACTTGTTATAAGTCAACAGAACCAGCTTGTTTTGCGAGCTAGCTATCGTCAACAGTGATGGAGAGGGGGGGGGGCACACCTTTAACGTTAATGTTGGACAGTTTTCTATACAGCAACTTAAACACAAAGTGAAACGTGTCCCTGCTGCGAGAGCTTAACGTTACATATATCTGGCGTTATAGCTAAACTTCAGCTATAGCTAGCTAGCTCGCTATATTTGACGTTATAGCCAACTAAAAGAACACACCTGATTGGTTGCTGAACGTTCTCTCGACGCCGCCGGACTGCTCAGCTCCCAGCAGCCTGCGCTGGCGATGCATTTCCTCCTCGTACTCGCTAATGGTTCTTTCAAACATCTCGATTATATCTTCAACAGCCACAGTCAGGCGCTGGTTGACGTACGTTCTCAGTAAGTTGAGTGTAGACATTTTGAAGGGACAGCTAACTGGAGAACAGGAACATAGACAGTTAAATGAACAGGAAAGAAGCATAGACAGTTAAAGAAAGACAGAGAAGTCGGAACGCTTCGGGCGGCGGATGCTGTGGATGCTGCGTCTTCTTCTTCTTCTTTCTCTTCCTCCTCTTCTTCGAGGTTAAGCAGCAGCTGGCCTACTAGTGTTGCGTTACTGACATCTTCTGGACATAGTTAACACCTACAGTGACAGTCATTTTCTTTTTGTCTTCTGATGTATGTCATTGTAACAATTATGATGATTGTCTGTTGTCTGTTAACCCTCATGTTGTCCTTAGGTCAAACTGACCCGTTGTCCTATATCAATGTTCTTTTTAATTCCCCAAAATAACATGATTGATTCCACACAAAGCTCTTTGGCAAGTACATATCTCTACTTTCATTCATTTTGGGGTGTCGCATTCAATTTTATAGCATTTGAAAACAAAATTGAAGTTTTGAAATAGTATTGATTAAAAGTTGACATATTCCAGTCTGTGATCATCCATCAACATCCATTCCTTTAATTTTAGTCTAAATAATTACGAATTTCTGCTTTTCTAACTCAAACATTAGGTATAATTTCCTAAAAAAAAGGTTTGACCATAAATTCCCGAAAAAAACCTGTAAAACTGTGTTACCTAATATTAAAAGTTCAAAAAAGTGACAAACATTGATAAACGTGTTGGAATAAAGAGGGACAAAAATATAAGAAAAAGTCAAAAACATTGATTAAAAAGCGTCAGAAGTCTGAAGTCATTCATTCACTCATTTTGACGGGAAGACAACACAAGGGTTAAATAACTATTTTAGTATTGTTCTATGCCACTTTTGTTTGTAAAGAACTTTGACATTTCAATAACATTTTGGAAGGAAAAAAATAACTTCCAGAGCCAAGGGTGTAACTTTGGCTTGACAAGCTTTGGGGGATGGAGGGGACACAAAACCAAATCCCATTTCCTGCATTTCTACATAAGTTTAGGGACTATAATAATACAAAATCCAGAAAATAATAAAGTTGATTGTAATGATAAATTCCCTGTGAAAAGGCTGCCTTTTCCCTTTTCACTAGCCTCTGTTTCATGTTTTGTGTCTGCTTTCAGTGTAATGTTTTAATTTATGTATATATATACTTTATTTATATACAGTGTATATATATATATATATATATATATATATATGTATAAATAGTAATCCAAATCCAAATGTGATGGTATTTTCAGATACACACCACAGTTTTTGCACGTATCAAGCTTCTTAAAAATCCCTTCAGCCTTCGAATGGGGTGGAGGTTGGACATTCTCCCAGAAAAAAATAGCACTAAACTGTGCATAAGAAAAAGATGTCCTACTTTCGTTATTGTTTAAAACAGAGGCCGATCCCATAAAAAAAAAACATATTTTGAAAGTGGGGAAGACACAAACTCAACCCACTGGAAACTACGCTTTAACCTTAAAGCCCATGTTGCGGGTTAACCACCACTCTTAATTATTGGGTACAAAAAACACTCAAGATATGTATATCATTTTAAAAAATGTCTCCAAATAGTGTTAAAAGTTGGTTTTTGGTCATTTTTGGTGTTCGCAGGTTTATGAAGTCAATTCGGCGATGACATCATACTGGGGAGCAAAGTCTCAGCCTGGCACTAGAACTACGGTGACTGACTGGGATGAGGAAGAGGAGGAAAGGCCAGCAGCCGAATAATTACGAACCTACCAGACGTGAGAGGGCAAATGAGGAATTGTCAAGATTGTGGGGAAGTCTCCTTCATTTATCTCCTTTATTTTAGCAACGCAGCAGTGCATACAATGACTTTACTTTTTACTGTCAGTGAATAGCACCGAGTGAACATCAACATTTTCTTTTGATCTAGTGACAGTGATCATGTCGTTAGTTCAGATAAGTACTGGTACACTTATCTAGATATAGTAATAGAAGGCATCCCCGAGTGTCCGAGTGTTTACCTCTTCCTCCGGTGAAAACGTGTCGCTGTTTGGCCGGTGCTTGTGTGTGTGGTGGCGAAGCTGCGGTGGAGAGCGGGTGCTGTAGGCGAGTGAGCCGCCGGTCGGGAAGCTCGCCCCGGGATCAGCTGATCTGAAGATGCCTAAATCCGTTTGACATTTCAGACAGGATCATGGTCCTCCCCAACCAGCACGCACCAGTATTGTAATTGTTTATATTTCAAACGTCACTGCAGGTTGATTGTGGGCGACAACGCGGTCGTGTTAGCTTACCGAAACTATACTGCCGAAGTTGCTGGCTGGCTACGCGACGTTAGCTATATCCGCTAGCATCCGTACAGGCTAACTATAGCCAGTTAGCTTTGTGTGTAACGTAACAAACCCCCCCATCTCGTAGGAGCGAAGCTTACTATTTCATTCAATACAATTATGGTACAAAAGGTGCACTAATGCCACATGTATGATGTTGACAACATGGACGCATATATAGGCAACACCAAAGGCAGTCGTAATATTTACCTAGCAGGCTAGGCTAACGCTGTTGTGCTAACGTCCGGCGGCGTATCGTTAGCTAGCAGTCTAAACTTGTGAAAAGCCGAACAACATCCCCGTCTAAGCTGTGTTTCACTTTCCCTCCAATATCATTATAAATATAATAAAGTCACATGGACTCGGTCGAGACCATAGACTGTTAATATTAAAAGACCAGAAGCCACATTAGGCCAGACCAGTGGTAAATACAACTGCTCTGTTATCTCCCCAATATGATGTCATGCAATGCATTGTGGGGGGAAAATGAAACACTGTAAAATTGTGCCTAATTTTAGTATTATATTCAATTTTGCGATATCCAACACCATCAAATACAATGGATAACAGTTCAAATATTTACTACCAACAAGCAAATTGCACAAATTTGTTGCAAAATTAAACCTGCAACATGGACTTTAATCGTGCAGTTTGTCCCATTTGTGTGATCTCATTAGGAAGCTGAATAAGGATGTTCTGCTTTTTTCACTCACTCCACGGTCAGCCCTAATCTTTATTTTTTCCATCTTGTCCTTTCGCTCTCTCCTGGCTCCGCCCTCCTACGTACTTCCGCTCAATTTTAATTTTCCTTCAGTACACCGTCTGGTTGTGCGGCATATTCTCAGGTTTTGTCTGGCCAAAGTTTGTTTTTCCAGCTTGCTCCGTTAGTGGTGAAGGAGCTAAGGCAAACGTTAGCGATGCAAAGCCTGTTATGTCCGTTCATCTGTGTTTGTGTGGTAATGTCTTAACCAACCTGTTTTAGTTAGGTAACGCCTGGGCGCATGAGTAGGATACAGTTGTTTTGGTCTGAAATGTTCAGTTCCTGTTTTCTTAAAGTAAAGTAAGCTGCACGCTTAAACAGCTCGTCCAGCATCCTTATTATACATAACAAAGCCAACGTCATGACCTAACGTTAGCGGTTGGTCATGGCAGACCCAGAGTGGCTCTGGGCAGATCCAATTTAAACTTCAACACCTAACCCTTACCAGATACAAAGGCTTCTGGGAACTGTTGATAATTCAAACTTGCAGAGAATCTAGACATCCATTTGATTACATAGTCATGCATTAGGCATGGTTACGGTCTCACCTGGTGCGCAGTCTGCTCGTGACAGCCTACCTACCATGTAACTAACATTTAACTTAACATAACTACCACTAAAACATGACGTGTATTTGTATGTGATATCCATTGGTAGCCTGTGAATTTCTATGTACACAATCATGCACGATGTACGAGCAGTACGACACTGTTGCACGGTTACATTCGCTCGTTCAGTAGCCTGGTGAATCCTTATTTGACTTTTTCTCTTAAATAAAAGCATGTCAATAAACTCTTCATGTTTGGCCCTTGTTATGACTCTCATTTTCCAGTTTGGCCCTGTGAAGTAGAGTTTGATACCATTGCTATAGAGTACAGCGTTGCTTTAGACACAGACCCTCGGTGCTGTTGCCTCCCTGTCTGTCTATTACAGCTCTGTTTTGGTCCATTATTTTGCTGGCACTCAGTTAACAACTTCCCAGTGAGCTGTGGACAAATTATACCAATTTCTTCTTGACAGGGACCAGGGCATGGTGAAGTTTAGATGCATTAGCTGGAAGGAAAGTTGAATGTAATATCTGATTCCTTAGCAGTGGTGATACAGTGAGCAACAAATATCACCACGGTAATGGACTGCAAAAACAATCCCATTGCAGGGGTGTCATGCTCAACCCTGAAGAGCGACACTATACATCATCATTCCAACACTGTCATTATCTATAGCTTCATATTATTTGAGGCTGATAGCAACATCAGAGGGAGAGATAGCGGCAGATTGGTTCCATCAGATAGCATTCATCCCAGAGACTCCCTGCACTCTGCAGACACACACATACTGAAGGATAGCGGCCAACAGTGTCACTGGGAAAATAGGAAGCGTTGGGTTATTAAGATGGTAAGTGCTGATATGAGACAGGACATATGTCAGGCTTGTCATTGTGTGTGTGTGTATGTGTCCGTGTGTAGTCCTGCTTGAGTTTGCACCCCTCTGGACTTGAAGATTTCTACTCTCAATTACTTACTGCCCAGAGGATATGCAACATCTGGTTGTCTTCCCTCCTTTGCATGGAGACAAGATGACTACTTGTATCCATAATATCTAAACTGTGTATTACACAGAGGGGTTGTGACACTTTATAATGAAGATGTCGTCAACATTATTGTCATTCTATAAGGGGCCAAGCAAGCCATATTTTATTCTAGGCCTGTCACATACATATACATTAACTTTCAAATCAATTTATTTTTTCATTTCATACGATGATAATAGCAATAATAATTATTATTATTCCTATAACACTTTTTTAAAACCCAATTTATAAATAAACGTACCTTGCAGCAAATGAAAATAAAAAAGTATAAGCATTTGGTGTGTATGATTAGAGTGGATTAGAAGAGATGAAAACAATTCTAGTAAAGTAATTAAAAAAAATGTACAAATATCTAATAAATAAAAACACAATTCCCTTCTAATAAAAAAAGCTACATTAAATGAGGATAAGCCCTCCAGTAAGCAAATGCTATTTTTTTTTTCTTAGATTTTTTTCTTGGGTGCTTATTTTTATTAGACACAAACTCAACAAAAACATGCACATTAATCTAAAGCGTTAACAATAATCACTCAAATTCAGCAGGGGATGCAATCCTTCTCTCGTCATCAAGGGGGGTGGGGGGGTCACTAACAATAACCTTGAGAGCCACTTAGCTAGAGATTGCTCAGGGCCCTGAATGCAAACACTCTTCCCCCCTTGACCCTCTCGTTTGAAGCCACGCCTCTGTGTAGATCATAGGAGCAAGAACATGAACAGTCTTTAAAGTAACAGTACGAACTTTTAATTAATTATAAAACATGAATTGATTCTCACGGGTCTGAAATCTTAGTGTCAATGTTGTAGAAAAAAAAACTTCCCAGGTAACAGCAAGTCATGGCCTGGGGTACATTCAGTCTTTGCATTTAAAAGCACCGGAAAATGTAGCGTTGGGGCTCGTAGATGTCTGTTGTACAAAAAGTAAATGTAAAGTTGTTCTTTGGACGTTTGTGTTGTCGTCCTGCACTGCAGTTTGAGCTGAGGCTGTGTGTATGTGTGTGTTTGTGTGCCGATTTTAGACATTTTTTAGTGGGGGCTCAAGCCTAAATAAAAATAAATAAATAAAAAATAAATAAAAATTATAATAATAAAAAAAAATGAACTTGGTTTGGAATTTGGAGCGGTTTGGACAGTGTTGTATAATACATTTTGAGAAAAAAATGCTGGCTTCACTTATATACATACACTTACAGTGGGTACGGAAAGTATTCAGACCCCTTTAAATTTTTCACTCTTTGTTTCATTGCAGCCTTTTTCCAAAAATCAAAAATGTTCATTTTATTTCTCAGTAATGTACACTCAGCAACCCATCTTGACAGAAAAAAACAGAAATTTAGAAATTTTTTGCATATTTATTAAAAAACAAAAACTGAAATATCACATGGTCATATGTATTCAGACCCTTTGCCGTGACCCTCATATGTAACTCAGGTGCTGTCTATTTCTTCTGATCATCCTTGAGATGGTTCTACACCTTCATTGGAGTCCAGCTGTGTTTGATTATACTGATTGGACTTGATTAGGAAAGCCACACACCTGTCTATATAAGACCTTACAGCTCACAGTGCATGTCAGAGCAAATGACAATCATGAGGTCAAAGGAACTGCCTGAAGAGCTCAGAGACAGAATTGTGGCAAGGCACAGATCTGGTCAAGGTTACAAAAAAATTTCTGCTGCACTTAAGGTTCCTAAGAGCACAGTGGCCTCCATAATCCTCAAATGGAAGACGTTTGGGACGACCAGAACCCTTCCTAGAGCTGGCCGTCCGGCCAAACTGAGCTATCGGGGGAGAAGAGCCTTGGTGAGAGAGGCAAAGAAGAACCCAATGGTCACTGTGGCTAAGCTCCAGAGATGCAGTCGGGAGATGGGAGAAAGTTGTAGTAAGTCAACCATCACTGCAGCAATCCACCAGTCGGGCTTTATGGCAGAGTGGCCCGAAGGAAGCCTCTCCTCAGTGCAAGACACATGAAAGCCCGCATGGAGTTTGCTAAAAAACACCTGAAGGACTCCAAGATGGTGATAAATAAAATCCTCTGGTCTGATGAGACCAAGATAGAACTTTTTGGCCTTAATTCTAAGCGGTATGTGTGGAGAAAACCAGGCACTGCTCATCACCTGTCCAATACAGTCTCAACAGTGAAGCATGGTGGTGGCAGCATCATGCTGTGGGGGTGTTTTTCAGCTGCAGGGACAGGACGACTGGTTGCAATCGAGGGAAAGATGAATGCGGCCAAGTACAGGGATATCCTGGACGAAAACCTTTTCCAGAGTGCTCTGGACCTCAGACTGGGCGAAGGTTTACCTTCCAACAAGACAATGACCCTAAGCACACCGCTAAAATAACGAAGGAGTGGCTTCACAACAACTCTGTGGCTGTTCTTGAATGGCCCAGCCAGAGCCCTGACTTAAACCCAATTGAGCATCTCTGGAGAGACCTGAAAATGACTGTCCACCAACGTTTACCATCCAACCTGACAGAACTGGAGAGGATCTGCAAGGAGGAATGGCAGAGGATACCCAAATCCAGATGTGAGAAACTTGTTGCATCTTTCCCAAAACGACTCATGGCTGTATTAGATCAAAAGGGTGCTTCTACTAAATACTGAACAAAGGGTCTGAATACTTATGACCATGTGATATTTCAGTTTTTGTTTTTTAATAAATATGCAAAAATTTCTAAATTTCTGTTTTTTTCTGTCAAGATGGGTTGCTGAGTGTACATTACTGAGAAATAACATGAACTTTTTTGATTTTTGGAAAAAGGCTGCAATGAAACAAAGAGTGAAAAATTTAAAGGGGTCTGAATACTTTCCGTACCCACTGTATATATATACTGTACACTATATGGATTGAAAATAAAACTCAATTCTTCTATCTAAGCTAGCTAAAAACAATAAATAGAGGGCTCTGAGTGGGCCTGTTTGCCTCTCTCTGCAACCACTGCTCTTCCTCTCCAGTAAATCCCAGCATATCCATATATATATATTGTTCCTATTCTCTCAGATTTCCCTTCTGCCTCAGCAGAACAGCTGATCACAGTGGCCAGAAATGCTAAAAACCTAACCTGCCTCGGCAACTCCAAGAGCCTCCAATTAACATGAATTTAATTCAATTTTAATTATAGTGTCAAATCATAACATAAGTTATCTCAGGACATTTTACAGATGGAGTAGGTCTTGACTCTAGACCAATAACGTACAGAGACCCAACTATTCCCCCCAAGAGCAAACATTTGGTGCGACAGCGGCGAAGAAAAGCTTCCTATTAAATGGCAGAAACCTGGCTGCTGGCCATCTACCTTGTTTGGAGGGGTATATGCACACACACACACACACACGCATGCACGCTTGCATGCACGCACGCACACACACACACACACTATGGCCAATATGTGAGTTAATTCATATATTCATTAGATAGATTCTTTGTAGATTTGTCATTGCAATACTATATCTTCATGTATTTAATGGTTTTGTCTAATATGTTATGTTTTCCCATAAAACATCATTGCAGTCAGGATTATGTTCACTGACAAAAAAATATTTGTCCACAAAGTAAAAAAGTATTAGTCCTAAGTATGTGGTTGGAGTGGTTAAGCACAGAGACAGCAGGGCTATGATGATGTAGACCGACGTTTTCAAAATCCTGCATGTGGAGATCACGCACATTTGGTTCGTGTTTTGGAGAGATCATGGTTTTCTATTCAATAATGAACAAGTGGTCACATCATGTCACACTTTTCAATATTTAACCACAGGGTGTGAAACCAACAAAGACCCATAATCACAATGTAATCCAAACTGTAGTACATTATATTTGTCATTGTTGAAATGTAACAAAGTTCAAAAACTTCCTTACTGTAATTAAGTATAATATTTTTACGTATCTGTAAGAATATTTAAATATTTATATTTCTAGAAACATTTCCTAAATAAAATGTTTACTTTTACTACATACATTTCCCCTAAGCATCTTTGTTACTCGTTACTACAAAATAACATCAGAAGGAAATTGTTAGACTGCAAAAAAGCCAAACTGCTTTTTAATGCACGCTCCATTCCAGTTGGTGATGAAATGCTCATTTTGTGAGCTGATGAGGAAGAAGCATGATAATGGATAGCATCAAAGAAACACCTGCTCTGCCGTCAAGGTAACAGGCAATGACCCCCCCACCCACAAATGTTTGGATCTGTTTGAGTATCAGACACTGTAAGACTTTTACTAATAAAAAAAACTTTTAGTAATATTCTAATAGGTGACTTTAACTTCTATCAAAGTAATTTTCTGGTAAGATAATTGTACTTGTAAGTATTGCTTTAAAGTATTTTATACAGGGGTGATATTTTGTATGAGCCCATTTCTTTTCCAATATGTTATTGATTGCCTGTTTCCAGAAGGGGGCAGTGTTGCTCCATGTCACACAGCCAATCGGAGAGTGAGAGGGAGTGACTTGAAGACAACAGGAAGGGAATGCTGTGGACCTGTGTGTGATGGTCAGACGTGGTGCATGTGCCACGTTGAAAAGTATACAGTTATTCTTAGGATGTTTTTGTTCTCATCCTGCGCTGCAGTTGGAGGCTGTGTGTGTGTGTGTGTGTGTGTGTGTGTGTGTGTGTGTGTGTGTGTGTGTGTGTGTGTGCCTGAGATGCATAATTTATGTTCAATGGATTGATTTGTCTTTTGTCTTATTGCTTGCCACCCGTTTGTTCATTGAAAAATGTACCTTTCTGGATTTACTTTTCCCAGGTACACATGTCTAAGTTGAGTGAAAATGAAATGGAAATGTTTACAAGGACGACATAGTGATGCATGTGCAATAACAAAAATAATTCATACTATATAGTCTATATCAACAACGTTTCATTTCCAGGATTGCGCCGGTGTTGCCAGAACATCCACCGGATGTCTGTCCCCGTCCTCTGTCTCACCGGATGTCTGTCCCCGTCCTCTGTCTCTGTGTTGGTGTTCTAACGTCTGGTGGATTTCTGAGGACTATGGTTAACTGCTCCTCACATATCTACAGGGTCAATCTAGACAGCTAGCTAGACTATCTGTCCAATCTGAGTATTCTGTTGCACGACTAAAACTACTTCTGAACGTACACAAATTTACTTTATGTGTAATTTCTTCAACATAATGTAATGTAAGGGGGAAAAAATCATCCGGGCAGCATTAAGTTACCCCAAAAAATGATTTTTTTTCTAATGCAAAATAGGCAGTATGAGTGTGAATTTGAAGTTGACAAAGTTGAGTGTTGAGGAGCAAAACATACCATGAAAGCAAACCAACCTTCTTTCCATAAGAACAGAGGAGGAACAAAGTATCTGCTTTGACATGGTCACCCATTTCAATTCAGGAAGCAATCTCTCCCAGGAACGGATCCAATCTGTGACTGCTCCAGCAAAAAGGTCACTGAATTGAAATGTGAAGTTCCCTTGAAATACTCCGAAGAACTGAGTGGTTGTTTGAGACTGCCATGTTTTTTTTTGTATTCCTCTTACATGGCAGAAGTGAGCGGGCTCAATACGTTTTTAGTTGCAGAGCTGGAATCAATGACACCGAAGAAACTCTTACTTTTGATTTCTGATGGCACTTGGCTATTAGTTTAGGACTTTGAGAGATCAATTCCAGAATGTTAAGTAAGCCCGGGGCTATTTATTATTTAATTGATCTCATGGTTTAAATGGTAGGATGTAAATGTATATACTGTTGGATGTAAGTAATTTTTTTTTCATCATGCATACACAAGTCTAGATCGAGGACAGTTCATTTCCTGGCTAATCGCTGTGGCTAATGTCCCTCGCCTTGCAAAACTGTTCGTTTTGGGAAAGAAAAACAAATTTTGAGCAAGCAAGCTACAAGATTTAAATGTTTTAAAAGTTTTGGTGGCTGGGTTTGCTCAGTTGGTAGAGCAAGCGCACATGTGTAGAGGTTTACTCCTCGACGCAGTCGCCGCGGGTTCAACTCTGACCTGGGGCCCTTTGCTGCATGTCATGTTCCCCTTTCATGTCGTCATCTGTTTCAGGTCTGAAATGTCCCAAAAATAATCTTAAAAAAAGAAAATTTGGATGGTTTAACACATGGGCGATTCTAGGATTGCCCATGTAAGGGGAGGGGCTCATTTATTTCACTGGATAACAATGACTATATGTAATCATTATTATAACAGAGGATAAATGCAAAATATTGAACATGTGAAAAAACTATGAAAGTCCCTTTATGGACTACCAGAATCAAACAAAATTATAAAGAAGTGCAAGCAAAACATGGATAAAAACTAAAACTTCCCTTGACTGGGTTACAGGTGCATAGCATATTAAAGCTGTTTCTTTGAATCTGTAGTTATTTATCAGTCCTCTGTCTCTAACAGACACGTTAGCAAACTCGAACTTCGAGCACTGAAATTGATTAACACTTGTGTTGTCTTCCCGTCAACCTCAAAATTTTTGTTTTTCTGAGTCAAAATTTAAAATGAAAAACCTTTTATCAACATTTTGGTCTTTTTTTACCCTTTTGTGGCTTTCCTACAATGATTGTCACTTTTTCAATGTTAGTTGACTTTTTCTGAGTCTTTTAAAAAATTTTAATATTTGTTTTTTTACACTTATCACTTTATGACATTTTTGTTACTTTTTTCCATGTCATAATTACACTTTTGTCTCTCCTTTTTTATACTTTTTTTAGATTATTTATTTAACTTGTGAGAACCGTTGTTGGGAACCATCCACGTTACTGTTTTGGTCAATATGTTTGAAAGAAACCCAAACTTCTGATATAGAAACCTTTTGGAAAGGGGTTAAATTTGACCCAAAGACAACAGGAGGGTTCCAAAAAATGTTTTTTTTTTATTCCATTTGTTAAGGGGGGCTGAGATAAAATTTAGGGACTTAAATCACCACTGGTGCAACAAGGCAGGCGTGCTCGGTTCTTTCAGGGAATGATTGTAAAGATTTGCAAAGAATGTGTTTACGGCATTCACTCTCGCTGACTGGGACGTTTTGGGACTGGTCATCCAGTTGCTTTTTAAAGTTGCTTTTTAAAGTGACTGTGTTGTGTGAACAGTTAACTTTGTTAAATATTTTGGCCAGGATGGCTCAGTTGATAGAGCGGGTGCACACATAGTATATAGAGGTTTACTCCTCGACACAGTTGTATGACTCCAACATCCAACCAATCAATCCAAGCGGCCCAAAAAACCAGCCAATCCAAGCGGCCCTTTGCTGCATGTCATTCCCCCTCTGTCTCACCTTTCATGTCTTCATCTGTCCTGTGAAAATAAAGGCCTGAAAATATACTATATATATATATACAGTATACATACAGTGCCTTGCGAAAGTATTCGGCCCCCTTCAAGTTTTCAACCTTTTGACACATTTCAGGCTTCAAACCTAAAGATATAAAATTTTTATTTTTTGTGAAGAATCACCAACAAGTGGGACACAATTGTGAAGTGGAACGAAATCTATTGGATATTTTAAACTTTTTTTAGCAAATAAAAAACTGAAAAGTGGTGCGTGCAAAATTATTCGGCCCCCTTGCGTTAATACTTTGTAGAGCCACCTTTTGCTGCGATTACAGCTGCAAGTCGCTTGGGGTATGTCTCTATCAGTTTTGCACATCGAGAGACTGACATTCTTGCCCATTCTTCCTTGCAAAACAGCTCGAGCTCAGTGAGGTTGGATGGAGAGCGTTTGTGAACAGCAGTTTTCAGCTCTTTCCACAGATTCTCGATTGGATTCAGGTCTGGACTTTGACTTGGCCATTCTAACACCTGGATACGTTTATTTGTGAACCATTCCTTTGTGGATTTTGCTGTATGTTTGGGATCATTGTCTTGTTGGAAGATAAATCTCTGTCCCAGTTTCAGGTCTTTTGCAGACTCCAACAGGTTTTCATCCAGAATGGTCCTGTATTTGGCTGCATCCATCTTCCCTGTCCCTGCTGAAGAAAAGCAGGCCCAAACCATGATGCTGCCACCACCATGTTTGACAGTGGGGATGGTGTGTTGAGGGTGATGAGCTGTGTTGCTTTTACGCCAAACATATCGTTTTGCATTGTGGCCAAAAAGTTCGATTTTGGTTTCATCTGACCAGAGCACCTTCTTCCACGTGTTTGGTGTGTCTCCCAGGTGGCTTGTGGCAAACTTTTAGACGAGACCTTTATGGATATCTTTGAGAAATGGCTTTCTTCTTGCCACTCTTCCATAAAGGCCAGATTTGTGCAGTGTACGACTGATTGTTGTCCTATGGACAGACTCTCCCACCTCAGCTGTAGTTCTCTGCAGTTCATCCAGAGTGATCATGGGCCTCTTGGCTGCATCTCTGATCTGTCTTCTCCTTGTCTGAGCTGAAAGTTTAGAGGGACGGCCAGGTCTTGGTAGATTTGCAGTGGTCTGATACTCCTTCCATTTCAAAATGATCGCTTGCACAGTGCTCCTTGGGATGTTTAAAGCTTGGGAAATCTTTTTGTATCCAAATCCGGCTTTAAACTTCTCCACAACAGTATTACGGACCTGCCTGGTGTGTTCCTTGGTCTTCATGATGCTCTCTGCGCTTTCAACAGAACCCTGAGACTATCACAGAGCAGGTGCATTTATACAGAGACTTGATCACACACAGGTGGATTCTATTTATCACCATCAGTCATTTAGGACAACATTGGATCATTCAGAGATCCTCGCTGAACTTCTGGAGTGAGTTTGCTGCACTGAAAGTAAAGGGGCCGAATCATTTTGCACGCACCACTTTTCAGTTTTTTATTTGCTAAAAAAGTTTCAAATATCAAATAGATTTCGTTCCACTTCACAATTGTGTCCCACTTGTTGGTGATTCTTCACAAAAAATAAAATTGTTATATCTTTATGTTTGAAGCCTGAAATGTGTCAAAAGGTTGAAAAGTTCAAGGGGGCCGAATACTTTCGCAAGGCACTGTATATATATATATATATATATATATATATATATATATATATATATATATATATATAATATATATATATATATATATATAAATATTGTACTGTACGTGGTGTTTTCTTTTGCAGGGTGCAAAGTTTTCAGCAAAACCAGTTCCTTCCAGAGACTATTTTGCAGAGCCACCGTCACTGAGTCTGGAGCTTAGTGCCACCCAAGACGATTGGGATTGGTTTTGAGAAACACAACCCAGAGCATTTTTTTTTCTCCTACCCAGAAATGTGTGCGTGCTGTAACTCTGCCTGAACCCCCAGCATTAGCTTAGCCTAACAAAGATCCTGCAGGTAACTAGTTCCAACTAGCTGCTACCAATAAGTGACAAAATAATGCCAACATGTTCCTATTTACATGTTGTGATTTGTATAGTCACAGGGTGTACGAATAACAAGGTCACATGAGACACAGCCCTAACAGTATAATAACTGGGAACTATATTCTCAGAAAGGCAAAGGACTGCTGTTCTGCTACTTGGGCTGGAGTTTGCTCAGAGTTGGAGTAATAGAGTCAACAATTACCAGATACTAAAAGCATAGTTTACAATCATGGGTGTTCACTGCGACAATTAACATAGACCAGGAGACCAGGTAATACCATGATGTTTCATAGAATTCCAACCAAAAACGCTAACCACTGAATCTATGGCTATACTTGCTCTGGATATGGATCCAAATACACCTGTAGCAACCTTCAAGAACCATCGTGTTTGCTCAGGACATTTCACTGAGGACTATTATTATGAAAACTAGAATTAGCCACACGGACCATGAAACATGTGCCGCAGGATACAGCCATCCCATCGATAGTAGGCCTACAGACCGGACAAAGTGGATCCCCTGCAGCTATGGTAAGTGTTCCGTTATGTTTTAGAGGACTAACTATACTAATACTTTTACATTAATAGGGTGGTCACTACTATTGCAGTTGTTCTCGGGATACATTTATCCGGTGTAATGTTGACATTTGTGACAACTGTGTTTGTGACAACTGTGTTGTCACAAATGTGCTTTTTCACCCCCGAATAAAATTCAATTCAATTCAATTTTATTTATAGTATCAATTCATAACAAGAGTTATCTCGAAACACTTTACAGATAGAGTAGGTCTAGACCATACTCCAGAATTTACAACAACCCAACAGTTCTAGTAATTCCCTCCAGAGCAAGCAACAGTGGCGAGGAAAAACTCCCTTTTAGGCAGAAACCTGGAACAGACCCAGGCTCTTGGTAGGCATTGTCTGACGACCGGTTGGGGTTAGAATAAAGAGTGGCAATAACAGTCACAAAAAATGAACGATGCTAGAGGTAACGCTCATGTACTATAGCCTTTATCTTGCTAATGAATTGGATTCCACATATACACAACCAGTCCGTGTTCGTTCTGATTCTCCCCTCGACCTCAGTCTGTTCGGCATTTTGTCAGCTTCCAAAATTTGTAACTCCTCGTCTGTGTATTCTGGCTCAAGAATATATATTTTCTAGATCTTGGTTTGAAAATCCTCTGAGAATTCCAAAAAGTCAGCCATGATCTCCAGTGTTGTTTGCAACTAGCTAGCGATTCACATTGGCGTTGTTGACGGAAGTACTGTAACTGTGCTTTTCGGTGTCTATGTAACTAACTGTCTATGTAATCACTCCGCCCAAGTACCAGTGCTTCGCCTTATTGAGAATATAGTTAGCATGCGGTTAGAAGATGGCTGTCTCATGTGACCTTGTTATTCGTACACCCTGTGACTATACAAATCACAACATGTAAATAGGAACATGTTGGCGTTATTTTGTCAGTTATTGGGAGCAGTAGCTAGTTGGAATCAGTTACCTGCAGGATCTTTGCTAGGCTAAGCTAATCCTGGGGGTTCAGACAGAGTTACAGTGATGAGAAGGGTGTGTATCGACTTGTCTAACTCTGGGGGATACGGTGAATAAGTTAAAGTCCCAATAAGTCAGCGTGTTCCTTCAACCAGAGAAAGTGCAAAAGACATTTTGTGAATTTCATCCTTCATGGGTGCCTCAGAGGCAACAGAGACATGAATCTGCAGGGATACCAACCAGAAATGACAAACATTACATCTGTCATTTATTACAGAAATACATTTTCAGATTGATTTCCTTCAGGAACCCTCTGAAAGGTGATGAATTACATTTTTACACCTGGGATATGTAATGATGATGCAGAGAGTGTATTATGTCAGTATGTGCTTCACAAGTGGCACGTACTGTAGTCACTGTGGATATTAGAATCTAGATGTACTGGCAATGTTCAACTAACTACATTATTTTTGCCAGCTTTTGTATAGGTCACTAATGAAACCACAAATAATGTTGGGCCATAAAAGGAAAAGAGAGATTTTCAATTTTTCTATAGCAATGTGAAATGAGATCATTTGGAGCTGCAGCTGAAACGTTGATGTTGGCTTTTTGAAAGTCTTTAAATCTCTTTTGAAAGCAAACCATAACTTATGATGTGTTGTACAAATTGTTTTGGTGCTTAAAATGAATTTACCAAAGACTTACGTTATATATGATTAAAATAGTAAAGAAATGTCTGAAATGAAATGTTGTAATATCTATTTTTGAGTCAGAGTTTTGTCAAACACAGTTTTGTTCTCATTGACCTTTCATCCTGACCACTGTGAATGCATGGCCTGTTTTTTTTATTTTTTTGGTTTATGTTTAACGTGTAACCAAGTGCACTTTTTTGCAATAAACTCAATTGAGTGTTAGCTGACATCTGTGAGCTGACTAAGATCTAAAGGATAAATACGCCATCAGATATACGTAGCTGCCTTTTTCCCTCTTAGTGACGCTGAGATTCATCTGCTGTCTAATGGAGGTGATTGGAGCAGCTGGTTGCACCGTTTGGACGGGCATGCTGGGATTCATCAGATTCTTCCAAGGCTTCATCTACAGGATGAGCCAGAGTAACAGAGATTGTGCTTTCTCTCTCACTGGTACAGAAAAGGTATTACAGTTTTTTGTATGTGGACGGGGTGTATTATATTATAAGTCTATCATTTTTTTGTCTACATTCGGAAAAAATAGATTTATAATATGATACACCCTGTCCACATACAAACAATGTATCCTTTTCTGCAACAGTTGGAAAGAAAGTACAATCTAAAGATAAAGAGAGGAGAATATATGATTATTACATATTGGAGCAGAACTTAAAATGGTGTCTGAATTGCTGGCAGATTTGTATAATGCTGATGAGTTATATCTGTAATGTTTAGTTTTTGGTTAGGAGGAGTAAAGCAGGGCAGATAAGGAACATGTGGAACAACAAAGTGCCTCCAATCTGCACCAAGGTGGGTTAGGGGACTCAAGCCATGACATGTTTTATGAATGTGTGCATCTCAATAAAAACAACGGAAACTAAGCAATGCTATGCCCCTAAGTTTGCACCTCTGAAGTTGAGGACTTATAATTGGTTATACACTTGATGTTCTAATGGACAAACCTACTGTGGTTGTGCTTTGTTCGCTGATGTCATGGCTTTAACACATCAATCAAGTTAGAACCGTGCCTTTATACATCTATTCTCTTCTGTCCTTTGATAAGAAATCTGGACAACCACCTTTTCATTAACATGGACCTCAAGTGACCCCAGCATGGAAAGTTTAAAGATAAGGTTTAGAGCCATGCAGTCCAACCTAATATCTGCTTTTCCCTCTTTAATCCGGCTTAACAATAGAGAAATATAACATGGTAGCCCAATGAGTCACTCTGTGAAAGCTCTTTAATGGGTTTCCCTGGATTTTTCAATCCATTTTAGTTATTTCTTTAGCTTTATGGAACGCAACAGGAACGGTTTTTGATCTTTAATGCACTTTGATACCTTTATTGGGTTGGAAAAGTCAATTTGGACACACAAAGGCAAAGTTTGAGTGTTTCTGAAAAAATATCTAATTACTATAAAGCATATAATGAGATTTTCCTGTGAATAGTGTGACATTACCACTTCCATCAATGGTACAGATCACATTGTGGCTCAGGACTCAGGAATGCAGCATTTCAAAAGGCTCAGTTGTCACCAATGGTGGAGCAGAGCCATGAGCAGATATGCTCATTCAGATGGGATGGTGCAGCCTGAATGATTTTACATTTCGATGCTCCTCACTCTCAAATGCAGTCTAATGAAAATCTTATAGCTGAATTTCATATTAATTTGTTCAGAGCTCAGGTCCTTGTCGGAAATATTCTTCTGTAGTTTACCTTATTTTAATTAATCTTACAAATTGGATGTTTGACTAAATATCATTTTGATGTAAAATCATAACGCAGCTGTTTAGAATTTGTAATGAGTTTTTACATCTTTAATAACATCTTTATTGCTTACATGGTTTCCATAAGTGGTGTGTGGGAATTGATGAATTTAAATTAAACTCACAGAAAAGTGTGCATACATGTTGAGTAAATACATTTTCTTTCCACACTTTCAGCAAAAAGCTACACAGAGAAAGAGTCTCAGAAATTCACCAAAGTAAAGCAGCGGTTTTTGATGCAAAACCACTACTCTTCACAGAATCAAAAGCCAAAACTTAACAGAGGGATGACGCAGATTGTGACACCCTGGTCTCTGGTGTCAAAGTCCTGAGCTTTGTATAACCAACCATACACTCCCAACCTCCTCCTCCTCAATTTGTATGCAGTATAAGGATTTAACACTTCCTGGATTGCTTCAACCAAAGTACAGTATGCAGACAGGGTAAATAAATGTACAACACATTTTTATGGAAGTCAGGACAGTACTGTCCAATCGACCCACCGACATCACCATTGATTTAAAATCAAGTGTTCAACTCAACGGATAAGATCATTGACTTCTCTACAGACTTATTTTTACGTCTGTATTTTAGTCATGGAGATAGCAGATATTAACATTGGCCCTGTGATTCAGTAACCATACTGTATATGAGGGGACAAACTTTAAATGTTAAATGTTTTTTTATACTTTATTTTTTCAAGTTTTTGTACAAAGCATGGAGAGCAGCAATACAATGAATACCAGTAAGTATGATTACAATATGAAGTGACAATATGAATCAAATGCTAGCCACGTAGTGCCCTTATTAAAACAAAATTAACAACAAATAAGGGAAAAGCAAGAAACAAAAACAAAAGAAATGCACACATATTCATGCGTACCTGAACACATACTGCACGTGCACATGTTCACTTACTCCAACAAGTGTGTCCAAAAAGTCAAAACATAGTCATATGTACATATTTGCACACATACACTTATGCACATTCACAAGAACTAAACATGAGAGAATTGTGGGGGTGCGAGTAGGTCGCCATTGATTACATCGATATGGTCATTGTTTTCCTATATACTGTATATATACACTGTATAATACAAGGCATTAAGGCAGGCTATCACCCATCACTTCTGTACCTTTGTAATCTGAGTCAGTAGTTCTATAGTTCGGATATCTTTAATTATGACTCTCCACTTGTTCTGTGTTGAGCCATCTTCTTGTTACGGCTTTTTTGCTCACAGCCATGAAGATTTTTAGGAGGTATCTGTCATTCTTTGGTAATTTAGTGTCCATATTTCCCAGGTAGAATGATAAGCAAGTCAAATTAAAATTATACCGCAGGACTTCTCTAATTATGATTTCCACTCCTCCCCAGAAGGGTTTAAGACATAATATGTGTGTATGATACTGTGTCCACATACTCTCCAACATGTAGGTTGTAGTCCTGTCTGCCTAGACTTTGGCTATGGCCGTATAAAGAATCTGATCTCTTCACAGTTGTGAGGCCGTAGTGGTGATTTGTGTGTTAATTATATTTGTCCAGTCTTCAGAAGTAATTACAGTTCTCAATTCTTTTTTCCCATTTTGCCTTGATATAGTTTGTTGAGCCCAAACCACCTCAACTGGCTCCTTCGCATCAAAAGGAGCCAGTTGAGGTGGTTCGGGCATCTGGTAAGGATGCCTCCTGGGCGCCTCCCTAGGGAGGTGTTTCAGGCACGTCCAGCTGGGAGGAGGTCTCGGGGAAGACCCAGGACTAGGTGGAGAGATTATATCTCCAACCTGGCCTGGGAACGCCTCGGCCAGTCAGAGCTGGTTGATGTGGCTCGGGAAAGGGAAGTTTGGGGTCCCTTACTGGAGCTGCTGCCCCCGCGACCTGATACCGGATAAGCGGATGAAGATGGATGGATGGATGGATAGTTTGTTGAGTGGCCTCTTAATTCAGCTATATGTCTGTTTAGTTGATCCATTTTGAAATGTTGACCATTTAAAAAAAATATACAAGGTTCAGGGACAGTCAGCTGGAAACGTTGTGACAATTAAAAGATGAGGAAATAAAGATTCAAGTACCTCTCCAATGGATATGGATTAGCAGGTTACAAAGGGCCCATGCTGATGTGGAATAAATCAGTTTACTCAACTTGAATGCTCAACACATTTCCCCCTGCCGTCCCCCCTTAAAATATACTGCAACCTGATACAGTGGGATTGCATTGGTTAAAGATAACAATAACACAACAATCATAATGTGTTATTATGATTGTTGTTTTAGATTATAATAACCAAGCATTTTCTATGTGACTAAGAGCCCTGTTCTTCAGTGAGTTGCCTTGTAATAATTATGAAAACAAGCACAATTTCTTGCATTAACACCATCAAGTGCTTTACCTGCTGTCATGGGATAAAATGAAGAAAATAGCCAAGCACAAAAATAATAGAACAACAGTAAACAATTCATTAACAACCAAGAACATATGTCAAATAAACTGTGACGCAACCTATTTTATCTCTCAAAGACAGAGTGTAAATGTTGCCTGTATGAACCTGTAACTTTCCTGTGCACGTATGTGTCATAAATACATCATTCTCTGTTTAAAACTTTACTTCACAAACATTACCGGCTATAATAATCACGCAACACAAATGTCTTTATTAACTTTATGTCTGTTCACTGAATTTAAAAGGTAACAGAGGGTAACATATAATCTTTGTCTTACCAGCATGTGCTGTCTTTCTTGTATAAAGAAAAGTTTGCAGAGATCCTCGGGTTTAAATGACGTTATGTAGTCCCGGGTAACAGGAAGTGTCCCGAATTTTAAGTAATACATTTATTAGCCATCAAGATGTCTTGTGGCTTTGTCAAATGTTATGAATCATATAAATGATATTCAGTATATTTTCTGCTTTCCATAATTTTATTAATTTGTATATCATTATCTCGCCTCATTGGTCTTAATTGGGGTAAACAATAAAAATCCCATCATTACAACTTCATCTCCGACTCATCTTGAGTGTGTTCACCTGCTCACGACTACTCATCTACTTCTACCCTCAACATAAACAAATGGAGGAATGTATGACTATTCATCATGTACCATTAGCTTACGTTAAATGCCAAAATTAAAAGAATTGAAAAAGGTCTTACAATACCAAGCTAGCATGCCATTCCTATCCAGGGCAGTGGAAGACCTTCCAGAGTTTGGAGGGGGGGGCGGGTTAAAAATAGAAGGCAGTCTCTCTAGTATTCTTGTGGGAAATGTTCAGAAGGTCTAAATGCCAGTCAGAGTGACACCAATTTAAGAAGTGTTTCTCAAGAATTTTTTAAGTGTCCTTCACACAGAACAGACACACTTCAAACCAGCTCAGTGACACACCCCATCAACACCATATTACACTCGGACTCATAACACTCACGCTCTAGTTTTTCTCTTTTGACTGATGGGGATCTGTTCCTCAAAACATGACCCCACTCATAGTCAGAAACTATAGACTCTATCTTTTAGTTCTGGGGATGATGGTTCAGCTGTGTCACAAATCAATACTACACAAATGTGATACAGTATGTACTACAGTACTTACAAAACGTAATAGTATAGTAGTTAGACAAAAACATACACACCATTTCATACTGACAGAAAATACAGTATGAGCCCACATACGAGGGAAGAGCTTGCTTAGCTTTCCCTGAAAGTTCTCCTAAGGTGACAAACATTCCAAATCCTTCACAGAACATTAGGGACGTTTCTAAAATGTCCTCTTTAGGTTATGAGAGTGCTGCAGCACAACATTCCTTTTACGACTTTAGGGGTATACTCCATTTTTGTAATGTTATGGTCAGATGGCAACATTACAAAAAAGGACATTTGGGACATGAACAGAACAATCCTATATGGTCCATGTTGGCTATATGAGAATGTTTAGTTTAGAACTTAATCAGAATGTTTACATATGGGTCGAAGTTGGTTTTATAATAACGGGACCTATATGAGTTAAGGCATCATTCTGTTTTGGTTATTTTAAGGTCAAACAGCAACATTACAAAGAGGACCTTTGGGATGTAAACAGAATATGCTCCCCTTTTTTATGTTTAATCATACATACATACATACAGTGTCGGGCAAGTTACTTCCAAAATAGGATACATTATACATAAATTACTACAGTAGTTGCTGTCATTCAATAGTAATTAGTTAAATTACAATATTACTGTCTCTGAATTGTAATGCATTACACTACTTTTGCCTTACTTTTGCCTTACTTTTGAGTTACTTTCACCAAAATAACATCATAAGTATGACTTGGCAGATAGCTTGTGAATTTCCCCACAGGATCAACAAAGTCTCAGTGTTATTAACTCCTGAAAATAATCACCGTCTCACAAATACATCTGTCTCTGCGGTCGTTTAAATTATTGGTTCCAGCAACAGGAAATAACACTCCAAAATGTTTGGTCAGTGTTGGTGAAGTAAAAAAAAAAGTCTGGTTAAAATGCGTTACTGCGTCACTGAGATTGTATACGGAAAAAAAATTACTGAAATGTTGTTAGTAATGGGTTATATTACTGCAGTACAGGAAGACGTTACTCTAATTGTGTTACTTTTGAAAGTTCAATCAATTCTGTTTCATTTGCCCAGGGTATTTGTTTTCTTTCTTTTAAATGGCAATTTATTTTGCAATTTTGTCAAGCAATTTGAAGATGCATTTTGCAATTGAGAATTCAATATGCAATCCTCAATTCAGTTCAAATTATTTTGATTAGAAATTAAAATGAAAGCTCGATCAACTGCATTTCACATTGCTGTGTTTTTTGGTCTCAATTCAAATGGAAATGGATCTCATCAAGGCGGGTCTTCAGTTAGGACGTCACTCCCTGGTTTAGTAACCCAAGTTCACTTCCACCACGCCAACACTCTTCTTTTTAAACAGTAATGTATACCTTAGATAACATTCAGCCGTCAGAGATTAGTTTATTACAATAGAGCCGTTTTTGGCATTTTGGGTGAAAAAAAACAACCAGTTCACCACCATGAGACTAGAAACCTTTGCCTTAATTGTTTTCTGCCATTGTTTTCAATGTTTAAACTCCTTGTTAAAAGAAGCATCCTGCCTTGTAAAGAAGCATCCTGGTTTTTACTTTATTGGAAATTAAGTTAGTGTACATGAGAATTTCAGTGCAGGTAAAATCATACCAATGATACTTCACTCCAAAGACTCCACTAAATGCATTCATCTGCTCAATGAAAAACCCTGGATGTCTTCCAGGCTTTGAAGCCAATTTGACATAGTGGGCAAATCGTGTAATTACAAATTCTGTGTCCATCAAGTGATGCCATGGGGCCCAAAGGCTAAAGAGATTGTTTGAGTACCACAAGCCCCGCAAAATGACTTGTTTTACTATGAGAATGTGATCCATTTGGTTTGATAACATTTGGAAAGACTGGAAGAGCTGCACAATTAAATCATTTAATCCCCATTCAAGTTAGCGGAGCACTAAACCGGAAGTAGCCAGAGGTAGTGTGCCTGCTCTATGGGCCACACAGTGCGGAAGTAGTGCCGATCATCTGGGTCATTTTTGGCTCCATGATGGCTTCATGCGCCACTAAGCAGCTCTCATAGGAGCAAAAGGGGCTCTGCCTCAAACGGTGTATCCAGTTCTTATAATATATCCATGAGTGACATTAGATTGGATTAGATTAGATTAGATTAGAAAGTACTTAATTTATCCCACAATGGGGAAATTCACTTGTTACAGCAGCAGTTTTACACAGTAAAAAGCAAACCAACAAACAAGCCAAGAAACAACAGGAAAACAACAGACAATGTGCAAAAAGTACTGAATGAATATATAAAAGCTATTGTAAAGTAAAGTGAGGTGGCCATAGTATGAAAAATATTGCAATGTAAGTAAGTAAGTGACCCATCCATCCATCTCCGTCCGCTTATCCAGTATCGGGTTGAGGGGACAGCAGCTCCAGCAGGGAACCCCAAACTTCCCTTTCCCGAGCCACATCAACCAGCTCCGACTGAGGGATCCTCAGGCGTTCCCAGGCCAGGTTGGAGATATAATCTCTCCAGCTAGTCCTGGGTCTTCCCCGAGGCCTCCTCCCAGCTGGACGTGCCTGGAACACCTCCCTAGGGAGGCGCCCAGGAGGCATCCTTACCAGATGCCCGAACCACCTCAACTGGCTCCTTTCGACGTAAAGGAGCAGCGGCTCTACTCCGAGCTCCTCTCGGATGACTGAGCTTCTCACCCTATCTCTAAGGGAGACGCCAGCTGCCCTCCTGAGGAAACCCATTTTGGCCGCTTGTACTTGTAAGTGATGTGAAATTAAATTAAATAATTTGTAATTAAACAATATAGCAAAAGAAAGTAACCATTATTTAAATGATATTGAAAAAGTAAGTATTCGTAGTGGAAGAATATAAATACAGATAATAAAAATATACAGTACATAGAGCCATGGTGAGTGGTGGGTAATTGAAACAGGAACAGAAACTACAACATTATCAGGTGGTGCAGGTGTTGTAGAGTCTGACAGTGACCTGCGGTACCTCTCCTTCTTACACCAACGGTGTATCAGTCTGCTGCTGAAGGAGCTGCTCAGAGACCCCACAGTGTTGTGCAGGGGGTGAGAGGTGTTATCCACGATGGATGTCAGCTTAGCTAACATCCTTCTCTCCCCCTTTCTCTAAAGTCCAGAGGACAGTCCAGGACAGAGCTCGCTCTCCTGATCAGTCTATTGAGTCTGCTCCTGTCCCTTTCCTAACTGCCCCCCACCAGCAGACCACAGCATAAAGGATGGCAGAGGCCACCACAGAGTCATAAAAAGTCTTGCACACTCCAAAGGACCTGAGTCTCCTCAGCAGATGGAGGCAACTCTGGCCCTTCTTGTAGAGTGCATGGGGATTATCAGTCCTCCACTACTTCAATGTCCAATCCCTGGATGCTCACCGGTGAGAAATGGGATGTTTTCCTCCTAAAGTCAACAACATCTCCTTCGTCTTGCTTGTGTTAAACTAAAGCTGGTTAAGCTCACACCAGCTGACAAAGTCCCTGATAACCAACCTGTATTTCAGATCGTTCCCCTCAGAAACACATCCAACAACGGCTGTGTCATCAAAGAACTTCTGGATGTGGCAGTGGGTGGTGTTGTGAGTGAAGTCTGAGGTGTAGAGGGTGAAAAGGAAGGGGGAGAGCACCGTACCCTGAGGGGCACCACGTCAGACACACAGTGATGGAGCCTCACATACTGTGGTCTGTTGGTGAGATAGTCTGTTGTCCATAGAGCCAGGTGTTGGTCAACTCCAACACTCTCCATCTTCACTCAGAGCAGTGAAGGCTGGATGGTGTTAAAAGCACCGGAGAAGTTGGAAAACATGACTCTCACAGTGCTCCCGCTGTCCTCCAGGTGGAGCAGCGATCTGTGCAGCAGGTAGATCAATGTGTCGTCCACCCCAATCCCAGGTTCAGTTCATCTGCCCAGACATCATAACCTCACGGATGGGACTGTGGGCATCAAATATCACAGAAGCTGTGCTCTCATAAACATTTAGTTTATTCTTAATAAAGATAAACAAGACAAACATTTAGTGTTTGAGCGAGCACACAACTGAATGTGGTTTGACAGCTCTGCGGTGATGTTTCAGGCAGCGTTTATGAGCACTTGATTAGGGTGGTGAAGTCATCATTAGGGACAGATATCTTTTTTTATGTGGCACATTGGGTGGAGGGGTTTGCTGCAGGCTCACATCTCTTTCACTTGTAGTCTTGTGTAGTAAAGCCTCTGACAGATTGTGATTTTGTCTTTGTGTGTGTGTGTGTGTGTGTGACAGAGTGCTATGTGGGTGATATTTATGGAGGTTTTGCCGAGGTGTACAAAGCAAAAAGCCTTGTTATAAAAGGCAACAAGATCAGTTGTGTTCAAGGGAGCTCCGAGAAGAAAAGTCTTCGTCTCTGCAGTTTTTGAACAGAGGAGCTTAGGTTTTGTGTACAATGTATTTTGTTAATGAAGCGGCAAATCACAGAAAAAAAAGATCAAACAGCAAACCAATTGATTACGTAGCCAGTGGAGGAAAGAGAGGACATATAGTGAGAGACAAAGAGTCAGTCCATCACAAGTATATATATTAATGGAAATTTAGACATTTTCTTTACTCTAGGGTTAGTACTCTCCTGTAATGTGTTCTAACACCACAGGCCATAAGTAGATTGTTGGAAATTGAACCATCTTGCTTCAAAGCCAATCACATTCTCTTTTTTCACTCAGATGTGAAATACATCTAAATAATGCCATGCAGGCATAAGATCAGAGGCAGAGAGCCTTGCCATGGTGGCGAGTTCTGCTAATGGTAATTATTACTGAGGTCAGCATGATTACTGCCTCATGTTAATCTGGACTGTACAATTCACCTGGAGGGCAAGTTCTCTGAACTGATGTTTTTTTTTTATTTTCATTCTTAATTAACATCTGCAGTATATTCCCAACAGGATCTGTTCCTGTTGTTGTACACCGGAAAATCAGTTATAAAATCCATTAAAACATTGACTTTTTTAAAGTCTGATCTTAATATTTTAGAAAAATCTGTCTTAATACAATAATACCTGTGTATGTTAAACGAGTTATTGGTTGCTGGAAACATTACTTCAATACACTGTATAGGATGAATCACAGAGTCCCCGTTCTGTGTCAGCGTCAGGCTAATACCAGGCTTTAGCAATCTCATTTAAGCAGTAATTTTCACTCTTACAACAATATTTAACTAACCCTGACCGTGACATGTTTGTACCCAGGCTGTGCCAAGATAATCGCTAGTCTGTGTATGAAAATAATCAAAAGTTATAACAAATGGTGATGCTATAAACAAGCAACCAAGTTTATAGTCTATAATCAAACCATAGCTCACTCAAATATATATGACATCCTTGTCAACGGTAAGCTATTTGAAATCTCACAATGAAAATGTGGATGCCTGCTTTATGTTAAAGAAAGGGTAGCAAGATTTGAAAGTAGCATCTCCTCAGGGCGCTGTCTAACCCCGTTGCTGTAAAGCAACCTTTAAAACAAGGAAAACACTTGCCAAATTACCATATCTAAAATGAATGATGATATCTATTCTCATATATCAATGTCAATATAATATTGAGAAATTTCCCACCCTACCTGCACTTACTGTAAAGTAAAAGGAACTTTCTTTTGACTATTTCTGCATGAATACCATTCGTCCATTGTCCCACAAGCCCCCCTTAGCATGACTCTAAGTCATGCTAAGTTTACCATGATTAAAGACGTAGAAGTGTAGAAATGGATGTTCCTGTATACTATGCTGTATCCTAACCCGGGGCAAGTGTGTCCACATCTGCTCACACTGAACTTTTTTGTGCATCCCCAGTCTAAAATCAACACCTAATCATTACCAGGTTGGAATGATTGAGCAGTAGGACTTGCAGCAAAGTTGTTAACATCTCCCCATAATTTAATTACAGCAGCCACACAGGAATCATTGCTGCTAATTAAGCAGAATCGGATGCAATTATACCTTAAGGGCAAAACATGACCCTTGATGTTTAGACTGAAAATCAACCCTGCCGTCAATGCTGTGTGTTTGCGTGTGTCAGGATGGGATTTAGAGTGCTGTTGCTAGGCATGTATAGAGGCCAGTTTCAATACAACTCAGGCAATTTCGGATTTGATGCACTTTTCTATTTTAATCATTGACTAATTTATGATAATATTGCTAATGGCTTTCCAAGAGAGGGGAAAACAGATGGATTAGTGGATGAAAGTAATGGAATGGATATTGCGCCTGTGTGTGGGAGAGATTTTGTCTGCCATTTAACAGGTTTATCAACCTAGCATCTAGTATATGATAACAGTCATGTGCAACTAAATTTTTCATTAACAAAATTTGTCTTCGGGGGAAAGATTGTGCCACCTTGATTGTAATTTTCAGTTTTCACCAAGCATCTAATAGAACATTCATACTGAACATACATGCCAAACGTTTGTTGGAGTAATTTCTCAGTGAGCTATTTTTTACATAGCCATATATGGTAATTCCTGTTAACACAACATTTTTGTTTATAGACCAACTTCCTGATTCAATTTTCACCAACTGTACTTTCTGGGTCGTTCTGCTGTGTAATTAGGGATGTCACAAAGAGGGAAAATGTTTTAACTAATAGATATCACCATGAAACTTCCACAGCGGATTACTTACAATAAGATAATACAAAGTTTTCTGAAATGTAATGTTTGAGTATAAAAATGTGTATCTTATTAAATATGTGCTAATTTGCATATTTCCAGAAGAGAAATGGGAACATGAATAAAGCCATGTTTTTAGGAATGCAATGTTGTATAATTCAGGCTATGAATGAACAAAGCCCTTTGTACAATCCTTTAGACTATAGATAGGAAGGAAAGTGGAAAGTGGAATGTCTGTAAGTGCTACTGAAGTGGAGACTTCTGGCTCTGAGTCCAAGAAAAACTCATTCTGAGAAGACACCCTTTAAACATATAGATTGTAAAATTCCATACTTTTTGCAAGACATTCTTTTATTCGGAATACCCCTTGAGATGTAGCATCTTGTTTTTGTAGGGGGTCCTAAGATTTAATAACACTAGAGATTTATGGGGTAAAAACATTTTAACTAATATTCATCATTATGAAACTTCCCAGTTGATTCATTACCTTAAGAGAATTGTGTGTTTTGTATTACAAGTGTTCTGATATTTTTGAATATGCAAATGAGGCTTTATCTAATGCTAACTTTTGGTGAATTTATGTTTTTTTCCACTAGTCTGTAACAAGACATGTTATGGAAGCAAAATAGCCAAAAACCTCTAAATTGAAACATCTTTTTGCCTGTAGTGTTTGCCCTTGAGATATTCAAGACTGGACCAAAACACAGACAGAACAAAGATGGTCAAAAGCTAAAACACAAGGCAAGAGTGCAACATTGCAACTTTGGCGAACTGGCCAGGAGCGAGAGGAAAAAAATAAAAATGTTTATGCTGCAGGGCTGACAAAGGGGAAGTGGGAAACGGGTGAGCAGGTGGGCAGAGAAGGTCAGGTCACCGGAGCAGGTGGAAATGTCTGAGAGCATCTGGTGGACAGCTACAGGACGGGTTTGAGGGAGTGGGACTGGGGCTGGAGGGAGGGACAGAGAGGCAGAATGTGACAAAGGATTAGCTGGTGATGTGATCATTTCTAACACAACATCTTCCTGCCCCCATACCACAACCATCACACACACACACACACACACACACACACACACACACACACATCATGTATTTACACCTCCCAAAGCACATTGAGTGTTCATACACACTAATATTCCACTGTTATTCCGGACATGACAATATTCTGAATTTGATACAGGTCATGTTTGTATATTCCCAATAAGGTTTTTTTCAGAATACAGTAATTTCTTATTAAGACACCTTAAACATATGTCTCCCCTAAAGTATTTACTTCCAGAGTTGGCCTGGACTGGGGGGTGTATTTTCAGGAGCACAGATGCTACTGAATGATCATAGGAATATTTTAGGAAAATTAGCAGCAGTGCGTCGCTACAATCCTCTCGCTTTTTGTAATTTTTCACAACCAATAATCTAACGTCCACTTCATGCAATGATCCATTGATGGCTAGTCTGCAGAGTGTCAGGCCAGTGTTAGGGCAGTTAATAACTCATAATTCCATAACAACAGTGTTTGTCCCCCAACAGTAAACAGAAGAGAAGTTATACATAGCAGAACAGAATGGGACAAGGCTTTTTCATTTTATTAGATAGAGTGCAGATAGAGAGGAAAGGGGAGAGAGAAAGAGAATGACAGGACCCAGCCCACATGGGACCCAAACTCCAATGGGCGAGCCTGAGGTCGCCCCGTTCAATGTGTTAAATGTTATAAAGCCGTATTAGTGAACGATTTAATATCAGATAATCATATTGATTCATTTTGTCTTTCTCAAACATGTGTCACGAATAGGGTTGGGTATCGTTTGGGTTTTTTCCGATATCTGTGCTAGAACAACGCTTTTAAAACAGTACCAGAGCCTAAACAGTGCCTGAGCCTAAACAGTGCCTGAGCCACTGCCTGAACCAAAATATATATATAATATATTTATAATATATATAATAAATGAGCAAAAATGACAGTAGGCAACATTGAAGAATGGCTTGTTTATTGCTAAGCTCATGTGGTCAAAATTAAATGATTGATTAATAACGTAATGATGACAACTTATAACAATGACTTACTTCACTAGTAAATTGCTGTTAAACGACAAAAACAAGCACCAGATGGCAAAAGGGCATTTTATAATAACTCAAAATGCACCACAAGGCTGGCGAGTTTCTAGTAATCACACCGTCTGTGTTGCTTTTCTAACAATGGCGGCTGCCTGCAGACTGGTGATGGAGTCCTCTACAGGGAAATACAGTCCCACTTTACACCGCTTAACGTAAGCTGTCAGCATGTTAACCATTGTGTTCAAGCCAGTTGCTAGCTAACAGTAACGGAGCATCCCGTGCAGCGATGCTTCTGAAAAAATAAAGTCAGGCACCAACATTTTCGTTCTTATTCGGTCTCGTTACCACCGTTTACGTCAGAACCAGTACCCTATTGGCCGCTAGTCACAAAGAATATGTTTCAATGCCTAAATGAATCCACTCCTCCCAGTCATATTTATACTCATAGTCCTCGAGGCTCTGGCGGAGGAGGGTGAGTTGCAGACATCTACGACTCCACCTATTAATCAACCCTAACCCAAAACTTAATTATTTAAGCACAATACATTTGAAAGCGTTGTTCTGAGTCTTTCACACCCAGGGGCCGGGCTATAAGGGGGGCACAGGGTGGCACCCCCCTGAAATAGGTGGAGTCCAACCCCAATCCATTGGGCTAGAGTGCTGTCAATCTGACAATGCTCATTTCCATTGGATGAGAGTCCTGTCACTTGGCTGCCTGTTCTGCCAAGCTTCCCAGCCCTTGTCACATGACCAATTCATGTTTCCATACTGACTATCCAAAAACCTTTTTTTCTTCTTTTTCTTTTTTAAAAGTGGCATCCTAAGTATAGAAAATGTGTATTGTATTCGGATATATAATTTGTTTAAAATAAAAACAAGTGAAAATAATTGTGTTGTTCTATCCTATCCATTAGATCTTATGTTTCTAAGCAGATTTTCTATGCTGTATTCTGACTGATTACTGGTCCCCCCTGTGACACCCCACCTAAAAAATCCAGGAATCACCTCTGTTCACACCCGACCAGGAAAACATTGCAGCTAAATCTATTTGTTATTGTGTATCGGGCTCCTGCTCTGTATCCTGTTCTCCAGTTGTCAAATGTGCTCCAGCTTTTTAACACAACTTCATAAGTGCAGTCAGGCTTTGCTTAAGGGGTAAGAGCTGTTTGTAGGCAGTAACATAAGGCCAAATTCACTTGTGAGCAAAATAAAAAAAGTTTGGACAACGTTTAATGTCACCAAATAACCAATCCCATCCTTCAGGGGCTCTATAGAGCATGGTGGCTTTCTTTCTGGCAGTACTCTGCTCTGCATTTCACTCTCTGTACAGCTTTCACTTTGAACTGTCAGTGTCTCATAGTAGCAACAAGCAGATGGGAGCAGGTAGGCAGGGCTTCCTCTTTCCTTTATTTTATCGTCACAGCAGGAATTGTCTAAAAGGTGCTAATAACACTCAGAGCTGGTGGGAGTGAGCAGCTTGGGCTTCCAGATGGAGCTCTTTAACTATACCGACTGAACGCTGATGGTGATAAAAATAGTCATTATCAAAAACAAAAAAAGGTACTTACTGCATGAGTTTGTTTTCCATACCTCAAAACTGATTTCATCTCCATTTTAAACTGAAGTATGCCAGTACAAACCATTACATGTCCATAAAGTGTCATTTATGCAATTTTGTTGTTCGTTTACCAATGATACTGACTCATTGTGCAATAAGTGTGGATCACTCAAACTGCACTGTATTCGTCATATCAGTGTTGTGTTTTCTAATCCAAGAGTATGCTTGTTTTAAGCTTACAAAATGCAGAGTGCTGCTGTTGCTCTGCTGATGTGCTGCTCATGCTTGGCTTCCTGTGTAGACACAATGTTAAACCCAATTTTGTGCTTCATGCTCCTGCGCTGAATCAACGCCCGTAAGTAAGTTCGTAGGTACGTGAAAATACGTGCACCTCCCCAGCAATGTAACTACACGTAGCGGCGTTGCATACCGCATCAACTGTGATTTGGCCGCTCGACCGTGGCTTGGTATTGTTGCATTTCCCCCTACTCATTTCCTGCTTCTCCTTCACCTTAAACAACATACAATTACGGAAAGGGTTAACTTTTCCTTCTACAGATTTACAGAGAGAGACTTTATTTCCCTGTTCTACCTCTCCGGGTGTTGGTACTCGCTTCAAAGCTAAGCCTCATCACTCTCTCATTCGCTCTACCACACACACACTCACATGCCGGCCCTGCTATTCTCTTAAAGAGACACACTAGGACGACGTAGACACACCAGCACACAAGTATAAACCTCAGTCCACTTACGTGTTCCCTTTATGTGAATATTTTGTGAAAGCACCAATTATCGTCACAATATTAGGTATTTGTTCAAGAATATCGTAATACTGGATTTTCTCCATATCAGCTTAGGCTTCTTCATCTTGTTCCTACATGTTTCTGATGGCGGTAGAGACAACAGCATGTTGAAAAAGGTCTAGGTTATCTGCGATTTTCCACTAACACACATCTAGCAAAGACATTTTCATTGCAAACCCTCTATTCACCACAACCCCTGCTCTCTATCACAGTGGATGAAACAATGTGCAACAATTGCATGGAATAGTCCTTATTATCCTTATTTGGAGATATGTTTGCTGAGGATTTTGTTTCTGCTTGTTTTCTGAAATGCACATGTTCTTATTTATCTTTTTGATTTTGCTGAGACAAGTGAAAATGGAGTTGCAGTAATCACGCCGGGATGATAATGTATATGACCATGAACGATCATCTCAAGCTCAGAATGTGAAACAACAGCTCCAAGTTTGGCAATGTTTCTTAAGGAAAATAAACATGTATGGGTCAGTAATTTGATATGTTGATCAAAATGCATGCTTTTATCAAATATAACACTATACAGATGCTAAAGCGTGATTTTTGCGTATCTGGCATCTGACACTGAGATAAACTCATCAAGCATCAGTAGTCTCATTATAACATTGCGCCGGGTGCAGGGCGGGGTTACTGGCATTTTTCTAACGTCATTTCTGTTTTTGCCAACTAGTGAAAGGGGAGGTAACACAGGCGAGCAATACACAGCATTCAGACTGACAAGACAACAGATTCACCCATAGTCACCTGTAGTGCCTATCAAGCATGCATTTAAAAGACAAATCTCCATGGTTACATCCACTGTCCACACTGACACCCACAAAGAGAAGAATACGAGACGTCAGGCCATGAAATCCCCCCCCCCGCAGTTGTCAGAATCAATATTGGCATGTATGACAAAGACGGAGGGTCTCTAAAGAAAACTGCTCAATTGAATATGGCGCTGGAAATGACAAGTGACAAGCGAGCCGCTGTCTGAGGCTGACAGATGAGCTAACGACCAGAGACCTCCATGACAGATGCTCTCCAACACTTCAAGGAAAGAGCGGACGCTGGGGAGCGAGATGACAGCACCCACAACCACATTAATTCTCCTAAAAAACAAAGGGCTGGCCTCAGAGAAAGGAAACTCTCCATTTGCACCCTAGGGCTCTCGTTTAGAGAACAAAGAGCCCTGCTGCCTTCATCTTGATCGAACCACTTTTTTATCTTATAGCCTCTATGTCTATATTCTCAAGGCTCCTACAAAGTACTACACATTCCTTGTGACCATGCCTCTAAGAAATTGTTATGCTTACTATGTTTGATCAAATACCCTTATTTTTGCTACAAAACAAAGGTTAGCTGTCCTATATCAACCTGTACGTTTATGGAAATCCGTAAGTTTTGTTAATTTTGACTTTAATGTTCTGTGAATGTAATGTTTTAGGAAAAAGGCAAGGCAAGGTAGCTTTATTTGTATAGCACATTTTGCCAACTCCATTATACGACAGTGTTGAAGCATCTGGCCAATTAAATCTATGTCAGAAAAGGTTACTGTGTGTCACACCAGCCCAGTCTCATGGCAGTTCGTAAAATGCTGACATTATTTTATCTATTGATTTGTGTTATGGACAAGATTTTCTGTTTTTTTCATGGTGTTGAGCACGAATTTTAAACTAATGTATATTAATGGGAAGCATCTTTTGTGAGAACAGCACGAATATGGTAGCGAGTAGTATTTAAAAGCCAAAAAAAAGCACAGGGAGGGTGGTTGGGGCGTGCAGTTCCTTTCCCCATTGTCCTATTCCTAACCACAACCATCCATTGTTGTAGCGTGTGTTACGGCCCTTACCTTTAGGTTAATTTATGCTTCTAGTCAGAGCATGTGTATATGTGTGTATGCAAAGTCAGCGGTGTGGTTGCCCGGAGAGGATTGGCCCTTGTGATGATGTCTCCGCCCACTTCCCTGTTCCAGTGCATCAGCATTGTTGATTGGTGCGGTCTGTGTGGATCCTTCCAATTGTTCCAAACATTTCTGGGACATGGATGCACACAGAGGGAGAGGGGAGAGGAGCTCAGTGTGTCAAAGGAAGGAAGTCCTCTGGCAGTCTAGAACTATAACAGCATAATTAAAAGCTGCTGCAAGGCAGAACTGAGCCAGTTCTATAAGGGTTGGTAGATGAGTCTGACGACTATGAAGAGAAGCAGAGAAGAGAAGGGCTGCAGTGTCTGGAGCTATCCACGTTCCCTCACTGGTCTAGGCGAATGCTGCAACTCCTCACTCCCTAACTATAAGCTTTATCAAATAAGAGTTTTGTAAGTTTACTCATGAATGTGGTGACGCTTTCTGCCTCCCGAACACAGACCGGGATCTGGTTCCACCGGAGAGGAGCCTGATAGCTGAAGGCTCTGACTCCCATTCTACTTTTAGAGACTCTAGAAACCACAAGTAACTCTGAATTCTGGGAGTGCAGTGGGACAATAAGGTACTATGAGCTCTTCAAGATATGATGGTGCTTGACCATTTAGAGCTTTTCTTAGATTTTCTTAGCTCTTGTCAGAACGCGTGCTGCAGCATTCTGGATCAGCTGTAGAGTCTTAAGGGACTTATTTGAGCATCCTGATAATAAATAATTACAGCAGTCAAGTATGAAGGTAAATATGGTGCAAAAGTGAGAGTGCGTAGATGCGATGTGAGCACTTGTAAAATATGACTTGAGAGCTTGTAAAACAAATCTGTAGTTGTAGATGCAATGTGAGCACTTGTAAAACATGACTTGAGAGCTTGTAAAAAAAATCTGTAGTTGTAGATGCGATGTGAGCACTTGTAAAACATGACTTGAGAGCTTGTAAAAAAAATCTGTAGTTGTAGATGCGATGTGAGCACTTGTAAAATATGACTTGAGAGCTTGTAAAAAAAATCTGTAGTTGTCTATGCGATGTGAGCACTTGTAAAATATTACTTGAGAGCTTGTAAAAAAAATCTGTAGTTGTAGATGCGATGTGAGCACTTGTAAAATATTACTTGAGAGCTTGTAAAAAAAATCTGTACTCGTGTTTATTTTTATTTTTTTCACTTGAGTCACTTTTTCAGTACAACCACAACTCAGTGATTACAACCTCTCGAATCTGTTGCTGCAGCGTGCTCTCTCGCATCACACAGCGGCGAGTCTGCGCTCTCGACTTTTGCAACACTTCTTGCGATACATTTGGTGCAAAACTAATTTGTACCTGTGGACTTAGTCTGTGGAGCTCTGAGCACACAGGACGGCCGGGGACAGCAGGGTTTCTATCGCCAGATGAGGGGCAACTCTGTCCGGCTTATTTATGTAGCATGAAAGCTAGCGTTAACTAACTAGCAGCCAGCCCGCTTATAAATACTGTTATACCTTTTAATTATCTCAACACTTTTTAACAGTCCAACTGAAACACTGGCGGTGAGCTCCAGGGTCCTGCAGCCGCAGACCGACCGCAGTCAGTGGGGCTCGGCCAGCGTGGAAACGTCGCTAGAAAGCTCCGCTGCCGACCTCGACGGCCGGGGGCAGCAGGGTTCCTATCGCCAGATGGGACAACTCTGTCCGGCTTATTTATGTAGCTTGAAAGCTAGCGTTAGCTAACTAGCAGCCAGCCCGTTTATAAATACTGTTATACATTTTAATTATCTCAACACTTTTTAACAGTCCAACTGAAACACTGGCGGTGAACTCTAGCTTGCTTGCTATTCCACCAACACTGGCAGTGAGCTCCAGGGGGGTTGTGCCGCTGCTACCGGGTCTGGAGCTCTCCGTGTCCCACTGGAGATCAGATAAGGTCGAGGTCGGCAGCGGAGCTTTCTAGCGATGTTTCCACGCTGGCCGAGCCCCACTAACGGCGGTCCGTCTGCGGGTACAGGACCCTGGAGCTCACCGCCAGAGTTTCAGTTGGATTGTTAAAAAGTGTTGAGATAATTAAAAGGTATAATAGTATTTATAAGCGGGCTGGCTGCTAGTTAGCAAACGCTAGCTTTCATGCTACATAAATAAGCCGGACAGAGTTGCCCCTCATCTGGCGATAGAAACCCTGTTGTCCCCAGCCGTTCTGTTGGCTCAGAGCTCCACAGACTAAGTCCACAGGTACAAATTAGTTTTGCACCAAATGTACCGCAAGAAGTGTTGCAAAAGTCGAGAGCGCAGACTCGCCGCTGTGTGATGCGAGAGAGCACGCTGCAGCGACAGATTCGAGAGGTTGTAATCACTGAGTTGTGGTTGTACTGAAAAAGTGACTCAACTGAAAAAAATAAAAATAAATACGAGTACAGATTTTTTTTACAAGCTCTCAAGTCATGTTTTACAAGTGCTCACATCGCATCTACAACTACAGATTTGTTTTACAAGCTCTCAAGTCATATTTTACAAGTGCTCACATCGCATCTACGCGCTCTCACTTTTGCACCATATTTACCTTCATAGTCAAGCCTGGAAGTAACAAATGCATGGATTAGTTTTTCAGCGTTGTTTTGAGACAGGATGTTCCTAATTTTGACAATGAGGAGGAAAAAAGGCTGTTCTTGAGGTTTGTTTTAGAGGGGCGTTAAAGGATATATCCTGATCAAAAACAACTCCTAGATTTCTAACAGTAGTGCTGGAGGCCAAGGCAATACCATCCAGGGTAGCTATATCTTTAGATAATGAAGTCCGGAGGTGTTTACGGCCCAGCACAATAACTTCAGTTTTGTTAGAGTTTAACATCAGAAAATTGTAGGTCATCCAGAATTTCATATCTTTAAAGCATGCTATGCTAAGCAAGCTGCAATTGAGTGTTTCCTTATAATATTGCAGAGAGGAAGCATATATCAGGAGAATAGAACTGATCCAAGCACTGAGCCTTGTGGAATGCCATGGCTAACTTTAGCGTATCTGGAGGATTTATCATTAAAGCTAACAAATTGAGATTGATCAGTTAAATAGGACTTAAACCAGCTTATTGGGAGTCCTTAAATGCCAACTAAATGTTCCAGTCTCTGTAACAGAACGGTCAATAGTTGAATAGTTGAATTCAATGTTGAATGCAGCAGTAAGATCTAATAAGACAAGTATGGAGAAGTCCTTTGTCAGCAGCAGTTAGAAGGTCTTTAGTAATTTTCTCCAGTGCCGTCTTTGTGCTATGATGCTTTCTAAACAACATTGAGATTTATAGCTGTGAAAAGCACTCCACAAATACATTTTATTTATCTATAATATTATCACCAAACATCCTGCCCAACTTGTTGAGGCTGAAGACTCAAGGCCTTTTGTCCCCACCATCGCTGTGCCTGGATAATAATCAATTTGATGTAAAAAAAATAAATACAATAAGGTCAATATTGTTCTTTAGCATCAGGTTTACAGGAATGCATTACTGCAAAGAATGAGTTTCTAAAGCCTCCTCAATTCATTTGTGGAACATATTGAGTGTGAAGCGTTAAAATGGGGTTAGGTGAGGCTACATCAAAACAGAATACAGTGATAATGACATCTTGCGTGGCACCTAAATATTTCAGAATGTAGGGAGAGACTGTAACGCTTCAGTTAACATTATGCACAGTGTCTTCAACAAATGCATACATTTCTGGCCAACTGAGTCAGGTCAGGTCGCAGGAGGGAATTTCTTTTTGCCCTCTCAAAGCAAAGCTGGAGGTCAGAGAAATAGTACATATAAAATTCACTTAGTATGCTGATTTGTCTGCATCCTTTCAGGCAAGTCCTTTAACAGCTTTCGTCTCCCTATAAAGGAATTCAATTCCTGGGCAGAGGCGCTGGGGGCCGGCAATAATCACGCTGCTTCGGAAGCCCTAAAGCTCATGTTATGATGAAGGCAAACTGTCAAGTGCTAAATAGAAAAACATTATGGTCTCTCTTTTTCGGAAATGCACCTGTCATTCCATATTGGTTTCATGCATATCCCAGAACAGGCTGGTAACATTATCTGTCACTTTTGCTCTCCCAGCACATATCTCTTAAAAGGTGGAGAAATAAAGCAGTGCATTGAATGGTGTTCAGGTCACAGCCAGCATGGATCGTGTTCTCCCTGCTTCTCAGCCTCTCCCCCCCCTCCAGTCACTGGAAAAAAGGACTTTGAGTACAATCCATGATTACAAGGATTAGATTGGCTGCTTAAACCTAGAGGGCAACTCTCATGCAGTTTCAAATCACACTGATGGCCTTTCCAATGGCACACAGCACAGACGAGAGGAAAAAGGAGGAAGAAAGGGTGATAAAGAAAGGCAGGGTGAAAAATGTTGGCAACACGTACGAAGGATTTCACTGTGATGCCGCCAAGTCAACCGTGAATAATATTTGCAACTGCAGGATGAACAGCGTTTGGAGTACAGCCGAGAGCCCTGAAACACAAGCCCTGTGCCTGTAGTCCCCGAAGCACTTAAAAAACAACAACACTCTGCAGTAGTCAATGGTGCTTTTCAGCCCATAATTAGAGCAAAGCACACTCTTCTAATTAAACAAATTTACCCAGCATTAATTTGAGAGGAACATCACGACTCTACGGAGAATCTTCATCAAAACGGCCGCTGAAATGCCTTCCACAGCGTGCATCCCAAATGGTGACAAATGATTTCACTGCTTTCCACTCATTAGATCTGGGTCTCTGTAGCTTCTACTTGTGGAATTCTGTGTAATTAAGCTTTAGGCAAGCCAGAAATATTCCACCGCATGGAACAGAGCTAAAGCAGGATCCCTACCAGATATGAACGTCCACTATGTTTGACTTAAATACTCACATCGGCAAATACAGCAATTAAGACGGACAGAGCTGTCGTCTGGATCTCTCCTGGAGTTGTAACGTCTCTGCCTACACAGTGAATTCTCACTGTGGCCAAATAGTGCATTCAGGCTCATTAGTGGAGCTCACCTGTCTTCATCACAATGCCAGAACAAATTATTAGTTGGAGGAAGCCAGGCAATGGTCTCCCGTGCCAGGGAAACCAGCAGAGAGGAGAGCTGGCTTGGCACGGTAAGACGTAGAGTAAAAAACAAAAGCCGACAGCATGGTCTCCCTCACATCAAGAGAGTGGCCTTGAAAGGGCCTGTGGCCAGTGGAAAGTTGATACATTTTTACTTTACATTAAACAACAATCACTGATTTAAAAATGTATTTATATTTTAGACTGAAAAGGAAATTATGGAAAAATGTTAATAAAAAATGTGAATACCTTTTATTTCTGGGCATATAGTATGCTTGATGTGGTGAGTTAGTAAGCAATGTTGTGATGAAAAAAAAGTACAAACTGTAGAATGTTGTTCTTTACATTATTTATATTTCTGAAAACCTTCACTTTTACTCCACTTCATTTCCCTTAAGCATCTTAGTTACTTGTTACTAAAGAATAAAATTAGAAGAAAGGTAGAAAAGGCAGGTTTGTCGAATCATTGCCCCTAGATTGTTGTAAGTTAATGCACGCTCCATTCCAGTTGATGACCACACGACAGTAGGGAAGATAACGTTGAACACATGTGGCTGTATTTTGAAAGGGAAAGATTCTTCCTCACAAAAATGTCTGTTTGTTTTATGTTTGTTGATGTCAGACTTTGAATTTGATGTTGAAGAAGGTGTGGAAACACTGAATATTTACTTTACTATTCTTTACTATAAGGAAGCCACAATAAAGTTTATAATCCAAATGTTTGTTTTTTACTTTTACTTCTAATAATTAAGTAATATTTGATATCAGAAAATAACTTTTGATACTTCAGTACAGTAAATATCAGATACAGTAAGACTTTTACTCAAGTAATATTCTAAAAAGTTCTGGTAACATACTTGTACTTTTACTCAAGTACTGCTTTAAAGGACTTAATGCAAGACTGCTAAGCAACAGCATGACTTGTTTTGACTTGTATGATTGGCCAGTGGAGCAACTCATCTTGGAAGGAAATATCACATGCATATGCACAGTGCGAGTAAAATTTGAGCTGTGCACGCAATTCCAAGCTCTACATGCACAGGTGTAGGGAACCTGGTACAGAAACTTACTGTGCAGGGCTGCCAACTCTCGCACATTGACCGTGAGACTCTCACTGTTAGTCTCTTACGCACACACACACACACACACACACACACACACACACACACAGCACACTGTGCCTTGGTGGGCCTTTTGTTGATTTTCTTCCACAGCTAGTGGGTGACACCCTGACCCAGATCTGTCCCTGGGTGTCTTATCATGCCAGGCTCATCAAATAGGCTTTATTTACAGAGTCTACTGGTAGCCTTAGATAAGCTTAGCACTCCTTGAGTTAGCTTTTTATTTCCATTACCTGGATATCTACAACAGACTTGAAGAAAGCATACTAATAAGTGTATGCTCATTAAGCATTTGACCACACCTTTTCATCCCAGGTATAACAAAGTCAATTCAAGCCATTAGTAAACAGACTGCATTTTACAAATGGATGGGATTATATATATACAGTATATATATGTATATAGCGATCGCGATTAATCACATTTATGTTATAGTTGACTCGCAATTAATCACACATTTTTATCTATTCTAAATGTCCCTTGATTTCTTTTTGTCCCATTATTTTTTCTCATTTTAATGCTCTTATCAACATGGAAAAGTGGATCGGCTTGCTTTGTCAAATGTTTTTTTATTGAAAACAACATTGGCATATAGCCTACTGTAGTGTTTAATTTCCTGCTAATATTCTCACTTGGAGCAAATAATCTCTCACATAAAGTTACACTGTCCATCAATAAAAGGGTGAAAATAATGCTCTGACGAGGGGGGAATTGGCATCAGCTGTGTGCTCTGCCATCAGGTGGTATTTCAGACTGGACGTGCTGCGATGATAGCTCAGTTCACAATGACCAAACACACAGATCACTTTGGTCTTGTCAATGGAAACTTTGGCAACTTTTAAAAAGTAAACTTTCCATCCAGAATTTTATTGGCATCCATTTCAGCGTCTCGCCCTTGCCATCCACACAAAACGTAACGTTGCTACTCTGTTGCCGGCTCCCGAGCCCAAATGGCATGTGTGCGGTTGCCCGTTTTGTTTCCGGTCTAGCTAGATCTGGTGTGGTGTTGTAGTTTTTCTAACATTACTGTTACGCTGGGTGACAGAGCAGACTCAAACACAGGGCTCAACAATTTGAACAGGTTTATTTAAGTGAAGGGAAGTAGGGAGGCAGACGCCGGGGACAGGGAAGAAGACACTGGGAAGGTGGGGAGTCTCAGGGGTGAGGGTACTTGGGGAAGAGCGGGGGAGGTGGGACCGATAGAGCCGAGGAGGGGACGCTGGAGCTGGAATGCAGCGGAAGAGAGGAGACGCCCGTTAGGGGTGGAGACAGAAGCAAGCAGAAGCAGAGTGCCGTGGAAGGGGGTCCGAGAGGTGGAGCCTGTTGCCTGTTGGAAGACAGGAGTGGAGGTGGTAACTGAGGGGAGAAACACAAAAAGGCAAGTCAGCAAACAACACAGTGGTACAGAAAACTTGAGAGTTACAGAAAGCTTGCTGTGTGTTTCACCAGAATGACTGGAGCAACTATCAAGCAAAGATGGTGTGTAGAGCCGGGGTGAGCGGCGGGAGGTGATGATGGTGGGATGAATACCAGGTGTGTGTGTACAGCTGGCAGCAGTAGGCGAGTGAAGGAATAAAGGAACCAGCAGAGACAAACAGGGCAGGGCCAACAGAGAAACTAACAGTCGAAAAACCCAGAAAGAAAATAGTAAACAAAACAAAGACTCACGCCCAGCCGTACCCCAACCATCACAGTACCCCCTCCTCAACGGACGATTCCCAAGGGGGGTTGCTGCCACTGGGGCGGAGAGAGGACTGGTGGAAAATTGTAGCAAGAGTAGCTGTTTCTCCTCCTCAAATGCCCCAAAACCAGCCAGAACAGGAGCCTTGTTAGACACTTTAACTTCCTCATTTACATCAGACATACTAGCCACTACCACAAGCACACTAGCAGTCTCCAGAGGACAGGCAAAACATCCTGCTCCACTAATTTGGCCTTTAATGTGTCCAACAACTCATCTTAGTGGAGAGCTCTACGCCATAATCTCAGCCACTCTAAAGAGTTGTTCTTTTTTCTAAGAATTAACTCTTCACTTGGAAACTGAACAAATTTCTTAATTGAAGCCATTTTTCCAGACAGAAACAAACTTCTCTTAGCAACAAATACTGTACCAACACACTACAGGTAGGTACAACACCACCAGACAAGTTTTCTCCACCAGCAGACAAGGATGCCAGGCTTCTTTAACTATGGAACCCCATTCCTCTGACTAACTGCCCAAACAAAACTACCTCTCTCACTCAACCCTAGTCTTCATGCAGGCCAGCGATGGGATAAATAAATAAACAAGCCCAGTAACCCTGTTAACTTTCAGCATGCTGAAAATCCCCTAGACAGTCATGGTGCGCACTCGAGGAGCTCCTGGAACCACTCCTACCACCTGCTGCATAAAAATAAACTAAAACAAAAAAGAGTCTATGGGGACAACAGGTGTCCCGCATTGCTTATGCCTTTCAGGAATAAAGGTTCCAAATGACTTACCAGTCCTCAGCCCTGCAACAGTACAGGAAAATATGTTAACATCAACAGGCCAAAGACATAAAAAAACACCTACTGGAATATAGATAGTCCAGCAAAATAAAGTCAACCTGTTAACATCTACAGCTGGCTCAAGGCTGGCAACAAAAGGGAGGTCACACACAGATAGATTAACCAAAACCTATTTTATTTAACTAAATATACTAGTAACACAACTTAACTCAACAATAATGTAACAATGGGCTGTGTAAATGAAGAAGATATTAGTTGTGTTTGCGTTTGTGTGGATGAGTGAATGAATGATGTGATGTGTGTTGTACTGTGCAACAAACCAAACAAGAACAAAATGGTGGATGATGCAGTAGGACCAGCTGAGAGAGAGAGAGAGTGTGTGTGTGACTGGGAGGGGTCGTCACAGGCCAAAAAAGAACGTTAATCTAGCGATAAAAAAATGGACGTTGTGAACCATGTAACCAATTATTTTGACGTTTACCCTGCTGTTTTTGTTTACCTCTTATGAGTTTCTCTTAATTTCAGCAGTTGATTTTTTAATTTCTTCAATCTCTATGGTGGGAGGAAACTGGAGCAAACACGGGGAGAACATGCAAACTCTACACAGAAAGAGTGGACACTGCCTGGACTGGGGTTTGAACTCTGCAGTACCCACTTGCTGTGAGGCAGCAGTGCTAACCATAAACAGTTAAAGAAATGGACCAACAGAACCCGTTGTTCTGGGCGGTGTTGGAGCTAAATCCTGCTCCATTCTCAGGGATGTTGATGTGAATCCATTTTTTAAATTCCAACAACGGAGACCAGTGGAGGAAAATAGAAACACTTTTCCGGTGATGGCTTGGCATTACTGCGCAGCCTCCAACTGAGCTTGACGACGTAGTTGTGACGTGGGCAATGTGTCTGAAAGTCTTCTGGTAGCTGTGCCAAGATAAATCTCAATCATTCCCAATCAGCAGAGACAGAGAGAGTAGGTATATGTTAGAAGATAACATAGACACAGGCTAATTACTGCTAACTAACATGCTAGTTAATGTTAGTAACTATACCTAAACAACTGATGTAAGTCAAAACTGTCTGCGTGCTTCTCATCACATTGTCATGTTTCTTTAGAAATAAACAAATAGAGTCTTCAAACGCAGATGTAAAGTTATCCCCTGTCAAAGTGACGGCAAAATGAATGGCAGTCAGTGGGATGCTAACTGCAGGAGATGGCTTCGTAGCATTAAAATGGCAAAATGGCGCCATGGGAGCTACACTTAGAGAGGAGAGGTTTACCCCCTTGGTGCTAACCACTGATCCAAAGTACTGCCTTAATATAGCGCTTTTCTAGTGTTAACAAATACTCAAAGCACTTTTACATAGTAGAGGAACCATTAACACACACAAGTATACACTTGTGGCCAAGACTAGGGTGACCAGACGTCCCCGATTTTGGTGACCTGTCCCCGGCTGGATCTGTCCCCGGAAATGTCCCCGGTTTTCACTGTGACTGACAGACCCAAAATTGGAATGAAAGAAAGAAAATTCTGACCAAACGGAGGCGATAGTCGCTCCAGACAGCCTGCTCAGAGCTCAGAGATGTTTTAGAAAACCGTGTTTTACCATGCTAAAATTACTGATTATTTACATGGAGTCTGGTGGGTTTAGCGAACGCAATTTCGCGGACTTTTATGTTTTAAAAAATGATCTTAATCTTTAACAGAAAGGTCAGCCTCCTTAGAAATCCTTTCAATAATGTTATCAGACACTTAGAATATTAATCTGAGTCTGTCAGTAGCAAAACGAGCACTTTATGAACGTAAATACAAGCTGGACAATTATCTTATTAACTTCCATTGTAGCTTGTTTCTCTGCTGTCGACTGCAGCAATCTCGTTTCATACTGCATCAATGTCAAAGGAAAATCTTTCCTCAATAGTTTATATTGTATCCGATACTCAGCTCTAGGTCTAGTGTCCCCGTTTAAGTTTTACAAAAATTAAAAACATGACGTGTTTTGGAGATATACGCTTCTGAGCTGAAAATGTCCCGGATTTTGTCTGAGAAATCTGGTCACCTTAGCAAAGACTGCTGTACAGGGTGCCACCTGCTCATCAGATAAACACTCCCCCCCATTCTCACACCAATGGCACTGCACCAGGAGCAAATCCAGGTTCAGGGTCTTGCCCAAAGGCACTTTGACACAGGACTGTATAGGGCCAGGGAACCATGACCTTCCTATTTGTAGACCTGAGCCACAGCTGCCCCAAAACTATACGGTTTGTCATGGTTACCAAGTGTACTATACCAGTATTTGATGAAAACGTTTATAAAACGTAATTTTGTCAACAGGACAGGACTTGCAGCAAATGCACAGCACAACAACAGCAGAGTAAAGGCCGTTACACACCGGGGGGGCGTGGCAAATAAACAACACAAAAATGCAAAATAATCGCAAATATTTTGCCTCAAAACTATTCATACTGGCAACAATGGGAATTTGTGACAGTTTTCAATAAAACACTTTTGAATATGTAATTTAATTACACACTCTCAACCAGTAGATGCTTTTAATCATTCATCTTTAATCAGGTCCTGGGCGAAGAGGCACTGGGGGCCAGCAACAAAATCATCAATCTTTTATCAGCATCAGAAAACAAACATTTTTCATGTGTTAAAGTAGGAATGTGTGCACTGATATAAGATGTAAGTGATTATTCTAGTATCTATTGTCTACAGCTGCTTTATACTGTATGAAACTTCACCTAAAATATTGCTATGCGCTGTGCGAACAGGTTTTACATTGTGGGGTATTTATAATGTTAAAGTTACTGAGTGTGACTGTTAGTTTAATCTTTTGTTCATAAGAAATGTACATATGTGTATGTTTGCGGGTGAAGTCATGCATGTGTATGTATGTGGGAGTGGATAGGTGTATTGCATATGATGTGATTTTACGTATATATTGTTGTTTTAGAATGTCTGTGATGTAATGGGTATCTGTTGTGTGTGTCTAGTGTGGACCCCGGGAAGAGTAGCTGATTGCTATGGCATCAGTTAATGGGAGTCCCTTTAATAAACAATAAACCTTCAGTTCTTAAAGACTCTGCAAGACAGATATATAGCACATAGCCTCATATGTATAGCCGTGTCCAGTACATTGTTTTATCATACACAAATAACATGCACACAAATTAACACATCCTATCCTTTATTGTTTTCACAGGAACACAATATAAAACATTTACATAAGCAGAAACATCATCCTGTGAGGCTCTATGTCTAATGTTGGATTGTAGTTGAAAGTGACAAGACAGAAAACTGCCCAACATTGCGGGACTTTCTATACTTTTCTCTGATTTGTTTTTTTCTTTACCAATATATCTCTGTAAAGTTTTTCAATCAATCAATCAATGCCTTTTAGAAAGTGGTTATATATATACTGTAGATCTATATACAAGACATGCAGCCAGCCAGGCATATATGCATACTTGCAATCTCCTTCTTTTCAGCCAGGGAATGGCAGGTTCTTTACTTTACTTGAAGTGGTATGGTATGGTGGTATATGTAAATGGAGATGTTGTGCGGTGTGTGCAGGTGTGCGATGATGAATGCTATCTGAATAATGTCTTATTTGTTGATCAGATCAATCAGTGCTGCAGAGCTGGGGATTTAATAACATTTCCATCTGCCAGAGACAAACCTGACAGGGAGAAATGTACCATGAAACCCTAATGTTCAGCCAGCGGGGAAAGGACTGATCACACACTCCATACTCTGCTGTGCTGTGCCATAAGAATTTTTTAGCTTCCTGCTTTTGCCTGTTCTTTGAAACATTAGTGAGGTTATCATACATATCACTGTCTGCTGTTTGGAGCTCAAGACGTTTCTGTCAACTTGTACATGGATACAACCAGTTGACAAGATGCAAAACTGGCGGTATGATTGGGATCATCTTGGTTAATCATTTCATGTTTGCTGATATGTAAATCTGTGCATAGATATCTGTAAATAGATTTGTGTACTTCTGTACGTATTTATATTTTTCCATTTTGAATACTTTTGTATTATCATTTATATTATGGTCGCACTTCAATATAATTTATATCATGATTACAGCTACGGAATATCTGCTCTCAATATGGATATATAATGTGTTGTATAATGCCAAAAGAGTGATGTCTTGATATGTAGCGTAAAAGTGGACAACAATCTTTTTTTTCCAGACTTTTATTAAGTGATGAGTGTCTTTGAATTAAATATCTGGGTCACTATATCAGACTAGTACAGTAGTAGTAGAAGTAGTATACTAGATCAGTCATCTGATGATGAGGATATATAAAGGCAGCGTCGCATTTTATTTGCCCGAGCTAACATGCTGTTAAGAAAATTCCACATGCACGGATGATGTCACAATTTGCGTAAAACGTATTGCATTCCTTTGTATACTGCTCCCTTAAGGAAGTTTAAAAAGGCCAGCATGCAGAAGCTTAAGGTTGCTTATAATAATATAATATGAGGATACAATGGCGGACTCAAATGCACGACTCAGACAGGGAATCACGGGTAAGTAGATTTATTGTTTCAGGAACAATGCAGGCAAAGGTACAAAAGGAGAAGGCAATCATTGTCGTCAGGAAACAGGCAAAAGTCTGGAAAATCAAAGACTAGCTATGTTTCCATCCACACGTTGTTATCTGAATTAAGTGATATCAAAGGAAAAATGCCTTATGGAAACAGTAAAATTCAATGGAATTTCATGAATATTGACGCAAAGGAAATACGTTTGGTCTCACCTGAGTTTATCTTGAGCAATATACGGCTTGTGTGATAAATTCTGATGGAAACGTTATTTGCCAAATAAATAATGAATTATGAAGTTTTAGGTAATTTTATTGTTGCAACCCGGCACAAAACAAAGAATAAGAAGTTTTAGTTAATTTCCGCCCAGTATTTTTGCAGTATTTTGCACACATGGCGCACAAGACAGATGTAGGTGGATGGACGAGGAGATGAGAAACTTTTTGAATTTAATTTACAGGAACCTGCAAAGGAAATGGCCAACAAAGGTTAGGACAAGCCGTAGGACGTCCTCTGGAGTAAATGGGAGGCGCTCAAACAGTGAGACATGTCTCAAAAAAGAGTTGTCTCGCAGTGGGAAAATGAAAGGCAAGTTGCATCTGCATCATCATAGCAATGTGTTGATAGCGTCGTTGTTTTCTTATTATAGCTTGATATGTCGCTATTAGCTGGCACATAAGCTCTATAACAACTTGTCCAATATTGATCATGTGTTGGTAGATGGCGTGATCCATTTGGTCTGGAAAAACTTTGTTCGCAAATGTTTGCTTTAATGTGCGATTTAGTGCAAAAATTAATGGAAACCCCTTAAAATGTCTAAAATCTATTCGATATACCAAATTGATCGCAAAACAGCATGTGACGTCATTACGCACAGGTTTTTATTCTCTTTAAAGCCATTGGATGGAAACACACTTTTACCTGGTTTATTTGCATTCGATTGACAAGTGGAAGGAAACTTAGCTACTAGGGAAACTGCTGGAGAGAGTGACATAACATACATCTACAATCTGGCAACTGTGAGAGGCGGGCACAGCTATTCATAAAAGGCGGGAAACAAACAAAGGCAGGAAGACATCTGAAATGAATGAAGACAAAAAATGTACTTCAAAATAAAACAGGAAGTCCATGAAAACAAACAGAAAACATGAAACCAACTACAACAGAAACTTGACAAAACCATAGCATTCATTTGTCGCCTGAACGTCTCCCATTGTTATGCTGCCGGCAAATCGGTTTTGTGCCATACCAATCATCACTAAGTGTCTTTTATAGAACAGCAGCATTGTGGTTTCTCTTGTTTTTATTTCTATGTTTATCTTGTCTTTTCTTATGTATGTTGTATGTCATGTTTGTGTCTTCTGAAGTCTTGAGTCTGGCAATAAAGTTGATGATGATGATGAAGATGATGATGATGATGACAGTGATGATGATGAATGAAGAAATTAACATATAAATAACAATATTCTTAACCAAAAACAGCCTTTAAAGTGTTCAAAGGGTGAAAAGAGGAGTTGCAGCAATGTGCAGTACAACAAAAACATTGTTTTTTCCAAAAATTAAACCACATGAACCTGACAATTAGTATAATATGAGCACCTTAAAACCAAATCAAATCCAATATCCAAAACCTAAGACTATATCATGATATATCAATATATTGCCCAGCCCTAATTCATTCTAGTGAAATAATTATTTTTAATTGTGCCAAATTTACATTATTTCATTACAGTATATATTTATTTTATTTATTTTAGCAGAGATAGCATCTCTGTGTTCTGCTAACACCAACCACTGCTTTTCTGCTTGACTCTTTAAACCTGCATTCAGTGATATTTAGTCCCCTGAAGGCAAGCTGTAAACACAGCGCTGACATGTTATGACATTATTTAAGTTGTTGTGGTAAAAGCATGTGTAAGGCCCTTAACCCCGACCGGTCCAGTGGAGCTGCTCATTGGCCAGCAGATTGGACTGTGGTTGTACTGGGCAGTTTCCAGGTAGGAATGTGTGTAAATGTGTGAATGAGGTCACTGTCAGTCTTGTGGATTATACTTATAAATAAAAGATTTTTTTGAGGTAAGGACATATGTAAATACTATTTTCTAAAACAGAAGTGAGGCCTGCTTCTCAGCAGAATCTGATCTCCTGATCTGAGCAGATATTTTTTTAATCCATTCTGTATGGCAACATGGTGTAAATTATTTCTCCATCTAAAGTAGCACAGCTCACTGCTAGACTCAGATAAAAGAAAAATATGTGTTGTTTTTAACTAGTGCACCATTTTTTATTTCTTTCTTCCCTTCCTTTCTTCCCCTCCTTTTCATTTTAAATTAAAATCACAGGATCTGGTGTAGAGTTCCCCGCTCTATTTTACTCCTCTCTTGTTTTAATTAAACATTTACACCGTCCAGGCCTAGGAGGTCAGACCCTGCAGGGAATTAAACCATTTCTAACACACACACACACACACCCACACTCTGATTTCACAGTTTTTATTACACTATTTCTCGGGAAAAAAACAAACAGGAACAGCGGGTTGTTTCCAAAGTTGCAGATAGACTGGAATCATTGATATCTACCATCAGAATTCAAAACCATTGGTGATTTTTTAGGTGTAAATATATTGAAGAAACAAACATGATCCACATGCCAGAGACTGTTTGGATTGACTGACCAAGCGGAGCATTTCTTAAAGATAGAATATGTAACGAGCATCGGTTTACACTTTGCAAACACATGGTGTACAAAGTTGGCTGCTCCCTCCCGGCTCAACGAACGAGAGAGAGAGTGCTGCAGTGGTCAATCAAGCTAGAGAGGGAATAAATCAGCTATCAGGCTCCTCTCCTGTGGAACCAGGTTCCAGTTTGGGTTCAGGAGGCAGACACCATGTCCACATTTAAGAGTAGGCTTAAGACTTTCCTCTTTGATAGAGTTTATAGTTAGGGCCGGCTCAAGAAAATCCTGAACCATCCCTTAGTTACGCCGCTAAAGGCCTAGACTGCTGGGGGGACTTCCCATGATGCACTGAGCACCTCTAAAATTGAATTGAATTGAATTGAATATAGTTAGGGAGTGAGGAGTTGTAGCGTCCGCCTGACCCGGCTCACCTGCTTCTTATCATAGTTGTCAGATTTATCTATCATATAATCAATAATATAATAAAAGGTCCCAGAAATGCCAGTTACTAACCTAGCTCTGGGGAGTCATTCCCCGGAGTTCTTATGTTCTTTTTCGCCCAGCATATTTTCTTGGATCAGGGAGGCTCCAAAATCATGGTTGCAACTGTCGCCATGGTCCCGCTACACGTTCTGCGATGCCCTGCTACATTCTGCCACGATCTGCGGTGCCCAGCTACGTCCTGCTGTGCCTTGTAACGCCGCACAGTGCCCTGTTATGCCACAAACTACTACAAAGAACTACTACAAACAATTTTTGTGACATTTTAACCCCAACCGGTCGTCAGACACCGCCTACCAAGAGCCTGGGTCTGTCCCAGGTTTCTGCCTAAAAGGAAGTTTTTCCTCGCCACTGTCGCACTGTTGCTTGCTCTGTAGGAAAATACTAGAACTGTTGGGTCCTTGTAAATTCTGGAGTATGGTCTAGACCTACTCTATCTGTAAAGTGTCTTGAGATAACTCTTGTTATGAATTGATACTATAAACAAAATTGAATTAAGGAGAGGAAGCATTGAAACGAGACATTAAATCAGAGGAACAAACCATCTTTTTTTTCATTGTCTCACAGCATTTATGTTCTTAAGCCCAAATAACCACACACAGGAAGGTGCCACATTACCCTCTTACGAGTAGTCTATATATTGATGAAGTTTAATTTACGGTGCTGGCCTGAGGTTCTGCCGAATGTCCCCCACCTTCAGCTTTCTTTGTGTTGGCATTCTAAACTCTGGTCGACTCGAGAAAGATCCTGTGAGCTAGAACTGACAATCAAATTATGTCTATCTTTTTTTTGAGTAACATTGTCTTTACACGCTTGACAGCCATTTTAATTCCAGAGCTCGCCTCCCTAGGTACACACGTTCCACTAAAACAACGTCCTTCCCAAGGCTACTTTGCAGAGGCACCATTATTTTGTCTGGCGCTTAGAGTCACCCAAGACGATTGTGATTGGTTTCAAGTTTTAGTGTGTAACTTTTTGATATTATTTAACGTCCGTTACATTCAAGCCATTGCAAAATGAATTGCTACAATGCTAATTAAGACTATCATTACTTAGAATTCTTCATGGGGGCATAAACTACGCATTATAGCTTTGATGAAATGCCAATAAACCAGAGTACATTTTGCTCTTTGGACTAGCCAGACCTCCCTCCACAGCGCTGTGGAAGGACTGGCAATGAGAGACTTGATTAGAGTGAAGGCAGTGCTTTATCCTGTTTGTTTCTGTGTGTGTCTGTCTGTTAAATTTGTTGGTATGAGACGCCAAGGGGCAAACAGCGGTTGGAAATGAAAACAATGTTACCCCAGGGGGGGGGGGGGGGGTTACACATTTATATAACATATATGTATTTGATCTGATCACATTAGAGCATCATTACTGAGGCAAAAATGTACGCGTCATCACATTAATTTGCTCTGTTGTCATGGCAAAGCCTCAACCCACCCCTGAAAAAAAATAGAGAAATCTTTTTTCATATATTCTATATGCAGAAGAAGCGGCAGCTCTGAAACAAAGTGTCTGGAGATGACACCTAAATCTATCATGCTCCTTGCTGTGCCATTGCTCCAGTGAACAGGCGTCACTGTCTTGCTGTGAAGAAAAGATCTAACAGGCTGACACTGAAACTGCTGCACAGTCCTCCCTAACAAACATGGAGCAGCGTATGAGAGGACTCTAAGTCTTATGCTGTAAATATGACTTAAGCAACCAAATTCATTTTTCTTTATTTTTTTTAAAGTCAGTTATTAAATCAATCAATCTTTGTTCATCCAATTTAATACATTGAGAAAACAGGGTGTAGTGTGAATGATTGGTTGGTTAATTGATTTAGATTTAATAGAATGCCTCCGTTCTACTTTGGCTATCAGAGACACTTTGTTTAATATTAAATCCAGGATATAGTTCGGGGCTCCACTCTTTAAAAAAGTCGTAAACTGATAGACCATGATATTGATTCAATCTTATAATCTGAAGGTTTGCTACCATAACTTGGTGTACAGTGGCTTAATGTACTTTAATAAAACCTAATGCGGTTCTCCATAAATGAAGAATTTATTTAACTACTTAATAAACTTGACTGAATGAAACAGATTAATTAAACAAGGTATTAGCCTGGCTGTATGAAACCACAGCAGAGCAGCTGGGATTTAAGAAGGAGAATATACCACAGCATTCCGGGATGGGAGAAAAACATGCTAAAAATTTCTTTAAACCAGTCGTCTTGGGCGGTGCTAAGCACTGGGAAAAAAAACTTGTTTTGGTGGAACATGTGTACGTTCAAAAGTAGTTTTAGTCGTGCAACAGAAACTCAGATTGGACAGATAGCGTAACTAGCTGTCTGGATTTACCCTGCAGAGATCTGAGGAGCAGGTAACCATAGTCCTCAGAAATCCACCAGATGTTAGAAATACAGCACAAAGGCAACAGTTATCCGGCCTAAATGAATGAAATCCGGTGGAATTTTTCGATGGCGTCAAGGATCAATATTAACATGTCTGACAACGCATATTGCATGACTATTAATATAGACTGGGCATGTGTGTGCCGGTGTAAACAGGAAGCAGATTGGCTGATGTTACTCAGCGGTTGAAAATCATGGATGTAAAAGTTGAAAATACAGAAAATACTTTTGGAAAAGAACTACAATGGTTGAAAAGTAAAAGCTTGGTTTATTAGCTTGTACTGGCGATGAGGAGGAATTGTTACTGTATATAATCTATGTAACTGATAAGACTAAAGGTCTCCGTTTGGGCTTGTCCAGTCTACAAAGGCAACCCAGGAGTTTTCAAACCAAAACAGGGACAGCAGTGTTTCCACGTCTCTCTTTTAGAGGCGGAAACACCGGAGTAATGCTGATGCAAGGCGTCAACCTATCAAAAGATATTTGTTTTCAAACCAAAATGTAGTAGTGTAGTCAGACTACTTCCATCTTTGTTTCTGAGAAAGTTCTAGACAGGTGTGCAAATCCAAAAAATTCTGTAATTTTTCTAATGGGGATAGTATTTTTTTGTCCCGCTGTTAGAGACTACAGTAAAGATGTTTTTTGCAGAGGTTCTCGGGACTAAAACAGACTGCAAAATGAAAAAGCCCTTTTTTTATCATCTTCCACATCAGTGGATATAAGAACGTCATTAATCAGGGTACAACATGTATTTTGTTCTTATTAAAGAATAACATAAATAATGTAATTCTTTTAGTACTACTGATGCTCCATAAAGACTCTGCTGTGTGTGAAGTAGCTCTCAGTGATGGAGCTCACCTTAATGAACACGTTGCATGTACAGCATGACATTAAAACAATAACTCCCCCTACTCTGAGGGATATACAGAACATTTTATACTGCACTCACTTCATGCAGGTGTTACTCACAATTTAGAAAAGTCACTATATATGGAATAATATAGTGTGCAGTGGATGATAACAGAAGGCTACATGGGGAATTAAGGCGGTAATTCATATTGATTACAGTGAGGCTCAAGCTAAAGGACTGTTTGTTAGGTGGGGAATGAAATATGGGACTTTTCTTGCTGTAACTATAACAACACTATGACAACACTTTCCCCACAGCATCATATACAATTCTTGTAATGGGCTGAAAAAGTAGGAAGACATTTTAGTGAGGTTAAGCACAGCCTGACCTCCATTTGCTGGAAATTCCGGAATCATAATACCTGCAACAACGTTGCCTACAACCATTTTAACACAACATTTAGTTTTTTTTTTTTTTGAGAATTCATCAACACCGCGAAACATTTCAGCACAGAAAAAAATTTGTCATTTCCTGATGCTAGATTCAATAGTTGAGATGACTGCATAAATGGATAGATTGCAAGATTTTTTTCCAGAGTTATTACGCTGCGTTGAAGTAAGCTGCCACCCCGTCACTGTTCCTGCTGTCGGAGCCAGAACTTTGACGATAACAACAAGGCACAGCACCCTGGTGGACATGGTGGACATGGTGGCTACTGGGCTGGCAGGGCTTGGTAGCAAATCTAAAGCAAAACCAGAGGATAGGAGACGTGGAAGCTTATCCAGGAGGAGGTACGAGTTGAGGTGGAGGAAGCTCCCTTCAGCAGAGTGGTGGGCATGTCCAAGCAAGGGGCCTAGACCAGATGGAAGCATACAGCTGGCCGTATCACCTAGGTAGAACTTTGGAAGGCAGAGCCATACCACTTTAAGTTCTTGGTCCAGTCAGTGTATGATGTCCTCCCTACCCTGTCAGCCTGTTGATCTGGGGCCTGGTGGACTCACCTGCTTGCCAACCCTGACAGAAAAGGGGATCATTGGAGCATATCCTCAGCTGCTGCTCAAAGTCCTTGGGAGATGGGAGTTATCGTTGGCGCCATGACCAGGTCCTGAAAGCAGTAACAGAAGCCATCTGCATTGGCATTAACATCACCAACCAAGTCTTTAATTCCCTTTGTCCGAGCAGGAAAGAAGCCTCTGCCCCCAAGAAAGACACAATGGGGCCTGCTCGCAACAGCATGACCATTGCAGTTACATCACTCCGAGCTGACATGGTTTGGATGTCCGTGGCAAGCAAGCAGGTGTTGCTGCTTAAACTGTCCCCTGGGAAGATCAAATGAAAGAAGCCCAGGAAAGGAAGAGGGCCAAGTATACTGATCAGGTAGCTGTCTTGGTGTCGGAGGAACAGGTGGAAGGCCTGTGTCAACTGTGAGCCTGTTGAGGTGGGCTTTAGGGGCTTTGCAGGCCAGTCTCTACATTGGGTCCTGAGACTCTTAGGGATTTGTGGACTGCATAAGCAAAAAGCCATCAACAACATCCTGAAAGCTCCTGAAAAGGCTTCATGGTGGCTCTGGTTAAGGACGGGGGACGCGTGGAGTAGTGCGCTACCTGAACACAATCACCTGGGGCCTACCTGGGGCCTAAGCATTCCCGGCTGGGTCGCCCGGGTGAGGGTGTCTGATGTGACACCCGAAACACCCTATGACCCTGGGAGTATCACTGACGATATGTCCAGGTTGCACCACAAGGTGTATTCAAGTATCGAGTATGTATTAAAGTGGATAAAGATGATACTTTGTTGATCCTGTGGGGAAATTCACAAGCTAGTCATAGTTCCACTGTTATTTTGTTGAAAGTAACTCAAAAGTAACACAGACGTAGTGTAAAGCATTACAATTCAGAAACAGTAATATTGTAATATAAATAATTATTCTCAAATTACAGCAACTAGTAATCTATAATGTATTACATTTTGGAAGTAACTTGTCCAACGCTGCCAAGCCCCGTGAAGTGTAGATCCATACCAAATCAAACGTCTGGCTGTTCATACCCCACAGCCCACAGCAGTTACAGTGGGGCTCAAAAGTTTGGGCACACCAGGTAAAGATTTGCATTAATGTGAATAAAGAAGCCAAGAAAAAGGCATCAAATGACAGATTAGACATTTGTATAATATGTCACAAATTAGATTTTATTTCCATCATGTACACTTTCAAAATACCAGAAAACAAAAAAATAGCTTCTGCAAAAGTTTAGGCACCCTGCAGAGTTAATACCTCGTACTGCCCCCTTTGGCAAGTATCACAGCTTGGAAACGCTTCTTGTAGCCAGCCATGAGTCTTTCAATTCTTGTTTGAAGAAGTATAACAAGAATTGTTTACAATGCTTTGTCTATTTCACAGTAAAATGTTAAATAAAATAAATGAAATAAAATCCTCAACTCCTAAAAGGCATTTCTAGTGTATAGAAATACAGTATAATACAGTGTCTTAGACACACAGCTCCTACATTAACATTGTATATTTTCCACATAAAAGTCAACATCAAATTGAATAACAGTTACCTACATATGGAGAAACCAGACCGAATCAGGGCAAGCACATTGACATCACAGACAGAGACACAAACAGCCCTATACAACTCACAGTGAGTCAGATGGAGGAAAAGCATCAGAAGCAATGCAAAATAAGCTAAATTTGGCATTCAGCTTTGAGCTCAAAATTATCGCTTCATTCAACACCAAACTAACGGCATTCATCTCTAAACTACATCACAACAAAAATACAGTAAAATAAAACATTGTGTGGTGGGCTTTAAAACGTTTTGGCTAACATTGTCTCTGCAGCGTTTAACGTACGATTTACCACAGCAGTTATCAGAGTTCTGCTGTAGATTACCCAGAATTTGTTACTTTTCGCACTGCAGCGGAATGTGAAGGTGACGCCAGCATGCAGAAATTTAACAGAACCTATACACAACCCGTTACATTGACACATCTAGGGATCCAAGACAGCCAAAATCACCATCAACCTGGGTGTTTTATTTTAAAATGTGTTTTATGTTGTAAAAAACTACTGCGATGTGGCCTTGCTGTGTTTGATTACTTACCTAGCTTTACACATTCTCTCACAGAAGAAATAGAGGACACGTTGAAACAATCACTGTAGCTGGTTGGCCGGTGCGGCTGCTCGGCTGCTGCTCGCTGTGTTGGCTTCTGATTTTGATTGTGTGCTTACCCTTATTGTTACCCCTGCAGGTGCTAGTGCTCACATAGCTCGGCCACTTTTGGTGAATTTGCCACAACAACCTTGTTTTATTAGAATTACTCCACTCCTTTGTGGAATTTGAAACAAAAAGGAATTCAGCAATATGGCTTTAACATTAACATTATTCTATGAGGCTTGCTCACGACTTTGCATATAGCCAGTCAAGTCACCTCCAGATATGATATGATAAAGATATGATGTACAAAAGGTTGCCCTCTCTCAGCTTGTTTGCCACAGAGCACACCAGGAATAACAAATCTGTCAACAATAAATCCACTTGGAGGATGCACTCTCTCTTGTGAAAGACATTATATTCACTCCAGGATTACAACTCTAGGGCACAGAACAATAAAGGTATGGAAAATTGATGTGAATGACGTTACAATAAATGTAATACTGTCTGAATGATAATGAGGGACTCCGAGTTACAGACTATTAAAGCACTGTGTGAAGACGGAAATGTTCAGGATTGCAGAGAGGGGCTTCACAGCTGGAAGGGACATTCAGCACAGGATGGAGGCTGTCCATCACAAATTCATCTCATTTAAAATGTGAGAGGAAAGGAAAAACATCCTTTTTTTAAGTGAATAACTGGTAATTTCTTTGCCTGGGGAAGGCTCAGATGTATAGCTTAACTGAAGTCAGAAGGGAAAGACTACTCTCAATTTAATCCTGGCTGGGCTGGCTGGAGAGTTAATGTGGAGGTGGAGGAAGACATGTGAGTGGCAAGCAGAGCACTGTGGGGAGCATGTCATTAATATTGAAAGTAGTTAGTCATAAAGCAAAGAATCGGACAAATTGGAATTCGGATCTGATGAAGAGGAAAAGTAAGAGCATCAGCAAAGGTATTACAATTCTTCCTGGGGTGGACATGAATATAGTAACACATTTCATTGCAATCAACCCAATAGGTGTGTCACTAGGTGTTACATTTCATACAAAATCTCATGGTGGCAGGAGAGGAGAGATGAAGGGATCACCAGTCTAGGATTCATGCCCTTGGTACATTGAATGTCAAAATGTCATGACATTCTATTAATATAATTGTTGGGATATTTCAGTTGCAACCAAAGCTACAGCCTAGTGTGGCTAAAAATTAAACATGTATCTTTATTAATATGCGCTAGCCCCCACTTGCCAGTGGATCACAGCCTTTTGATCAGACAGGAGGCAGCAGGTGAGGCTGGGGAAAAATCCCATCCAAAACCCAGGCAATCAGCACCGGCACCCCCCAGGGATCTGTGCTCTCCCCACTGCTCATCTCCCTTTATACCAATGACTGCGTGTCTGCAAATGACACATTGACACATTCTGACAGTTCATTCCGCAGGGACACACAGATGTTGGATATTTTGGCTTTTTCTTGTGGTGAGTAGACTATGTTTTAAACTAACTATGTTTTGCCCTGTTTATTGACTTTTTGGGGGAGTAGTTGATGACTACTCAACTTCAACTGTTCAAGGAAAAAGACTTGAGGGAAAATTGTTGGTTAGCCTTTTAACAACATCTAATCCAATTAAAGACTATTGTTTTGATGCTAAACTGTTTCATAACTGAAACCTAAACATAATTCAGAGATCATAATTATTCAGTTTGAGGTTGACACCTTAGCCTTTGCTGCTCTCCTGCACACAGTTATCTGTATTTAGTATGTAAAGCACACTTCCTGTTGACTGAAACTTATGCTGTGCTTGTGCCAAAGAGGTGACATTGATCAATAGTCAGCTCAATTGCTGCCATTTGGTAAACAAGCTTGTTTCCTTACAGCTTGTAATCAGGCACGGCAATCATAATGCTATTCCAGCACATCATTTATTCCCATTAGCGAAAGCAATCCTTAAAAAAAAATCGCTGCATACAGTGTACAGATCTGAGGTCAGCAACACTGGGCCACCAGCTCAGAAAATGCAATTAAAGAACATATTCAGCTGGTGGAAAAAAAGGAGTAGATGATCATATTTCTCTATTACTCCCACGCCTGGAGGCAGTCACTTTAACAATGACTGATGCGCCTCGACCATAGGCTTATGAACTAAATCAGATTGCATCCAGAGTGTGGTGCTTCTTCACCGAGCTAGTTAGAATCCAACTTTCAGAAAGAATAGTTAAAATCATTCACTTTATTACTCCCATGACAGTTCTGTTCTCTCCATGAGGAATAATGAAGTGGAGGAGTGCAAATTAAAGACAGATAGCAAATAAGAATCACAGTGGCCCACATTATATGATTTACCTCTTCTTCAACTCTTAATAAAGTATTTTATAACTTCATCTGTCAAAAACGGAGAGGAAACAGCCAAGGGGTTAATATTTGTTGCCATGGTTTCTGGAGTGACAGTTTTAGCATGCAGTCAGTATTCCCTTGTGAATCATTCACTGGTAAGCATTCATACAAATTTGTTCCCATTAGCGACTATCGCGCAAGCATTGTACCTTTTTTATTTTTTTACAAAAAAACTTGACCCTGTTTTTTCATAATAAGGTTTTGTCAACTTCATGAAAGATGGTCTTAACAAAATATTTTAAATAGCATTAAGAGCTGAAATTTATAAATATATTGACACATCCAATAGGTCAAAAAGTGCAGTGCACAATTTTTAACATACAACATACACCACGCCATGCCGCATTTCAAATTCCATGCCTTCAGAATTACACGCATGCTTGCAAACACACACACACACACACACACTTACACACAAACACATGCACACACGAGAGCCTGTCTGTCTGTCTCATTTTCAGACTAATCTATTTTTGTTATGGCTGGCCGGTTGAGACTCAACTTTTCTCATCAACTCTTACATGGCGCTTGGCTTCCAGACAGACAGTGGGAGGATGAGGTTTCTGGAAGCGTGTGTTTGTGTTGTGTGTGTGTGTGTGTGAGTTATGGGACTTGCTGTTTTTTTGACAGTGGCATGAGAGAGGAAGGATGTGGATTGCAGGTCAAATACAGATTTAAAGTTTTTTTTTCTGAAAAATAGAAATATTTGTTTTGATTGTTATTTGTTTGATTGAAGATTTGCAGATTATAGGGGCTGTGGTTGTTGAATTATAATACCAAAATAAATTGTATTATCCTTACTGCTTGTGTTTAGTGTTTAATTGTATAGGCATTGTACAATGTTAGATCAGTTGAAAAATGATTTATGTGTACACTCCTTCAAATCCATCCATTTAGTTTGGAACTTTCTGTATGTATGAAATACATAATTTCAGAAATGAAGACTTCCTGTTATGGCGGCACAGGGAGAAGATGTGTATTCTCATGCTCTGTTGCTAATGCTAAAACAAATAATACTTAAATTACCCCAATAGGAGAAAAAAAACATCACAATAGAAAGAAATTTAAAGAAAAGAAACAAAGGACAAATTTAAAACAGCTTGAGGACTCGCTAATGAAGAAAAGGAGCCGGTGGGAATGAATTCAGATGCAGACACAGGGTCAGGTACCAACAGCACCAAAAGCATGGACAACCCCTCCACAATGGACATCATGAAGGCTACAGTCATTCAAACGAGATTTTGAGACGATCTTTACTCTTAAAATGTTTCTATTTTTACTGTCCTGGACATTAAGGAGCTCTTAATGCATGATTCAGTCTATGGACTTATTACCCAGCAGTGTCTACAGCAAGGAGATAGCGGTGTCCGTTATGTCCGCACACAGCTAACTCACCGGCGATAGCGTACTTTAGCCGGCTCTTAGTAAAGTTAACAGTAAAGGAAGCTAAAGTAAACAGTTAAAACTATATACTGTTAGAAAGGTAAGAAGTTACACTTTAGTTTTACATAATTAAATTAACTGAAAACATTAATATTTATGTTCATATTTTAACAGATATTTTGATAGAATGTTAGCCAATAAAGGAGTCTAGGAGTTATTGTTGATCAGGATATATCCTTTAAAGCCCATCTAAAACAAACGTCTCGGGTTACGTATGTAACCCTTGTTCCCCGAGATAGGGGAACGAGACACTGCGTCGGTTTACGACACTATGGGAACGCCTTTAGGCATGACAGGGCTGAATGCGAATGAAAACTACTCCAATCCTATTGGTCCTAGTGAGAACGGTAGCATGTGATGGCATAACCGTAGGGGTATATAAGCACACCCGGCACATAGCTCATTAGCTCTTTCTATGAAGCAAGGCACTCCAGGCGGGGCGAGGGGCGGCGAACCGACGCAGTGTCTCATTCCCCTATCGCGAGGAACAAGGGTTACATAACCCGAGAAGTTCCCCTTCGAGGGGAACTCGAACTGCGTCGGTTACGACACTATGGGAACGAGATACCCACTACCCCGCGCCGAAACCCCGCCTGCCCTAGCGTGCAAGCAACCTGTGGGCACGACTAGGAGGAGAGCACCCGGGTGCCGGGTGCAGAGGGAAGGTCCAGACTATAGAACCCAAAGAAGGTGTGAGGAGTGGCCCAGCCAGCCGCATCACAACCTCCTGGAGAGACGCTCCCGAGAGGAAAGCCGTGGAGGCCGCCACGCCTCTCGTGGAGTGGGCCCGTACAGCCACAGGTGAAGGCAAACCGCGCACCTGAGAGGCCAGGGCAATAGTCTGAACGAACCAGTTGCTGAAGTATGTCTGGAAGCGGGGAGCCCAGCCTTGGGGGACCCGAAGCACACCAGCAACTGGTCCGACTTCCTCCACCGGGAGGACCTCAGAGTGAAGACACTCAGTGCTCTGACAGGGCAGAGCAAACGGAGCCTCCCGTCCTCCGCCGTCACATGAGGTGGAGGATTAAACGCCTGCAGCACCACAGGCCCCATGACAGTGGACTGCACCTAGGGAATGTAGCCCGGAAAGGGGTGCAGGATGGCCCTCACGTTACCAGGGGCAAACTCCAGGCATCGGGGAGCAAGGAGGAAGGCCATCTTCAGGGTCAGGTACTTGGCCTCAGCCGACTCCAGGGGCTCGAAGGGGGCCTCAGCCAAAGCATCGAGAACCACAGCCAGATCCCAAGTGGGAATCCTAGGGCGAGTCGCAGGTCTCATCCTCCGGGTCCCACGGAGGAACCGTACGACCAGGGCAAGCCTCCCCAGAGACCCATCCCTCAAAGGGGCGTGGAAAGCTGAGATGGCAGCCACGTAAACCTTGAGGGTGGATGGGGAAAGGCCCGCAGATAAGCAGATAAGCGGTCCTGCAGAAACTGCACCTGAACCACCGGGCAGGTAACTGGGTCCACCAAGCGTCCTCTGCACCAAGCAGAGAAGACGTTCCACTTCAGGCCATACATCCGCCGCGTAGATGGAGCCCTGTAGCTGAGGAGAGTCTTGACTGCTCCCGCTGTCAGGCGCCAGACCCACAGCCGCCACAAGGCGGGGCAAGGGTGAAGAACCCGGCCCCCTGCCTGGGACAGCAGGTCCCTCCTCAGACGGACCGTCCAGGAGCGCCAACAGGTCCGAGAACCACACTCGAGTCGGCCAGAACGGCGCCACCAGAAGTAGGCGGAAACCCTCTCGACGGACCCTCTCCAGGATCCTCTTTGATAAAGCTTATAGTTAGGGAGTGATGAGTCGCAGCATTCGCCTAACCCGGCCCACCTGCTTCTCGTCATAGTTGTCAGATTCATCTACCATTTAATCAATAATATAATAAAACTAGAGGAAGGCAGGGCAGTACAGCCCGACCAAGCTCCTCTCTTTACCCTTTCTTTCTTAGTTATGCTGTAACAGCTTTAGACTGCCGGGGGACTTCCTTTGACAAACTGAGCTCCTCTGTCCTTTATCTTTCCTTTTGTGTGCATACATGTGCCAGAAATGTCTGTTACTTACCTGGTTCTGGGGAGTCATTCATTATAAAAAAAAAAAAAAAATAAAATAGTCCTAAAAAGTCATAGTATAGTATGTTGAAAAAGTCACTAAAGTCATAGTATAGTATGTTGAAAAAAGGAAATGTCATAGCTATGTCATAGTAAATCGGAAAATAATTGTAATATACTACGTCAAAAAAAGTAGTAAAAAACTCAAAAAAGTCATAGTGTAGTATGTTGAAAAAAATCATAGTATAGTATTTTGGAAAATAATTGAAATACAGTATGTCAAAATATAGTACAAAAAAAGTCACAGTATAGTATATTGATATCTTTTTGTGACTTTTTTCTAAATACTGTACTATGACTTATGATCCATGGGACATAGAGGCTAGATTAACAATAGAATGAAGACACTTTTTTCTCTCATAAATGTCTTAATAAATCCTTCAAGGATAAAGGTAGTGGGTCGAACTTTAACTTTGGATTCTTCCTGACCAGGTTCCTTTGACCTTCTCGTAGTCATCTCTTACACAGCGTGTCCTGTGGTGGATAAAGCAGAGAGAGGTCAGTCCTTTTTCCTGACCAATTTCTCCTTCTCAGCCTCTTAATAAAAGGTCCTTTGTTTCCCACAGAAAAATCGGAGCATTACACTTAATTTCCTGCATTCTGGTAAAAAAATTTTAATGCACCTATTTCTAACATTTTCTGCATCAGTTCATGCTATAGATGTCAAATATATATATATATATATATATATATATATATATATATATACACAGTGGTGTGAAAAAGTGTTTGCCCCCTTCCTCATTTCCTGTTCCTTTGCATGTTTGTCACACTTAAGTGTTTCGGAACATCAAACCAATTTAAACAATAGTCAAGGACAACACAAGTAAACACAAAATGCAATTTGTAAATGAAGGTGTTTATTATTAAAAGGAGAAAAAAAATCCAAACCATCATGGCCCTGTGTGAAAAAGTGATAGCCCCCTAAACCTAATAACTGGTTGGGCCACCCTTAGCAGCAACAACTGCAACCAAGCATTTGCGATAACGTGCAATGAGGCTTTTACAGCGTCCTGGAGGAATTTTGGCCCACTCATCTTTGCAGAATTGTCCTAATTCAGTTACATTAGAGGGTTTTCGAGCATGAACGGCCTTTTTAAGGTCATACCACAACATCTCAATAGGATTTTGGCTAGGCCACTCCAAAGTCTTCATTTTGTTTTTCTTCAGCCATTGGGTGGTGGACTTGCTGGTGTGTTTAGGATCATTGTCCTGCTGCAGAACCCAAGTTCGTTTCAGCTTGAGTACACGAACAGATGGTCGGACATTCTCCTTCAGGATCTCTTGGTAGACAGCAGAATTCCTAGTTCCTTTTATCACGGCAAGTCTTCCAGGTCCTGAAGCAGCAAAACAGCCCCAGACCATCACACTACCACCACCATATTTTACTGTTCTTTTTATGAAATGCAGTGTTCCTTCTACGCCAGATATACTTGGACACACACCTTCCAAAGAGTTCCACTTTTGTCTCATCGGTCCACAGAATGTTGTCCCAAAAGTCTTGGGGATCATCAAGATGTGTTCTGGAGAAATTGAGACGAGCTTTGATGTTCTTTTTGATCAGCAGTGGTTTTCTCCTTGGAACTCTGCCATGCAGGCCATTTTTGCCCAGTCTTTTCCTGACGGTGGAGGCATGAACGCTGACCTTAACTGAGGCAAGCGAGGCCTGCAGTTCTTTGGACGTTGTTGTGGGGTCTTTTGTGACCTCTTGGATGAGTCGTCGCTGCGCTCTTGGGGTAATTTTGGGCGGCCGGCCACTGCTGGGAAGGTTCACCACTGTTCCATGTCTTCGCCATTTGTGGATAATGGCTCTCACTGTGGTTCGCTGGATTCCCAAAGCTTTGGAAATGGCTTTATAAACCTTTCCAGACTGATAGATCTCAATTACTTTCTTTTTTCAATTGTTCCTGAATTTCTTTGGGTCTCGGCATGATGTGTAGCTTTTAAGGATCTTCTGGTGGACCTTACTGTGTCAAGCAGCTCCTATTTAAGTGATGCCTTGATTGTGAATAGGTGTGGCAATAATCAGGCCTGGGTGTGGCTAGAGAAATTGAACTCAGGTGTGGACAACCACAGTTATAGTATGTTTTAACAAGGGGGGCAATCACTTTTTCACACAGGGCCATGATGGTTTGGATTTTTTTTCTCCTTTAATAATAAACACCTTCATTTACAAATTGCAATTTGTGTTTACTTGTGTTGTCCTTGACTATTGTTTAAATTGGTTTGATGTTCCGAAACACTTAAGTGTGACAAACATGCAAAGGAACAGGAAATGAGGAAGGGGGCAAACACTTTTTCACACCACTGTATATATATACATATATATATATATATATATATATATATATATATATATATATATATATATATATATATATATATATATATATAAATAAAAATGTCTATTTATGTAAAGGAAAGTGGACAATTGAAAATATAAAAACATAGTATATATTTAAGTAAGGCTCTTAGGCATTCTGTATTTTTCAAATATTAACTTTTCTCATTTAATCTTATCGCTTCTGGGTCAACACACACGTAGGCCTGATTTACTTTCTCGTCTTGTTGATGACGTAACCTCCTTAAATGCGAATGTGGCACTTTTCATGTGAATGAAACATGAATTAATGTTAATTAATTAATAAACCCCTATACTGTAATAGCTCAGGTGTCTTGAGAAATGTAATATTATGAATATAATGTCACAATATTTCAAGAAAAAATGCACCTGCGCATAGTCTGCTGAGTGTTGAAAAACTGAAACTACAGCAGAAACACAGACGCAGCGCAAGATGTCTGCCGCAGACACGCACAGAGAAGCTTCCGTTATAATTAACTGGAGTTGCTACATTGACTGAGGAAGCTGTGCTTCTTGCTGCTTATCTCTATTTTTACAGAGAGCGTAGACACAAAGTGATGGACAGGTCTGCTTCAGAGCACTTTAATGATGACAAGTGGAGCAGCAAATGTCGGGCAGTGGCCGACATTTGAGGCGGGCTTTAGGCTGCACATCCAATCAGAAGTGAAGAAATGGTAGGCCTACTGTATTTTCTTACCATTGGCTGGTACATAGTCTCTAGTTGTTTTAATTATGACAGAGTAGGTCTCAAAATGTTTTACATGCAATCTGTTGCTGATTTTAATTTACAACTGTAGATGATCCGTGACCGGAACGGATTTAGTCTCTCGGCTTCTAAACGTCACTATCAGCCACACAACATGTGGTTTGTATAGAATATGACTTTAAATCAGACAAATAGCAGTTAAATCCCCTCCCGATTAAAAAACAATAAAAGGTTTATATAAAACGTCGTCATGTTGAGTTGATTGAGAACCAAACAGCTGTTAAATCAGCTGAGAGGCCGGCGTTTCCCAGCATGCTCTGGGTCTGCCTGGGTCTTGCAGTCAGTGAAAAGCAACTGCGCTGCCTGCGTCTCCAAATTGCGGTCGCCTTGCTCTCGAGAGATTATCGTTGTCTACGTGTGCATGACATCAGAACCAGTTGGGATAAAGTCGGACACAAATCTAACTGGCATGCAATAGGCGGTGATTACCTGTGATCGATTCTGCGCAGACCTGGCTCATCTTGAACGAGCCTACTGAAACTAGTTACTTGCACTAGTTTCTTGCTCTTGGGGGAATTACAAGAATTGTTGGGGCTTTGTAAATTATAGAGTGTGTTCTAGACCTACCCTATCTGTAAGTCTTTAGATAACTTTTGTTATGATATAAATAAAATTGAATTGAAATAAAGTCATAGTATAGTCTGTCAAAAAGTCACAAAAACATAATTGTATAGTACACCAAAAAAATTAATTGTATGTTATGTCAAAAAAGTCATAGTATTGTCTGGTACTGTCTATCTAGGGGGACTTGAAGGCAAGATTCACAATAGAAATAAAAGACTCAGACACAGTTGGCTTTAAACAAAGTGTCTGTAATAAATAATTCATGCAAAAGGCAAATGGGTCAAACTTCTACCGAGGATTCATCCCATCAGGGGTCTTTTCGCCTTCTCGTAGTCTTCTCTTAAAACAGCCTGTCCTGTGGAGTTTAGATCAGAGAGAGAGGTCAGTCCTGTCTCCCGGCCAGTCTCCTTCCCAGGATCTTTCTGCAAACCACAGCAACGTTGCCTGCTTCATCCTTTGTTCCAAACTCTTTCAGTCCTTCCCTGATTAACTGATGGCCTACAGGTGTGACCAGTGCTATATGTCTATTGGCTGCAGCACTTGAAAGGGATACACTCCCTCCATCACCTCCCCCAATCTGAATTTAGAGATCCTCCCCCTGTGATGAACTGGCTGGGCTGTTTTACCTGATTTGCACAGGAACTTAAAGAAATATTTCAACAGTCATAAAAAGGAATAGTATTGCATTTTGAAAAAATGTCCTAAAAAAGTCATAGTATATTATGTCAAAAAAGTCACAGAAAATGTCATAGTATTCCAAAAAGATATATTCCAAAAAGATCATAGTATATAGGCAACCCAGAGGACTTGGAGGCAAGGTTCACAATAGAAATAGGAGACTCAGAGACAGTTGGCTTTAAACATGAAGTATATTTTAATAAATCATTCAAGGAAAAGAGTAGTGGGTCAAACTTTAATTTATTATTCTATCTGCACGGGATCCTTTGCCGTGGCATGTCCTGTGGTGTTTAGACCAGAGAAAGGTCAGTCCCTTTTCTCGGCCAATGTCTCCTTCCCAGGCTCTTACTGAAAGCCACACCCTGTTTCTCAATGTCAAGGATCCTTCCTTGGTAGGGCTAGCCTATTTCCCTCACTGTATGCATGATAAAACAAAATATTCTTTCACACCAAATCTCTTTTTTTTTTGCCTAAAACTGTTCAGAAATCCCCCTAAAACTGTGTGGTTTAGAGATTTTATAAAGTCCCAAACTAAACACATAAGGACAATGTCCAAAAGTAAAAAGATTTATGAAAAAGCAGTAACATTAGTCCAGATAAAATAAAGGGGTAAGCGATTCAGTGACTCCCTCCAACATTGCGGCCAACGCCGACTGGGAGTCAGGGACTCTCTTCAGCACTCTTCCATTTCCTGCAGTCGGCAGGGTGCACGAAATAAACACGGCATGTGAGAAAAAAAACAAAAGCATGACCTAGGTACGGGAGCTAGGTATTTTTTACCACATAAAAAATAAATAAAAAACATATTCCAGCATTAGGTGTGCCACACACGTTGAGAACCACTGGTGTAATGTGTCACAAGCCACCCAGTTCTAGGGTTGAACAACAAACCGGTCCCATACGACTTAAGGGGTATGGATGCTTCATAGGGAACCAACAAATCCATCATAGATTTTGGTCTTTATAGACTAATAACGTTTTAAAATGTCATTATGTTGTCCCTTGAATGGCTTCCTATACAGTAACTCACAGGAAGCCAATGTAAGGACTTCAGGACTGGTGTAATATGATCCGAATTCCTAATGTTTCTTGAACTCTGGCAGCAGCATTCTGGATCATTTGCAGCGGCCTGATGGATTTTTGTTTAGACTTGTAAAGACACACAAAATCTCTTACTGAAAAATAAATGCATAACAGTTTGCTAAAACTTTACTTGAAGGTATCTACATAATAGTGACATGTGTTGGAGCTAGATCCTGCTCCATTCTCAGGGTTCATTCAATTAGTAGTCAAAATCTCAGATGTTGAAATGTGTATCCATTTTATTACATAGGATATCCTGAGACAAAGTTATCTGGATCAAGCTGTCGCAGCTCTCGCAGCTCTCCCCTTCCTTTGTCTGACTCTTTGGCTTTCAGATCCCCAGTATTATCTCACAAAGGGTGGGGTCCTGTGCTTATTCCTTATCTTTTAGTTGGGATGTGACTGAGGGTTTATGACCCTCAGGACATGCAAAGCAACAGAGCAGTCGGGCCATAAAGGGTGACTGAAACCAGAGACAGGATGTCTCTAACATCATCAATTCAACTTCTGACACATTTGTAGAGCTGGGTTATGACAAAATGTACCAGAACATCTTATATTATAAAGCAGAAGTATTGCAAAACAACTTAATGTAACAAACAACAAACTATATATTTATAACAACAAACTTAATGCATGACACACATGTCTTCATTTATGTTGAAATAATGCTTTCACCTTTTAGCTTAAAAGTATAATGCAAATCACACACAATGTTTTAGCACATATAAAATTTTAAATTCCAACAATCCCCTCTTTTGATCTCACCTTCGTGAGATCACATAAATGTTTAAGCATCCTTTGACCAGATCATAATGTCGTCAACATATTAAATCACAGTACTTTGCAATACCTGATCTATCCCTACCAAATCATCTTTTAACACTTTATTGAAAATGTGAGGACTATGTTTAATCCATCTGTATTAACATAGTTGCCACCGATCTTGCTTGAAACTATAACTGGAAATTTAATGCAAATGTTACAAAATTTTGTAAGACCCCAGAAAATGTAATTTTCCATACCAAATTGCTTATATCTTTGAGGCATGTCTTAACCCTTCATACATGTTTGTTTACATGAACTTTACCTTATTTGTAGAGTAAGAATAAGTAATTCTAAAATATTAGTTTTCCCAGTATTGTATGTGTTTTTTCAGAATGTGAGTCTGTAAGTAGCAAATCTCCCTTCACGTGCGTCTGAAGTACCAGAACCAGGACGGTCTCTCGCTCCCCCCCTTCTCCTTATCAATCCATCTGCTGTTCGTCGGTCTGTACCTCAGTGTCTCTGTTTATGGTGTAGGGTCACATGGTTGACCCCTGTAGAGCCCTTTCACCTCAGCGTCAGCAAGGCCCCAGCCAGAGCATGTGGACCCCACTGCTTGCTCTGCGGTCCAGCACAGCACACTTACAGATGTTGCGATCACTATCAAACGTTTAGCCCTGGTTCACTTTTCATGTCACTTTGAGACAAGAATCGCAGCCAGACCATGAACCTTTATGGTCTTTAGCTGTGCTGTGGTCTGAGGTGCTGTGATGGTTGTTGTCATTCTTCTGGTACAGATTGTCACTGATCCTGTAGCTGGAGGAGCGAGATGGACCTGATTCTGACACAACGAGGCACTGTGTGGCACAAAACAGAACTCCAAAAAGCATTATCTTTTCTTTTATCAATACTCATTTAGTGTATCTCACTCATTATTATAAAATAACATTTCTGTCCCTCTTGCTGGTTTAACTCCATAAAATCCTTACAAACATTCTAAAGAGAAACACTGGTTTTGGAACTTATCTCTTCTAAGCCTCAGTTTACATTACGGGTCATGTTTCTGCACAAATTAAAACAAAATTGTAGAGTAGTTTAATATTCTTGATGCTGTGGACACTGTATTATTGCTACTGTATCCCTCTTTTTGAGTTATGTCTCCTACAGCATACCTATTCATAATTATGTAGTAGTTTTAGCCATTAACACACTGTCTTGCGTCACAAACTTCATCTTGATCTTAAAGGCAACAAAACACAAAGTTCAACAAAAAGAAAAGAATCACCCAAATAAACTGTTTCAACATCAACTTAATAGTTTAAACAGTTTGTCATATAAAAACTCAAAATACAAAGTCCACAATTAAGCTTCACTGAAAAGCTCATTTGAGCACCACATCAAATGTACATAGAATGGAATCTCATATCAGCTTGGATTGGTTTCAATCTTATCGCAACCAATAAACTTAGATGAATTATAACAAAAAGAATGTTTCTTTAATTGTCTATTTTTAGGTTGCAACAAAAAATTGTACTAATTAATGTGTAATATGTTCTTTATGACCTGTAGTCCTATTAACAGTAGAACCCACTTAAGCACCTAGTGGTTCAGTCTATCCAGTTTGTTACCTGACATGAGAACATATCTCATTATACTGTGTGATTTATGATCAAAATCTTCACTGAGCTGCAGGTCTACCGCAACCCCTCTTTACTTTGTGCACAACTCTTTTTTGTTTTTTTCAGCTGTCCTCTAGACCTCTGTAAAGAAAGGATTTCTCTTTTCTTTTGTTTCACTTTAAAGAATTCTTAATCTATGACATTAATTAAAAAACGTTTCTACAGTAGGGTCAGTCATATTAATAGAAAGGAATATCATCATTTCACTGTTCTAAGTTTAAAGTCCCAATTCCAAACTGTAAATATCTTTCTAATTATGTTACCAACAAAATTCCCCTAAAATATTGCCCAATTAAGAAAAGTATCACAAAAGTACTGCATGTACTTAAGGTATGAAAAGGTAACAATATAGGAAGCCTCACATTTTTTTCTTCTTAAAACTGTAAATGATCAAAACCGTTTTCTATCAATCAACTAAGTGATTTAATCAATTAACTCTTTCAACTGGATTTTTTTTAGATCAATACATTAACTTAAGTTTGATTCTTTGCTTCACCAACATCTTCCTCTTTCTCACAACAACATCATTCTTAGTTTTATCAGATCTCTTTTTTTTCCTTTCTTCAATTTAACCCTTGTGTTACCTTTTGCCCTGCAGAGGCATTTTGGTTAATACTCGTTACTGCCAGACCAAATCTTTGTCCTTATCTGTGTTTTTTACAACTACCTCTGTGGAAGGGTCAAAGGGGCTGCCTGCTCATGCAGCACCCTGTGTACCCCTTCCTTCCCTTCAACTCATGTTAACATAGAATGTTTAAAAAAACATTTCTCCATTATTTTCTCTACTGACATTAATAGGATACTGCAAAACCCTTAAGTCCCATACCTTAAAACTCCTCTTGTATAAGATGGATCCCACATTGGATTGGCTACTTTTATCTCTTTGTTTTTGTTTTTTTAAACCAAATTTTCCCACATTAAATCCTTTTTCCTGAAACGCTACACTATTTCCCTCTATTCCCTAGTTGGACTTTTCTCAGCCTCCTTAAGTACTACTAGGGTCTGACAGGACATATTACTATAATTTTGATCCATCTCCTAATTGCAGACATACAACAATTAAAGCAGGACAAGACATACAGACATACATAGAAACATATCAACTTTACCCAATCTGAAAATTGAGTCATTAATAGTTAGTGTTGAATTCCTACCAGCTATGTCCCTCCATCAAATAGGCTACACTTTCTATTTCTTACTTTCCTTCTTTTTTTCTTGTGAAATCATAAATTTCACATTTCTTTTCCTTCAATATACCAGATCTCAGACACAATCTCATCTACTACCTTTGAACACCTCTTTCCACTTACTCAAATACTTATTTTGCAACAGTAGTTTAATTACTACATGAGTCAACAGTTCTCTTCTACTTTCTCCTCTCTATAACTATACCCTTGCTTCTATATAACCCGCTTTTTCCTTCTTTCCTTCATTCTTACAACACCCTCTCTCTATTTTGCATCAAATCCACATGTACAGCCACACTCAACTTTCCAACAAAACCATATTTCTCGTCTATCCATCTCTGATGCAATAGCCACCTTCCTGTATGATCACCAACTGTATCCGTATGTGAGAAAGGTGTATTAACTTCTGCCATCAATTTTTCTGTTGTCTTCGCCTCTTATACCATTTTCTGTACCCCTCTGTCTCTTGTATCTTCTGTAGCTTGTATCAGTGTTTCAAACAACTTAAGAACACCCAGCTCTCTTTTCTGTACATTGTTCCCTTTTTTTCTTCCTTTTGAGTAAACTAGCCTCTGAGCCTGGCTGCATTCATTGTCTCAATGCAGATTCCTGATATTCTACTGTCCCAATGTTGTTGTTCACGCTCTGGCTTCGCGGCAGCGGAGTTGACTTTGAGTGGAGAGGGGCTCTGGGGCACGCATTTCTCATCTCCCTCTGAACAATCTGTTAACACGGTGGTATCCTTCCGCACAGTGGACGACGGCTTCTCAGAATTTTTTATTTCTTTCTTTATTTATTTATTTCTCTCTCTCTCTCTTTCTCTTCTCTCTCTCTCTCTCTCTCTCTCTCTCTCTCTCTCTCTCTCTCTCTCTCTCTCTCTCTCTCTCTCTCTCTCTCTCTCTCTCTCTCTCTCTCTCTCTCTCTCTCTCTCTCTCTCTCAGCCAGTGGTATGTAAAATTGTTAAACACCACAAAAACATCAGAAGAGGCCGAAAGACACGTTTCTAGCATGGAGAAGTGTGTTTAACAAGTTCTATTAAGAAACTAATGTAAACCTGTTGAAATGACAGAAACAAACTGTTTTAACAGTCTCTCATTAAGTCGATCACAAACGGAGTGGACAATCTTCTTTCGGCGGTCCGTGTTAGCGATGCCCACACGGCAGACACTAGGGGAGGAATAAGGAAGGCTCTCAGTCAAGTACGGCACCAAACAATTCTTTCCCACACATTCAAGGAGGACAGCTGGAGGACCTTCCTTTAATTATCTGTGCAAATGCATTGAACCCTCCATTTAGATGGCTACAGTCCCCCTGCTACTTCAGGCTCTAAGGCCATAGTCCAGTCTGCACCACCACGCGTTCACCTGCACTTCTGATGATTCGTCACTGCTCCAGCCCCTCTACTCAACTCCGTGTCCTCTGCTCCTCAGTGTGTCAACCTCTCCCCTGTCCTCCATGCCAATCCATCTCTGCTCTCTTGCTTAGTCTGTCTTTCCCGTCATCTCCGAGATCGCTTCCTTGCTCCTGCTTGGTCCGTGTTTCCCCGTCAACCCACTTTGCTTCTGCTCGGTCCGTGTTTCCCTGTGACCTCTTCCTGTCTGTCTTTTCTGTCATGTCCTGTTTGTGCTCCTTTGCCTCCTTTTTACTCCCCTGCCACACCTGTTTTCCATCCAGTCATTAAATGTCCACACCTGTTTCCCATTCAGCTCATTAGTCCGGTTGTGTTGTGTGAAAGAAAAAGGGGGAGGAGCTCCAGTCTTGTCAAAGTGGTGTCATCCCACTAAAACAGTTCATGCAATCATGCATACGCTAAAACCCTTAAAAACACATGCTATTTGTCCATTTAAAAACACGGTCACAGTAATCCACATGCACAATCATGTTAGTGGTACAGAAATCTTATACATATTGACATCCACCTTTGACAACATCTCTCCATCAGTGCATGTATAGGACTTGAGCATTAGAGTGCGGATCGGGCCGGATTTTTCTGTCCGAGCCCGGCCCGCGTCCGACAGAGCAGTAACCGAACCCGACCCGAGCCCGACAGGCATTAAGATATTTATGTCCGAGCCCGACCCGAGCCCGACACAGTTAAAATCGCATTTGTTTCTCATACTAATGACACATGTACGTTTGTTTCTGTGGAAAGCCGCTTTTATTAAGCAATTGTAGGAAGGCATTGGGAAATGTCAACAGATGAGCGCATCAATGCACAGCTGACTTTCCTTGGTTTTCAATAGTTTTAAAATCTCCTGCGGCCAACTTCTTTTTAACATCTTCCATCGTTGCGCTGCCACATGGAGCTTAATACGCACGTCTTTCGTTGTCACAGCACACAGGAAGACGGATGTTAGGCTAATATTTGACATTTATTTTAAGCTGTTTTAAATTCAAAATGTTCAATGCCTTATCGCACTGATGTGACCGAGCCCGACCCAAACCCGAGCATCCTTTCTAAAAATCTGTCCGAACCCGGCCCGACACGTCGGGTACCGTCGGGTCCCGTCGGGCTCGGGTCGGGTATCCATCCTCTATTGAGCATGTGTGTGTATTTCAGGCCTGTGTGTAGGGTTTAATAACAACAGAGTGTAAACTGTAATTTCCCCATTGGGGATCAATAAAGAGTAGAAATCAAGAAATCAGGTGGTAATAGGCAGATTTAGTAAGAGTGGTTATAATTCAGTTCAGAGTTAATCACACCAAGGTATCTGGCTTTATTTGTAGCTTTTAATGAGTTAAGGTGAGCACTAACCTTTCAGTCAGTTGTTATCAAGTATGAGAAGAAATCTTGAATTGAAGCGGTCCTAGAATAGACCCTTGAGAAACCCCATAGATGATCTTTGTTCTCTCAGAGTCATTATTTCCATTGAGACAAAACATCTTGTAGGTAAGATTTGAACCAAGTTTGCACAGTGCAAGTAAGTCCCACCCACTTTTCCAGTCTTGCAAGCAGTAGGGTATAATAAACCATATCGGATGCAGCACTGAGGTTTAGTAATTCCAAGATAGAGGTTTCGGATGCATCATTAGTCAGATATACAGTGTGTCATATAAAATATTAATAAGTGCAATCTCAGTAATGTGGTTTGGTCGCAATCAAGAAAGTGGATTAAGAAAGTTGTTTTGTATCATAAAAGCATGGATTTGTTAAAAAACCAACTCTTTCAATAATTTACCCCCAAAACGGAAGGTTTATTATCAGCCTATAGTTGGTTATTGCTGTAGCATCCATGTAACCTTTTTAAAAAGATTTTATTCTTGCAGTTTTGAAGGCCTGGGAAAACTGACCTAAATGAAGAAAGGTATTTTCTATCTGCAATACATAGGCTGAGTATCAAGGCGGCATGTCATGTATTTAAACTGTAAAAACTGTTTCTGTCACAGCTGTGAGATCTGGGAGGCTAAAATGTGCTAGATTAACGGGAATAGACGGAGGCACAAGTGACATCATTTTGCTTGAGCAAAATACTGTTTTTGTTATACTTTAATTGTTTACCTGTATAAAAAATAACAGATAATATAAGCTTTAAAGTCATTGAATGACTTTTTGGAGAGTAGATACTGTGGGAAAACAATTTTTTTTTTTATTAATAATCTGTGAGAAAAATTAGTTCCTGGTTATAGCTGTAAAAACCTCTTTATGAATGTCATACGGAACCTGGAGTTTGTTTTTTCCCCATCTGCATTCTGCCTGTCTGCATACTCTTATTATTATTAGTGTGCCGTTTCTGTAAGGTTACTATTTTTTCCTGACAAAACTTTGGTCCTAATAGGGGTGATGGAATCAATAACAGTCATAACTTTGGAACAAAAACTATTTATCAGGTCATCAACACCAGATAGAGGCAAGGATGGTGATTGTGTAAAAACTTGATTAAATAATGCACACGTGTTATCAATAATATAGCTCTTTTTTATCACCCTTAGTCTACCTTTGATCAGATAAGATTAGCAGGGGTGGCCATTTTAAACAAAACACAATAATGATCAGAAAGCGCAAGTCAGTTACCACAACTTCAATATTAAAACTTTTGGAAATAATTAGATCTAATATAAGTCCCTTGTTATGTGTTGAATTTGTTACATGCTGAGAGAGCCCAAAATTATCCAGAATGTTCAAAAGATCTTTGGCACAGCCATCTTTAAGATTGTCAACATGAATGTTAAAGTCACCCACTGAAACAACAAAGTCAAAATCGATGCACACAATAGACAGCAAACTCATCATAGAACTTAGCATTGTATTTTACAACACATTTTTATAAATGTTGCTCGACAAGAGGAATTTAACTAAAGAGCAACATACTCAAAAGAATCAAACTTGCCATAAGATGTTTTTTGGCATACATAATCATAAATACTGAATGAAGTGATTGTACCATTGCTGTGCAACATGCGTGCAAATGCTTATTCTTAATTTGGAGACGTTCCTATTATTCATGGTGCTGTGTGATGGCTACAGGTATTAAATGATAAATATATTTATCTACACATCAGCAATTTTTGTGACAAAGAACAACTCCTGTTTAACCTATCTTACCCAGCTCTGCAATACTCTGTTTTCTGCCCTGTATGCATACAAAATATTGTATCACTGCAGAATTTTTGTGAGATAAAAAAACTATATTCTAAACAATGGGACACCACTGATGGCTTTATCAGTTCATACTGATGCCTCTCTCTCTCTCTCGAGCCATCTGTATCCCGTTCCTTCATGTTGACAAGACATACAGGCTAAGCATACAATTAATCACCATGCTGCAGGGATCTTACCACATGATGTTCACCGTCAGTGTCCATGAAAAACACATTAACACATTAACAACTCATAAAATGAGATGATAGTCTTCAAATGATCTCTAAAGTGACATTCTTTTGTCTTTGCAAGATAAAAAGTAATGAAATTTGTCTAACTTGAAAAATGCTGTATACATCTTGTAATTAGAAAGGACATTTAGTAAATGGGGGGCGGAGGACATGCGCTCTCCCTCACAGCGGTTGCCTGGCTCTAACTTACAAAATAAACACGAGTAAAATAAAAAAGAACACTGCATGAACTCCGTTACCGTGTGTTTATTTAAATGTAGGTACACCTACATGTAGGCCTAATAGATTGCAATATAAGCCTGTACATTACTATTAGGAGAATACATATGTCAAGGCTGTATAAATGAAATAAACTTCAGCTGGAGTCCGATTTACTACGGCAACACTGTTGACCGCATCAGTGATCTCTTTCTATTCCACATTCTTCCTACAACCGAATACCATTTTTTACGCTGTCAAATAGGACACGTTACTGCAAATTAAACTGAGATTTCAGGGTTTCATCTCCACCTCTGAAAGTGACGCTTCTTAGCCGGATTACGTCTAGCCATGTTGTAATAATAAAAACCAAGAATATATTAGGGCGTGCTATTTAAATATTTAAATTATTTATCAATGTACGATCATTCTTACGCTCTGATCGGTGTGATACAATTGTTTCATGAATCCCACTGAAGCCTGTCGTAAGAGGATTTCTGCACTCATATCTGTGATGGTTTCTACGTTCTAAGTTGATAAATGAGGGCCAACATGTTTTGTAATGTTTATGATACAACATGGAAATCAGTAAACTTTAGAGATTTTTTTTTTTTTTACCTTTGGACGGAGCCAGGCTAGCTGTTTCCTCTTAAAAATCATTTTTTCTGGAATTTTGGGTTTTATTTTGTGTCTCTGGTGCTTCCACACACATACAAAAAAAACAACTATCCATGCTGTTTTGAGTAAGATATGGTTTTTGAATGTCCTCTCCCTTCAGTCTCTGGGTGAGCTGTTTTCCAGCTAATCTTGCCTTGTACTGACCACAGTTGGAGAAAGAGTTATCTAGCTGATGGGATCTTACCTAGCTACTGAGCATGTGCCACTCCCAACAAAGATAGTATAGAAGTGAGATGTCTCACTCTGGAGCTAAAACAGAGACCTAAACACACAGGGTGAAAACAAGATCTGCAGCCTTGTGCAGTTCAACAGAAATATGGTGTTTTTTGAAAATAAAACCATGTAAACCTATTCTGGTACAACCTCAAAATACAATTATGAACCATAAAATGAGCATAATTTTGGTGTTTTATACTAAGCCAACCATGTCCTGACTTAAGCTCTGTACTACTGAATGATACACATTATGGAATTTTTTAAAATGGCATCATTTTCCAAAACAAAATCACAATATTTTGATGCATTAATTAATCATTTTTAATTAAGCACTCCAGCCTCCATTGTGATGCAGGTAAGATACTCACAATGAATGACTAGAAGAAGTATAGATGTTTTATAGAGTAGGGATCTGCTCTCTCTTTCTCTGCACAACAACTTATCGGCACTTTGGCGTAAGAATATCGACATTAGGCTGCACAAACAATTGGCTCATAGCTCAATAGCAGCAATGCGGAAAAGAACATGAAACAAATCTGTTGAACATCTCAGAGGGAGAAAAGACAGGGAATCTATAATAAGGAGAGTTTAGGAATCAATGACTAAAACAAACCAGTGAGGCTTATAATGACTATCCATTAATCCAACTGGAAACTGGAAAGTTCTAACACAACATGGAACGAGACAGCACAGACACAATCGTACTTGACGTATCTAGGTTTTGACACAGGGTCATGCAAGACCCTGTGTGTGCACCGGACATAATGTGCAAATATGCAGCAGACAGCTATACCCTATAATATAATGTTGTCTTTCGCTTCAGTGTAAGACAAAAAATACAAGAATAAAAAAAAAGGTGAAAAGAAAAAACGTGTCTACAGTACCTGAATGATGGTTAAACTCCTTACATTACATGGTGCTATTTTAGGGCTTTTTAGCCTAGGTGCCAAAAGCATCACTATATCTAGACATATTGGAAGAGTCATTAACATTTACAGATCATTAACCCATCGTGAAATGCTGTATGAATAACCGCAACATTACAAGCAATTATCATACATCAGCCACTGCGCGCAGCATGGAATATCTCTGCTGCAGAGGGGAGAGCCTTGGGAACATTTCCATTTATACCTACAGAAACTTGAAATCAGCGGATAAAGGTTTTGTAGAATGATGGTGTATTCCTTAGACTTTATGTCTAGTTTTATTATACTGGCCTGAAAAAAAACTCTGGCCCTGAGAGAGTTCCCCAAAGAATCCATGCAGCATGTTTTGGGATTCTGCTGGGAGCACTAAATCCCCAGAGGCAGTCAGAGGCATTAATATTCATGATTTAAATAATAACTGCATTAGACAGACAAGGCTGAGGATTGAGTAGGAAACCAGTAGGTGGTCTGGGCAGTGCAGGGAGTCCTAGAAATAACAATTCATTCTTTAAATTTTGGAAAGAACATGTAAAAACAACACCACGGTCCATGACCACCTCTTTAAAAGGGGGATGAGTTTAATGGACACTACTGCAGCTTTAATAATAGATAGTAATGGCTGTAAATCATGATTTGTATTATCTTATAATACATCTGAGGGCTGGATTCTATAAAGCCTGTAACGTGGATGTAACGCTAATGTTTCTGTTCTCCACCTACCAGCTAACCGTAGCTAGTGGCATGACATAATATCTTATAATAATACCTTGGTTCATCCATGGGTTTATTTCAATATGAGGAACAAAACATATGTTTAAATTTAGTAAAAATATAGCAACTCATCTAACGTAATACAGTAGATCCTAAATAGCTACTGTGGCTAATCTTTGATGTATCACAGCTAGTAGGCTAGAAGCTAGTCGAGCAAGCAAGCTCATTAACTTGAGTAGAATACATTAGGGGCTGCAGATTGAAAACTAGGCCACATCACAGGAGAAAAGTCTTACATTGACCCAAATGTCCATCAGACCTCTAGGGTGGACAAACCCATGGTTCACGTATCGGAATAGTGGTGGGAGGTGGGGATCCCAGCATAGGGTGACCAGACGTCCCCGGTTTTGGTGACCTGTCCCCGGCTGGATCTGTCCCCGGAAATGTCCCCGGTTTTCACTGTGACTGACAGACCCGAAATTGGAATGAAAGAAAGAAAACATTGACCAAATGTAGCCGATAGTCGCACACCACACACACGCATCCTCAAGACAGCCAGAGTCAGCGCTGCTCGGAGCTCAGAGATGTTTTAGAAAGCCGTATTTTACCATGCTAAAATCACTGATTATTTACTTGGAGTCTGGTGGGTTTAGCAAACGCAATTTTCTCTTAAAAAAGGTTCTCCAATCCTTAGAAATCCTTTCCATAATGTTGTCAGACACTTAGAATATTAATCTGAGTCTGTCAGAAGCAAAACAAGCACTTTAATGAACATTAATACAAACTGGACAATTATCCCATTAACTTCCATTGTAGCTTGTTTCTCTGCTGCCGACTGCAGCGATCTCGTTTAATACTGCATCAATGTCAAAGGAAAATATTTCCTCAATAGTTTTTATTGTATCTGCTACTCAATGAGCTCTTGCAGAAACAATCCTGAAGTAATAAAGCAAAAGCTGTCAGATAAATGTAATTCAGTAAACATAACAACAGTCTCCTCTGAGGTGTGTGGAATAGCAGCAGGGGTGAGTCTAGGATCAGACCTTTAGGGGGGCTCAGCCCCTAATGAGAATGGGGCCTACATGAAATGTTATCATGTTTACATTATGCATAAATATCTGCACACCTATTACTCTCTGTGAAATATCTCACAAACTCTTCACTTAACGCATGCATCAGTACAACAAGCGGTTCCCGAGTAATCCGGTTTTGAAATTGCAACAAATCTTTTACATGGTCTCCAAAATTATAATGTATTCTCATCATTTATGTCAGCACAGACAATTTTGTAAATTGCTTAGCCAGTGTATCCCACCATAATGTTTATTATATTGCCAGATTCCAGACCATGCCACTTACTTATATATCCTACTTACAAATATGAATATATATTTCTACTGGTATGCTCCCTAGTGACATTAATGCAAAAATATAAAGAAAAACCAATTCCACCTGTGTGTGCATGGTTAAAATTCTGAAGTGCAAACTAGTTGAGGCTACAGCACAAATATTTCCATCCATAGATAAGCAGAGATGGGAAGACAGATGAATCGACAGATTCAGCGGCATTCATTTGCGGCAAATCATTGCGGCTTGATGGCGGTGGCGTTAGCATAGTAGTATGGACGACGAGATGATTGAAAATGAACACAACGGAGATGACAGAGATTCGGCAGAAAAGCAGCAAGACATTCCTGATCACCCTTGGCCTTATCTGAAAGAGATGTTTGACATAATAGGCATCAAGAATGACTCCTGGCGAATGTGCTGCAAATTGTGCCAACCAAAACACCATGAATTGCTGGCTTTCAAGAATTCACCATCGAATTTGAAAAAGCATATAGAGGTAAATGCATATTTTTGTATTTATCAAAAGCTATTTGTTGTTTGTTGTCTTTATTAAGTGTACGTTAATGGTCAGTTATATTTGTTCTCCTGCTAGCTATCAATGACAATGCCTTGGTTCTCTAGCATTTTGCTAGCAAGTAACTCAAGTGACGTTAGGTTAGCAAGCGTTCACTTTATTTGAGCTGACTGATACAATATCTACATGCATAACTTTATATTACAAACAAATTCAGTAATTTTGTTTAGTGTAATAGTTCTGTAGTAACGTTTCAACTGCGTAATATACGTTAAAAAGCAACTCCATAATGATATTGGCAAAACTTCAACGATAATATCTCCACACGAAAGTCCGAGTTAAGCTAGCTGCTTCTTTACGACCTTCTTATTTGAGCCTTTTTTACTCTCCAGAAACATGTCGACCTGTTCAAAATGGACGCTAACATTTTTTACACAACTATGAATGCCGAGACAAGAACGTTGAGGGATGAAGAAGAAGCCCCAGTTAAACACAATAAAACAAGCCTCATCACTTTTACAAACCACCATGTTTGTTTGTGCCTAGCTGTACCAAGAGGCGAGGAAAAGAAAGAAAGCTTACTTGTTTTTCAATTATGGCTGTTATTCTCCTGTCGTGTAGCTGTCTGTTTTCGAGACCACTTAAGTTAACGTTACTCGATCTTGTCTCAAATCGACTTTATTTTGGGCTGATGTTAATGTCTCAAACCTCCCAGACGTAAGTTAGAGGACTCATGTTTTTATTTCAAGACTTTACTTTTCTTTCAAACTGTGTGTGAGCTGGTTAAGGGATGTGGGGAGCACAAGTTAAGACAGTTAAGAAATGTTACATTTGCATCTTATGGCCCTTGCTTGCACTCCCCAGATCAGTCAGTCAGTCCCTAGAAGAATGATGACATCAATCCAAAGTTCGACTTTGCTAGTCATAAATAATTTGCAGGTTCACACAAAATAAAAAAACAGTAATAGCTGTCATACAGTTGCTATACCAGTGCTTTACCCATTCAGAGGTAGAGGCTACATTTACAGTGTATTGACATGTTAAGAAATAATTATGGGCTATGTATACTGTGATATTTTGCTAGTTGAAATTATACCAAGATATAGGTTTTAGACCATGGTGCTAATGTTTCACATTTCATATTAAGTTACATCAGACAGTCTTGGCTACATCACTGAACAATTTGTTTTGTGTGTTTGTCTGTATTTTGTCTGTATTTTCACAGAGAATGCATGTCAATCATATGGAGAGATACAGAAAGCTCACTTCAGCTGTTCAGAAAAGAAAGTCAACCCCGGATGTAGGCCCATCACCCAAACAACCAAAGTTATGGGAAGCCAAGAGAGTGTCACAGGTCAGTGTGGATAAAAGAATCATTGACTTCATCATTCAAGGGCTACACCCACTCAGTGTAGTTGAGCAGCAGGGATTCAGAGACCTTCTGCTTCTCCTCCAGCCCAATCTAACAATTATGTCTCGTGGCAGTCTTAAAAACAAAGTGGAGAAAGCAACACAAGAAATGAAAAATAATCTGAAATTGGCCTTGAAGAAAGTTGAGGTTATTGCAACCACCACAGATTGCTGGACCACACACCGACGGGGTTTTATGGGTGTCACTGCGCATTGGCTAGATAGTGCAACTCTGCAGAGGCGCTGTGCTGCCCTAGCGTGCAAACAGCTAAAAAGGGTTGCATACCTTTTCTGCCCTTGCTAGTGCTCTCAACGATATACACGTGGAGTACAACATCCGAGAAAAGATTGTTTGCACAACAACTGACAATGGTTCAAATTTCATAAAGGCCTTTAGAGTCTATGGTGAGCTGGATGAAAATAACAATCCAGATACTGCACTTCAGGCTGCGAGGGAAAGTACGGGAGGAGAGAGTGATGAAGAAGAGGGGGGAGATATCACAGGTGTCGAGTTTATTGAAGCTGGGACAATATTGGATGAAGATAATGGCTTGGAATACCAGCTGCCAAAGCACCAACGTTGTGCATGCCACCTTCTCAGCCTGATCTCCACTGCTGATGCCTTGAAAGCAAATGGAAATCCAGTGTACAAGCGGCAGTCTCGTTCAGCATTCTCCAAGTGTTCAAGTCTGTGGAGCAAAAGCTCAAGATCTACCACAGCTGCTGAAATCATAGAAGATAACTGCAAACTTCAGCTCCTGAGGCCAAATGAGACACGGTGGAACTCCCTTTTCTTTGCCGTGGAGAGGATTGTGAGAATCCTAAAGGAACAAGGAGAAGGAGCAATCACCGCTGTCTGCAGCGTGCTAAAGATACCTATGTATGTACTTGCCATTTTATTTTGTAGATGTATTGACTGCAATATGAGGTAGCTTCATATTTAGTTAATGTCTTGCAGTTAACGATGGGTTTACATTTTCTTATTGAATACTTTGATTCCCACTATGAATGAAATTCTATATTCATTAATTGTTTTTGTTTTTATTGTCAGGTTCACTCCTGTTGAGCTTGCTTTTTGGCAGAGTATACCAAGACTATGAGCCCAATTGCAAAGGCGCTTGATGTTCTCCAGGGAGAGGCCAATGTACAGATGGGATGGTTGGTACCTACAATAACACTACTCCAGGCGAAGCTCCAGCACCTCTGCATTTCCTCCAAGTCCTGTCGGCCTTTGATTGAAGCACTTCTAGCAGGCCTTGAAAAACGTTTTGGACAGATGCTTACAGATCCAGAGCTAAAGAGATAATTGCCGCTGCCATTCTCGTCCCCAAATTCAAGACCTGCTGGACAAGTGATGAATGTATCCTAAAACTGGGTATGTCTTGCAATGTTTGCTTTACACTTATAATAGTGAAAAGTCCAGCATTTGAAGTATCCCTAACTTAGTGCAAACAAAATGACAATATTTATGTAATCATTATATTTTTTGTTCAAAATAATGTTCTAAACCATCTTCTGTGTTGACATCTAATTTGTTTTTGTGTTCCATAGGCCTTGACTACATCAAAAGTCACCTGAAGGAACAAGTTGTGGTGAATGAAGGTGATACGTCCCATTCTTCGGAGGAGGAGGACATTTTCTCAGCAATCCAGCACTCTAGTTCCCAAGAAAATACCAAACAGCTGGAGACCTACCTGGGGTGCCCAGGTGATACAATGGATGTACTGAAGTCTTTCCCAGCAGTATGCCACCTGTCATTGAGGCTTAACACGGCACTACTTGCCTCCGCTGCCTGCGAGAGACTTTTCAGCACTGCAGGCCTGATTTTTCCACCAAAAAGGGCCTGTGTTGATGCCATGAACTTTGAAAACCAGCTTCTTTTGAAGCTAAACAGAGATTTCTGGTAGTTTTGGATTCTTTCTCTGTATCATACAAACACACATTCACACTGATACCCATGTGATAAACACACAAACAAAGATGCTAAAAAAGGTTCTGTTTGTTATGTTGCCTTAGAAGTTATTCCACAAGTTTTGAAGGGTATTTGATGTTCACCCAGCATCAAGCACACACAGACTTTGAGCTATACTGTACATTTGATCACTTGCGGTCTCTCTCCATGTCCCTGAGATTTTTCTTTAACAATGGGAAAGCCTTTTTGTTCAAGACTTTTCACCAGTGTAACAGATAGTTTTTGTTTAGTTTGATGAAGGTGGTTGGCCAGCTATTTTATAAAGAAAAGTGTGCAATTTGTTGCAATTTGTGTGCAAATATACAGTATCTAAAAACACGTTTTTAAAACCCACTGTCCTACACACAATTAAGTTATGACACGTTCAGCATTACATAAGGTCTGAATACCCTTGTTGCTCCCAAGTTCTTGAAGGGATTCAGGACAAATCCATGTACAGCTACAGATTTGTGGGCATACATCACTTGTCATTTTTCTTTTCCTGGATGTCTATTGTCTATTTGCATATTAATAAAAAAAGTAATACAATTCACATTGAATTTGTAATTTCTCCAACTTTTATAGCACTTAAATTGTAAAATGGACATTACCCTTTATTAGCACTCTATGTTCAAAGCTTTACTAGCTGTCAGTTCATTTCTAATACCCTGCTGCCATCCGTTAGTTGCAACCTTTAAAAGTATGGGGAACTTAGTTAATGTCTGTTTAGTAATTCATATTTTATCCTTTATTTTCTTTTTCCAGAAGCCATGTTTGAGCACACACACATACATGCAGATTCCAAATGTTAAGGGGAAGATTAAAAAAGAGAAACTGGATCTGTGAATTCTCACAGAATCCCAACTGAATTCATATCTTGCTGCTCAGTCAGAATCTTATTAACCTGGAGTCCCAGTCTCTGTTACAATAATCATATATGATGTTTTAGGCCTATTGGCAGATATCCATTTAAAATATAGGCAACGGCATATAAAAAGTGGTTTCTACTTTTACTTTTATACTTTAAGTAAATTTCCAAGCCTGTACTTTGTTACTTTTACTTGAGTAGAGAAGTTTAATCAGTACTTCCACTTTTACCAGAGTATTTTTTAACACAAGTATGTGTACTTCTACTTAAGTACGGAAAGTGAGTACTTTTGCTATCTCTGTAGATAAGAACAATCAAGTCTAACCTCTGAATTTCTTTTCAAAGTGCACCAGATTGATTGCCTGGCTCCGCCCTCCTACGTACTTTTGCTCAATTTTCATTTTCCTTCAGCACACCGTCTGGGTTTGCGGTATATTTGCGGGCTTTCTCCGGCCAAATAATTCGCGGTCCAATCAGCAAACAGAGGGAGGGGCGAGCTAGTCTCGTTTTGTTTGAAAATACTTTGAACGTCAACAAGAAGTAATGTCACCCAACATCGCTTAGAGCACCTTTAAAATAGACAGGCCCATGGACCCCCCTTGTGCCCTAGTGCAGCTCTAGGTCTTGTGATGCCCCTGGGGCTGTGTCCCCGTTTTAAGTTTTACAAAGATAAAAACATGACCTGTTTTGGAGGTATTTACGCTTTTGAGCTGAAAATGTCCCCGGATTTTGTCAGAGAAATCTGGTCACCTTATCCCAGCACTAAAAGAGCTGCTTGAGAGACAGCTGTCTTTCCATGGTTTCCTGGAGAACTTTGATGTGCTGCTGTGAAGACAGCATGACCCACCGGCTCCAGATCCGCTTGGTCCATACTGGCTGAATGGGGGACAGAACTAAGGGGCAGACTGCAGTAGGTGGTAAAAAATCTTATTTTATTAAGGTAGGAAGCTTGTGCTGGTAGTGGGGGTGCTGGGTCCGAAGATGGCTGGGCAGGCAGCGGGGGTGCTGGGTCTAAAGATGGCTTGGCTGGCAACTCAATAATCCAGTGAGTGGCGTGGCTGATTGGTAGCTTATGATTCTGAAGTTGTGTTATTTCTGAGGACAGAAATCTTCCAGTTAGTCACGTCAGGAAAAAGTAAGGTAAGACAGGTAAGTACAAAGACAAGATACTAGACTTTCTTGACAAACAAACTAGACAAATATCAAAAGCTATGGAATATGCATATTCAGCGGTAAGCAACAATGCAGCAGAGAGAGGAAAGTCAGGCTGGTACTTGAAGGCAGATGATGGAGCAGGATGATTAGCAGGTGCGCTGATTGGAATTGGTGCCAGGTGTGAGGAGAGTCAGCCGCGCGTGTCCACACACTGTGGAACATGCAGGTGGGAACAGACAGACAGACAAAAATCCCAAAACACATTCACACACCCCAGACTCACTGTGCAGATGTCATGGCGGGCGGGGACGTGAGATGTGGAGTGAATTAATGTTATTGTAGGCATCACACTGTTCATTGTCGTTTTAAGGTCCCCGCTTAGTTTTGCTCCAAACACTGTCAATGATGTACAAAGCAGTGCAAGGACATCATCTGAGGGGCAACAGCAGACCAACATCCTGCAAAACCAGTCACTTTCTCTTCCATGGATAGAGCCTCTATGAGTAACAAGCATGCACACAGGCTCCATATCCAGACTATTGTCTTTAATAAATGCCAATATTTTCTCAAAAAACATTTCATCACGTGTGTGTCCTTCCAACAGCAGTAAGCCAAGCAATTCCTCTCAAATTTGCGTCACAGACATACCGTATATGCACAATTGTACAGTGTCAGCTCTACCTGTGAACTCCTCTATACCTATAGACATGGCATTAGCTTTTTTCAGTTGTTCTAACAGCCTGTCTTGATTTTGTTGTCATTTGTCCTATCATCCAAGACAGCCAGCATGCAGTCTTTGACAGTTTGCGAGACCGTGAATGGATCCAGGCCACACAGAGAGAATTTAATCTGAGTGAATGTGTTGCAGTGTTTAAAGCAGCATTTTCCCAGGAAGCGAACTTGGCTTCTTGGCATGAAAGCCCTGTGATCTTATGCGGCCAGCAGCAGTCAATGTGGTACACACAGCGGGAAAAAAAGTTAAATACTTACAAATTACAGTGCTTACCTTTTCGTAGCTTTTTGAACTATTGCTCATGAGTATAACTGCTTTACTCCATATGTAATCTAATGTCATACCAATGTGACCCGTATTACAATGTCCGTAATTCTTTTCTGGAATTAAATGTGCTCACATGATTTAGCTCAGTACTCATGATTTAAACAGCAAGTGAAGGTAGACATCTGGCAGCATAACACCATCCCAGTGATCAGCTGACTTCAGCTGACAATGCAAGAGGAGAAAACTATTGTGCTGACATTACAGGCTTTAACTCATCTTGTAAAACAGATTTTGTCAGAATAGAACATGAGTATACAGGAATAATTTTCCTTTCCTTACAGCGGAAAAGGCTTTAGATTGAGGATGCAGCCTACAGCAGTAAAATGACTAATTTCAACAGGTAGTATTGTGGTGGTTATCACTAGGCCACAGATTACATTTAATATACTACAGTATATACAGCCTTAATTCATTTTTGATACAGAGAAACGTTTTGACACTCCCAATAAAATTTCTGGAGAGACAGTTGTATGGACAGTTCTGTTTTTACAAACGGTGTGGCCAGATCTAGCTATTCTTAATAAGGCCTGTCTGGTGCCTCTTATTTAAAGCTGTAGGATAGGAACACACACACACACACACACACACACACACACACACACACACACACACACACACGCCTTCCCCCACACTACAAACAGTAGCACATTACACACACACCATGTAACTGTAAGATGAAATAGACGGGAGAGAGGGATCAGATCAGATGAGAGTTAATGGGGAAGATATCAAGTGAATGTACAGTAGCTAGAGTCTGCAGTAGAGCACAAATAAAAGCCGCAGGTCCTTAAAACTGCCAGAGGTGTCTTGTCTTGTTTCTCCGCTGCTGAGTGGAGAGACGGGGGTTAACGTTCGATCTGGAGACTCCAGCCAAGTGAATTCAATTCCTTCTGGTATACAGTACGCAGTGTAGACATAGAGTGTAACATATTATCTGGGGCTATTATTGAAAGGTAAGAACGGAAAGATTGTCTCCGGTAAACGCTGTCTATGTCAAAGTTGAAAGGAGTAATACAGTTTGCCATCAATACAGTCTATGGCTCGGACAGCAGCCGATCCATGTTGTTGTATTGTGATCCTCATAGGTGGACAACACAAAGTGATTGGTTGATGTCTTTATTTGCGGTGCGAAAGCTATGAAAAATAAATCTTATTTGGGAAAAAAATAACAGCACTTTATTGCGTAAATATTCGTGTTGTGTCTGAGTAGTCATGAAAAAAACAACAGTTCAAAAATATATAGTTAAGTGTGACTTAATCACAAAAAAAAAACTGTGGCCAGTGTGTTAAGACCTTCAGGCATAAACTGATTTTACACAGAGATCAGTTAAGTCGTGAAGAAGGAGTCTTAGGCCGGTCACACACCGGCTGCGTCGCGCGAACGTAACGTTCTTGTTGCGTGACAACAAACGTGTCTGATACGGTGCTGTTGCTGCCAGGTGACGTACAAGAAAGACTGTCTCGGAACATGGCGCTGACTGATTCAAACCCAGAAAAATGGGTAAGTGGGCTGTCTGTTTATTTCAATGACATTAACAACTTTGTGTAGTTGTAAGGAGCCTATATTGTAAGCCGACCTGATGTTGGACCGTTTTTTTTATTGCATTTATATCTGCATTGATGTCAAAACTTAGAGACATTCAAACATCAAAATTTCATTTATTAATATGTATTTGTGTGAAAATGACATAAACATCTTTTTCTATTCTATTCTGCCTGAAAAAACTTGAAAAATAGGCGGTGGTTCTATTTCTAGCATGCACGCGTTTTCAGAGCAGTTTGAGATGTGCGTGTCACGCAGGCAGTGTGTAAGCTCTAACCTGTTACCATGGGAGCCGAAATAAAAAGGACACACCACGCAGCTGACACGCTTGCGCGCCACATCCAGTGTGTAGCCGTCCTTACTCTACTGTTCTGAAGTCCAAAGGCTAAAATGCATCAGCAATGATAGCCTAATAAATTATCCAACTGTATAAACATTGACTACTTTGATGGATGGCCACCTTTCAACGCTGTCACTATATCCTCACAGTAGAACATGAAACAGATGATTACACCCCACCCGAAGATTAACACAGTGCTGATCAAATATGAATCAATCAGAGTCAGATTTATTACCAAACAAGTTTATACTTGCAAGGAATTTGCTTTGGTGTATTACTTACAACGTTCCACCTGCTTTGAGTTTAAACTCTGACAACACATTGAGCAACATTGGCCGGAACTTCCTGAGCAATGTTACAGGCTGAAAATGTAAAGTTTTAAGGAATATTTGGATCTTAAAACAAGACAAGACAGGCCTGCATGGTTTGTTCGAGGAAAGGGTTTACGACATTTACTCTCTGACTGGGGAGACTACACAAATAGACCTTCCAATATTTAAAAGTAGACCTGGACATCCTTACCAATAACTGTGATACACAGTGATTGGCTTCTCTGCTCCGAGAGCTATAGACAGAATGAGGGATTGCGAGACATTGGGCTGAATCACAAGTTACTAAATTAATTAAATGTGGTTTTGCTGGGGAATTTCCCTATAATACTTGAGACTCATTGACATCAACACCTCTGCAAGGTACTCCATTAGGCCCTGGAGGAGTTTTAATGGGTCTGTAGTAACTCCTTTGAATCCCTTGCTCACAAAAAACTGTGATGTTCTTGCCCTTCTCCTCAATTTAGTTCACCAATTTAGTTTGGACAGGAAATCACATCAGTTTCTCTTTGTGGTCGGGCAGATGGTGGTTTCAAAGAGGTAAAGCCATTCTTCCATGTCTTTGATTACATTGTCTTTGTTATTCAAAGAGATGCGCTGGGCGTAGTATATCTCATACATCAATCTTTAAATGTCACTCTGAGTTTTTGGCATTTTTTTTTAGAAGGCATCTTCCAGTATTTTACTCATAATTGTCAAAGTCATCCAGTGACTGGAGTTGCCACTGACTACAACAGTCAAATAATTTGCATTTCTTCTTAGGCCTCCCTTCATTGGATATGCTGAAGGAAAATTGTCATTCTGAATTACTGAAAACACAACATCTTCTGCCATCATCTTGTCAGTCAACTCACCTTACTCTCAACGCGACTCTACTCTTTGCTGTGCCTTTGTTGCTGTTCCATTCTACAGAGAAACCCGGTCTCACGCCAGTTCATGAAATTGTCATGTTATGTTGATTTATTAATTTGTGTACATGTCACAATTTTCTTGTTAATTACATGTACATGTCACGATTTTTGAACGTGACCATTTCACAAACTGCCATGACACTGGGCTGCTCTGGGGGAAACAACATAGGGGAAATCAAGCGCCACACGCCGGCAACAGCAACAAGACAGACGCGATTTCTGGGCACTGGGATACAATCCACGGTCTCTGTGGCACGCAACGGGAAAATGAAACACTAAACGCTGGCCACAACAATGGGACGGTTGTGGTCAAGGAAAAAAATAAACGGGAAAAGGAACCGTCATACACGGGACACACTGACAACAAAGGGACGGTTGTGGTTAGGAAGAACGCGAAAAGGAACTACAACACTCGGGACACAATGCCCGGTCTCCGGGGTGAAAGTCCTGTGTTGTTTGACCCATCCACCCCCCCAACCAACGCTACTGTCTTACTTTAAAATTCGTAATTAATACATGAAAATATGTCATTAACGTGACCTGTACATGAATCAATAGATTAAATAACGTGACCATTTCACAAACTGCCATGAGACCGGGCTGTACAGAGCAGACACTTTCAGTTTATAACAGCGTCTGTTGTCCAACTAAGTATTGATAATTTGCTTTGTATTTTGTACAAATTATTGAGTAAAAAAAAAATGTATGGGTGCTGATATGGCAAAATTAACAACATAGGTTTGACACTGACTACCTAACTACAGTCCCTGTGAGTCACGACTCTTTTGCACAGTGTACACTGGCAACATAAGGCTAAAGTTAAACCTGAAGTTACCTCGCTAACCCCTAATCCTAGTACAGTCTCCGGTCTTGTGAAGCTATTCCTCTACAGTAGGCTTTTACCTTTTCCTTTTAATGTATGTTCAAATTTCATTCAATGCATGGGCAAAAGCTAAAGACACTTGTCATTCGTTATCACTCTGAAAGAGTTGATTTGTGTACGTTCAAATGAAGGGAAAAGCACCTCAGGTATATGGGTTGCAAAGCTATTTAATTTAATTGCAAAATAGAAATTTGTCCTTAAACAAGATTAAATGCTCTGCGGTTAACAAGTTGCTGTATATGTGCAGTGAGAGTAACATCCTCATTATCATGAATAATAACCCGGTCAGTGTCTTGACAGAACAAAATAATACAACACCTTGGAATAGGGCGATAAATGAAGAACAGCCTGCAGGAATGACTGGCCATTAGTGAGGAGCCGTGGTCACTCAGAGTGGGAGATACGAGAATGATTTACAGCGGCTCTGCAGGTTAGTTAAAGCTACAGCTCATGTTAAGTATAATTCCATAAAAAAAAACTCCTAGGGTGTTACACATCATTTGCAGAGTGGGTTATGTAGATCAAAAAAAGGAAACACATCTTAAATTGAATACAGTCAGAGTTGGTGGGGGGGAATTAGAAGTTACAGGAAGTCGTTAATAGACAAGAGCGAGGAAATAAATGAACACTAACACCTAGGTTAGTGGCGGGGCATCAACATTCATGTGTGGGCAGAAAGAGAAAGCAAAAGTGTAAATTGAAACACCCGGCTCTTGTAAAAAACCAGAAAAGCAATTTCATTGTCTGGCCATCTGTAAATTAAAATAAGGAATTTACTTTGTGCACAGTGACCCTTAGTTGCTTTGGGAAAAGGTTGGACCAAACCCAATCAGAAGAGACATGAAAGTGATCGGACTGCTGCCTGGTACTGACAGATGAAAGATGACTCTCTCTGATTACTTTTATATTCCCTTTAGGGCTGTTTGCAAGTAGATTTAATTTCGAACAACACAAATCGCCTAATATTGTGTTATGCTTTTGGTTGTATTATTTAAAACGCTTCACAAAACTTGCAACATTTTGTCAAAGGGGTATCTTTAACTCCCATCTTATCATACTGGTCCCCACCAAAGTAATTGTTCAATAAATTATCTTTATTCTTAGAATATAGCAATCGTGGTATAGTAAAGAACAAACCTAATTGAGGGGATTGTGGTTGCCGATGTTTTCACTGTTCACTCGGTTTGTGACCACTGGATTGGTGAGGGATCTCTTCCTGCTTGTCTTTGGATTTTCCATGGCAATGGTAGCCTAAATGCAGAGTTTATTGTACATGAGCATAATAATAGTACATTTTTTTAAGGGGGTAGAGAAGTCAGACATATTCCCCCCCCAATGGAGCATAGACACTGGTGATGGTGGATGGGACCGAACGAAGGAGCTGGCTGCCGGAAAGGGACTCAAGTTGCCGTGGGCGTTGCCGAGGTTTACATGAAAAAGACAGCTGATAGCAAGGAGAGAAGACATTTAAAGCAGGATGTCATGCTGAGATTGGATCGTGAATTTCATGGCCAATTCTGGTTGGTTTACTGAAAAGTGAATGCCTCTTATCAGCTGAATAGTTTTAGGGAGTGATGGTGGTGATTGAAGTTATTTAGAAGTCTTCCTGAAGGAATTTGCGCTGAGCTTCATTTGTATTACAGACTTGGGTACTTGCTTATCCCGAAAAGCTTTATCTTGGCCTCATTTAGATGAGCAGAGCTAATTAATGCTGCCAAGTTGATGCTGGCCTCATTTGGATCATTGAAGACCCTCTTGTCTGTATTGAGTTACATGGCATATGATATACAAACAATACAGAAAATAAAGAGAGTGATTGGAAGAGACAGTGAGAGTAATTGAAAAAGAACTGCAGAGTGTGTGTGTGTGTGTGTGTGTAAATATGTGATATTGTTTTGGTGGTGAACTGTCCCTTTAAGAGGCTGTGATGGTAAAATCAGGGCCTTAGTGTAGGGTGAGCGTAGTACACAGCTTATGAGAAACTGAAAGTACACATCCCATGCCATGAGTAGAAGTTAACCTGCCACCATCCACCTCTGCACACATATCTTCTTACTCTTCCATCCATGGCCTTGCTCTGATGCCTTTGCAAAGAAACAAGCCCTGTTTTTTTTTCTTCCCATTACGATCTTTGACATCATCCATCATTATAAAGTTCATTATCAAGATGTTTTCCAGGCCTGTCATTAGTCTTGGCTAACATGAGGTGATTGATGTGGCCCGCCGCAGATGAAACTACTGCCTGATTCCTGTCATTAATCTAGATTGTACTTGGTGTCATCCTTCGGCCTCTTTCTTCTACAATAGTGCTATGAGGAGCTCCCCAAAGCCAGGGTATGAAAGTGGCAGACACAAGAAATAAAGACAAATAATATTTGAATATGTAAAACAGCTTTTCCACAAGTCCTCTCGATGCAAGTCAGCATGAATCATCCTCTATAACTGTATTCCAAAAAGAAACTGAAAGGCATTGAGTTGGTAAGCCTTAGGCGTAGTAGTAGAGTAGAGTTTAGTAATGCCACTATGTCTCAACTGAGATGGATGTTTTTTGCATTTGATTTGGCTGGTAATGAACTGTGAAGGTGTCTGCGAGACAAAAATCCATTGTTTAAAGGAGCGGTCCTGATCTACAATGCAAATTCCAAAGTTGACCAATTTCAGTATAGCTCGTAGGAGGTATTAATCACAGTTGGCTCCCAGGAGCATTTATTCTTGTCTCATTTTGCACCCGTAAAGTACATCAGACAAAGAAGAAACAGTCTATGGTTGGAGATTAAATCTGCCACCCACTGGTTGTATGCATCTTGGAGAGAATAAACATCCTTGCTGAAGGTAACTAGACACACTTGCAGTTTGTCATTTCCTGCCTACACAATGAAATACTAATTCCACTGCAGCGGACCATCCATCTCACCAGAAATTTCTCTCATGCTGAAAAATGCAATTTCCTGCACACAGTGCTCTCTTGTGCACCAGTTATCAATATTATTACATGTTATAAAGGGCAAGTCACCATTAAACCCTGAGCATTCATTTACAACACAAAGCTTCCTTTTTAGATGAACAAACTGATTCTTACACACAGGGATCTCTCTCCTCTGCAAAGAAGTATCAGTACCAGTTACTGCTGGTCAGGGGTGGAACAAGACTGTCAGCATTGAGAGGCTGGGCCCTTCTGATATTCACAATTATAAAATAACTTATATATCATATCCATGAATCCTCTCTACATGCATCAATTGAAGAGCGGTTCCGACCCGTTTCTGCTCCTCTATTATTTTCTAATCACACATAGCTTGTGCTGATGGCTTATATGCTGATTGTCTAGACTATAGCCTGAACCTCTGTCTGTCTGCTTGTGTGTGTGTGTATTCATTTCTTTCCCTTTAGACACAAGGAAAATGGGAAAAAAGTACACAAGCAGCATAAAAGCATTTTCTTCTCACTATTGTGGAAAGAGTGCTGGAGACGAGCTTGAGTTGTAAAAAATGACCTAAAACAAAAGTGTTGTCATGTCTCTTATAGGAAATCTCTACAGGCTCACTTGAGGATGCAGAACGTAAGACTTATAAAACTAACTTTCTGTCCTATTTGCTAAAACTGACTCCATATTCGAGTAGGTACCTACATGAAGCATGTAATTTAAAAAAAAATCTGGCTCCTCTGGCAAGACGTACAGCCTGTAGTGCGATATGCAAAAATCCACTGCTCCCTGTTCAGGTCCTCCAATCAGGTTGGTGGTGTCTAACTGCATGTCAATCACTGCTCAGGCACACACATTCATTCTCCCTCATGGGGGGGAGGGGCTTAGGAGACTGTTTGGGCTTACGCAGAAATGGGGAAGGGAGTAAGAAGTTGACACAAACGTGTGGAAACGCCGTGCCTCGTTATTGATGTACCCGAAGACCACTTTGGAGTCAGTCCAGAAGTACTCGTCAATGTCTGTGAGACCAAGGTCCTCCTTCAGAGTGTTGCTCACTACAACTGAAACAACAGCAGCTGTCAACTCTAATCTGGGAATAGTTGTGACTTTCATCGGAGCTACTCTGGACTTTGCCATAAGCAGAGTGCAATGAACATTTCCATTTTCACTTAAATGTCTCAAATAAGAACATTGGCCATATCCATATGTGCTTGCATCAGAGAAGTGGTGAAGCTTTCTTCTCAGGACGAGTCCAAAGTCAGGTGGTACATAGCAACGAGGTATGTTGATTTTCTCCAAATTTGCAAGATCGCTCTTCCAGCTCTCCCACGCTGGATGTAGATCACCACAGAGGGGTTCATCCCAACTTGTGCCATGCTTGCACATTTCCTGCAGAATCCTTTTCCCGATGAGCAGGAAGGGAGCAATGAGGCCCAGCGGGTCGTAAACAGAGGCCACCATGGATAGTATGCCTCGACTCGGATGGAGGTATACTCTCTAGCACAGATTTGTTGTTACACACAAACTTGTGCAGTCTTAGACCACCTGTAGCACAGAGTTTCCGAGCCTCCTTTGCAAGCTGAATAGCTTCATCCGTGGTTGCTGTGCTTGTAACACCGTCATCAACATAAAAATCCTTCATGATGAACTGTGAGCCAAGGGGAAACAAGCTTTCATTCTCCTTGGCCAAGTGTTTCAACCCATATTTGGCACATCCAGGTGATGATGCAGCACCGAAAAGATGTACCTTCATGCGAAATTCTTGTGGCTCTGTGCTGAGATTTCCATCCTTCCACCAGAGGAAACGTAGATAGTCTCTGTCAGACTCCTTCACATGGAACTGATGAAACATATTCTCTATGTCGCACATCAGAGCAGTGTTGTGCCGCCTGAATCTCATAAGCACACCAGTCAGATTATTAATTAGGTCTGGGCCCGTCAGCAAGTGGTTGTTTAAGCTAGTTCCCTTGTGCTTAGCAGAGCAATCAAAAACAACACAGAGCTTTCCTGTTTTTTTTAGAGTGGTAGACTCCGTGGTGGGGTATGTACCATTTTTCTCCTTCCTTTCCTTTACTATGAATCTCCTCGGCATCACCTTTTTCAATAACTTCATTCATGAACTTCACGTAGTGTTCCTTGTAGGTCTCATCCTTCAGTAACCTTCTCTTAAGGTGATTGAGCCGAACAATGGCTAGTTGCCTATTGTCAGGGAGGTAAGGTCTCTCCTTAAAGGGGAGCGGCATTTCATAATGGCCATCAGTGTTCTTGTGAATACTGTCCTCTAATATATTCAAGAAGAGAATGTCATCTTGAGAAACTGTCTTTTCGTCCTCCCTGGCATCCTTAAAGTCAGACTCAAGAACCTTAATGGCATCGGATGGAGTCAATAGTGGAAGCTCTTTGACAGCGACTCTGTGGCAAATGTTTGTGATGCTGGGTGAGTCAGGATGAGGTGGTGCAGATCCCACAATACTCCACCCCAGATCTGTGCGGACTGCATAGGGCTCATTATCTCCTCCCAAGATTACCTGCCGTGGTGCCAGTGCGCTTGAGCAGTTGTATCCTATCAAAAGACCAATCTCACACTCTAGCTGTGGTGGAATTTCATCTGCTATTGCGATGAGATGATTCCAGTTCCTTGCCATATCACAGGTAGGAATGTGTTTTCGATTCACTGGTATGCAATCTTTGCTGTAAGCCAAGGGGAGATCTATGAGAGTTGTTGAAGTATAACCACGTATTCTAAGACCTGAGACCCTTTCACTGTCCACTAGTTCGTCCCTTCCAATCATGGTTAACTTTAGCTTTACAGGATGAGTCTTCACTTGAAGGATCCGGCTGACGTCTTTGTCAATGAAAACAGAATCGCTCTGGGTGTCGAGCAGGGCGTAAACAAGCTTTTCTGTAGCTGGATTACTGATGGAGGAAACCCATACTGGCACTATCATATAAGTGTTGGATTTTCTTCACAGTCATTCAAAATATCAAGGCCTTTGACATGAGGTATGGCTTCTTGACAAGCATGTAAGAAATCAGCAAATGTTCTTAATTCCTCAGCATCTTTGGACTGGATCTTTGGCCAGTTTGCCAGTCTTTCCCTAAATGCTCTCTGTATAGTGAATGGCTGACCGTATCTATGGTTGAGACGGTTCCATGCATCTTTGTAGGCCTCATCATCATTTCTGTAAAAGATGCCATCAAGTGTCTTTCGAGCTGGGCCCCCGATGTATTTTCTCAAATAATGTAACTTATCTGCTGATGAGATGTTCTTTCTGTCTATGAGTGATATGAATGAAGCCTTCCACTCAATGAACTGAATCGGGTCACCAGTGAATACAGAAGGTTCAGGCATCGGGAGTCTATTTAGGGCTATTGTGTCTTGCACCGCTTGAGCAAGATAAGAAACATCTGTCTGTGGAGTCAGTAATGCTGTGGGAATATTAGTGGGCTGCTGGATGACAGGCTGCGACACAGGTTATGGGGGAGACACAGGTTGCTGGATGACAGCTGACGTTACAGGTCTCTGGGGGAACACATGTTGAGACCCCCGAGTGTTGTGATCAAGGGAGCTCACGCCAGACTCCAGCATTACTTCCTGATTGTAAATTTCTAGTCTAGCTCGAGCAGCCCTAACATCCTTTTCTGCTTTTAGTCTCTCCAGTTCACGCTTCTGAAGTTCAAGTTCTTTTTTCTGCTGGTCTTCTAGGAGCTGAATCCTTTCCTTCTGTTTTTCCTCTTGCAGTACCACCTCATACTCTGCTTCTTTTGCCGCTAACTCTGCTGCAGCATCCGCTCTTTTTGCTGCTACAATGGAGCTCATGGAGTGTTGGCTTGATTTACAGCTCGAGTGTTTACTTGAGGGTGAGGCTGTAGAACCATAGATAGAGCGGGCATAGTCTCTTTTAAGCAGCTCACCAAGATGTTGTTTTACAGTTTCACTGTCGAAATCTCCGTCTATTTTAACAATGTCTTTTGTCACTGCCTCACAGGCATCAATACGATGTCTTGTTTCCCCAGATGGAACAAGGTGTGCTCTAATTTCCACATAGATGTTAATAACATTGTCCTTACCTTTCTCTAAGGTGTCTATTAGAGCTGCAATTTCACTCTCAGGTAAGTCAGTCTTTAGCTGCTCTCTGGCCTTGCGTGCTTGGGTTTTCCATTGCTCATAAAGATGAATGAGCCTTTTCTCCTTTTTGTGAGCCTCTTCTTTCTGAAATGCAAGCATCTTCTCTGTGTTATTCCGTGGACGACCAGAGCGGCGAAGTTCCGAAGGTCTTCGCTGACCTGAAAGGTTTCCGTTGCCTGGTCTGAGTCCATACCGTCTAGAGGTAGATTACCAGATGCTTCCATTTTGTGAGTGAGTATCACAACCTTAGACCATCACATCAAGTCCTGTTGCAGTTATCATTCATTTCCATCTGGAGCATATTAGGACTGATGAGGTGAAGCTCTTACTGTAGCGTCCCCGGCTGAATAATGGTCTGGCTCTTTATTAACTGATGATTCAGGAATCTTTATTTTGCCACTTTGCAACAGTCCTTATTACACCTTGAATCACCGTAAGAGCTGAGAAAACATGGAAAAACACAACACCTTCACTTTACATACAATTCCTTGTAGTATATCTCAAGTGACAGGCTAATAGCAATATGCTAGCTTAACTTGCAAACTTGTATTCTCTGATCTCAGCAAACAACAAAACGGTACACAACAAAGTATCTGCTAATAATTGTAACATATACGAAGTGTGAAACTAACATACCTTGTGCCTCTAACAGCCAGGTGCTAAACAATATTATTGAATGCCTTCGTTCGACCGCCTTTTCTTTTTCGTTTTGTAGCCTTACATTTACTTCCGGTTTTCGGAACTTTCCAAATAAAAGCATTAGCGTCGAGAGAAACACTATTTACACTCCCACCAAATTATTAATGCTTTACATAGCAATATAGGATGTAAAGACAAATAATTTACCCAACTGAATACTTACTAATGACAAAAGCAAACAATAGTCTTATGTTATATGTCCGTTTATGAGTCTATGATTTCAACTCTTTGTACAGAAAAAGGATATGGTTGTTAGGTCTTCAAACTGACTCAAGGAGCAGGATCAGCTTCTGAACTGGGCGTTCAATGATGGATGGCTTGCCAGAACGTTGTCCCTCCTTTCTCATCTTCTGTTCACCGAGACGGATCTTTACCTTTCTCACAAGTCCATCTTTATCAGTGGTTGTTTGTACAACTTTAGCCAATCTCCACTCATTACGTGGCAAATCCTCTACCCTTTCTATGACAATGTCACCGACTTTTAGGTTCCTTCTTGGAGTGTGCCAGCGTTGTCTGATGGCGATGTTAGAAAGGTACTCCCTTTTCCAACGACTCCAGAACTGTTCAGCAAGATACTGAACATGACGCCACCTCTTACGAGCATACATGTCCTCTTTGATGAAGCTGCCAGGAGGTGGTAATGCAACAACAGACTTCATAGTGAGCAGGTGATTGGGTGTTAGTGGTTCAGGACTGTCTGGATCAGTTAGGTTGTCGACTGTGAGCGGCCTAATGTTCACAATGGCCATTGCCTCATAGAGGAATGTCCGAAGAGAGACATCTCAGCAAACAACAAAACGATACACAACAAAGTATCTTAGACTGCTAATAATTGTAACATATACGAAGTGTAAAACTAACATACCTTGTGCCTCTAACAGCCAGGTGCTAAACAATATTATTGAATGCCTTCGTTCGACCGCCTTTTCTTTTTCGTTTTGTAGCTGTACATTTACTTCCGGTTTTCGGAACTTTCAAAATAAAAGCATTAGCGTCGAGAGAAACACTATTTACATTGTCATTGTTCAAATTTTTCGGCTAAATCCTGGATCTTCACAGTCCTACCTACAGCACCTTTAAGGGTTGGTGTTCGTGTCCCGGGCATCACTTAAGCATGCATCTTTTACCCCCACCCACAATCTTTTCCTAACCCTAACTTCAAGCTACCTACCAATGATCTGCGGTAAGACTGTGTTATGACTGCAACACAAGGTAAGAATGCTGGTTTATTATGCTGCCGCCGTGCAGTAAATTGGCATCAGTAACAGTTCAACTGAAAGTTTATACGATTTATCGGAGATAATTGTGTTTTTTACATGCGTGTAAAGCCGTCTTATTGGAAAACCAGATTGAGGTTGCACCTATATTTAATTATCCTACCGTATATGATTAAGCCCTGTTAAGAACTGTTAATATACTCGCCCAATATCTTTATGTCTTAAATTTGCTATTGCTGTGCATTTCTCTATTTCAATGTTTGTGCCAGGACATGGCTTGCTTTACTTTCATTTGATTTAATATAATTCAGTGATGTGTTTAGTGGCTCTGTTTTTTAACTCGTAGTAGGCCGTGCCATTGTTGCAGCCGTGTGCCTATACTGTGTTACCTGTGCCTAGCTAGTCCTGTCTTGTATTATGGACCTTATTCTTGTTTTTATGCTTGCGTTTATGCGTGTAGCCTACATGTGTTCCAGTTTTATTATTGAAGCCTTAGTACTGACACCACAAAGTGCCTTTGTTTTAATAAAGAGTCTTTATCTTGACAGTAGGCCTATGGGTAAGAAAAATTTATATTTGGTTGAATAGCGATAACGGTCTATTATTTTCTGGTGTTTCCGAGTCAGTAGCCTATGGCAGGCTAATTATTGTCTTGGATAGGCTATTTTAATGAATTGAATCTCTATACAGTGAAATAAATTGTGATGGATGCAGTTAGGTGTGTTGACTTTGGCTGAAAACTTCACTGGAAATTTGTCAGCACCCCAAATTCAAAATATGTTCCCACGGCTCTGTGCTCTGACGTCCTGCACACATGAGTAACGATAACCTCACAAAATCAAGGCGGCCACAGATTTTAGAGCAAGGTGCCACGGTTGCATTCAATTCAATTTGATATAAAATATCAATTCATAATGAGAGTTATCTCGAGACACATTACAGATAGAGTAGGTCTAGACCACACTCTTTAATTTACCGAGGGACCCAACAGTTCTAGTAGTTCCCTCCAGAGCAAGCAACAGTGTGACAGTGGTGAGGAAAATCTCCCTTTTAGGAAGAAACCTGAGACAGACCCAGGCTCTTGGTAGGCGGTGTCTGACGGGGCCGGTTGGAGTTGAGATGAATAGTGGCAATAACAGTCACAGTAAAAGATAATGGAACAGTGACTAAAAACAGTAATTTGAAGTTCATGGCAATGCAGGACACAGCACGGTATTCAACCGACTGCAAGACCCGGGGCATGATGGGAAATGCCTGGCTCTCAGCTGATTTAACAGCTGTCAACGTGACGTCAAAATGAATGGCAGTCAATGGGATGCTAACCGCCAGTGATGGTTTGTTAGCATCAAAATGGCGCCATAGGAGGTACGCGTTGTGGAGAGGGGCTTACCACCTTGGTCTGGACTGCAGCAGAGGCCATGAACAAAAACTGCTTCACACACTGTACCTGTTCCTGTAAAGGATTGGTTTGCCATAATGGTTTCCAGTGTCCTTTTGTTAAGATGAAAAAAGTCTCAGATGGTAGACTGAGGCTTTAACTTGCCAGAATTTAAAGCTAAATTTAAGAACAGGAATTAAAAAGACGCTCAGGCGGCATACTTCAATTATAGTTTTATCTGCTTTTTCAAAGAGGTGGCCACACGTTAGCTTACTAAGCACAACTTGTAGGTTCTATGTGACCTAGTTAAGAATAACAGATGTAAAAGAATATTCAAAAACACAGTAAGATATTCACGATACGCCAGGCCAATCTGGCTTTTAAATATACTTTATCTAATAGACTAATCAAAATAACAGAATTTTTTATCAGATATAATTTTCTCTGCACAGTGCTTAGTTGTATGCACATTTAGTATTAACAGCATACAAGGTCGGCATTCTGCTCCATTTAGCTTCCCTGCTAAATGAAGGCCGTATTTTAAAATGGAGGCCAAAGTAGAAAGCAATGGCCTGAATGTGTGAAAAGGTTTGCTAATGGAAATGAAAAGAAAAGACAGAGATAAGAAAGTGATCTTACTTGACTCAATAAGACTCATAAGATAATGCACTGAGCCACCCACCCAACACTCAGTGGAGTAAGGTCAAACTGCAATTGGCTGTTTGAATAAGGATCAAGATAAAATAAATTCATCTGGTCCAAGAGGAAGAGCAATATTACATTGTCAATGTGTGCTCTGCTGCTTCAGCACAGAGGTTATTGTTCTATAGATTAGAGCGAGCTCCACAGCAAACGTAATGCAATTTCTACTGAGCAGACACTATTTGGGGACATTTCAGATTTACTCAATAAAATAAAAATAAAATAGTTGAAGAAGAAAAAAAGAGATGAGCAATCCAGCCAGATTTCCAAAGTAATTTGATTATGAGAGGAAAACAAAGTTTATCCAGCGTGAAGACAGTAGCAGTCACTCCACTGTGCGCTTTACCATGTAGTCGTGGAAACAGGAATCAGTCTGTTATTATCAGGGCTGCCAACTCTCACGCATTGGCCGTGAGACACACGCATTTGACTGGTTTCACACGCTCACACGCCACACCTCCGATTTCTCACGCTGAAGTGTCAACCTGGTCGGTCAAATTTCTGAAAGATGAGTTTATCTATAGATCTAGCTGTTGAGCCACTTATGATCGACTAGTTGTGCTTTCAGAGACTGTGAGGGGGTTCAAGAGCGCTCCCTGTCTGTGGAATTTTTGAATTGTCGCAAACTGAGAACATTATTTTCACGATCCATCCCAGGTGCATTTCCCCGGCTTCAGGTATGTGCTCTGAGTATTACAGACCCGTCCGTAGCTTCGTGTCCATGGCGTGCACTCTCTCTGTAACAATAGAGGTGAGCAGCGCGGCTGGTAGCGTAGCAACTTCAGTTCATTTTAGTGGACTCGCTCTGCTGTGGACAGTGACGCGTTGCATCCGTGCGTAGATGAAGAGCAGCGGACAGCCTCCTCTAAACTCTGTCAGAGACCAGAGACCCGACCAGAGACCCAAATGGTGAGATACTACCATATCAATGGCGCAGCAGACTATATTACAACTCTCCAAATCTCGGACAACAGAGATGGGAGGAGTTATATTTTGAATGTGCACAAAGTTGTAAACATGAGCAGAAATCTGGTGAAACACGTCTGAGCTATACTATACGATACTGCAATGTTGGGCCACTATTGTACTCCTCTAACCTTGGACACCTTGGTAACCATCTCTAAATGTAACTGTAAATAATTCATTCAATGTTTTATAAAATTAACAAATTGTCTTTATTTTCCCAAAAAAGTAAATACATAAAGTGGGGGGGCACAGATGATGAGGGCCAAACATTACTGAGCCTTGGCACAAAGGTTAAAGTATTAGAATTTCTGCAAATCAGTGGTTCTCATTCTTTAGAATTTAAGTGGTCTTAGCTGATCCCTCAACATTAATTTAACTTTGGGTCCCTGGTCCCTACACCAGGGACCCCTGGACCTGTTTACCACACACCCAAATCTTCTCAGCTGTTGCTGACATATGCTACTGTCTCTTCATTATGTTTGGCACATTGTCTGGGTCAGTTCTTATATCATAAGAAGGTAATAATGTAAATAATGTAAATTCTGAATGCCCTAATACGACAATGCCCTAATACGACAATACAAAGGCTCTTAACCCTACAGTTTTGCACATATCATGTAAGATTTGATTTCTCCATTTTTTTTGCACAAAACTCTCCAGAAAGTGCCATATAATGGTTTATTTTTCAAAAAAATTTCCTGGGGGGGCATACCCCAGACCCCCCTAGGGAGAGCCCCCCCATCCCCCCCACCCATAACAAATCCCAATTTAAACCCTGAAGGATAGAGCCAAAGAAATTGCTTTGTACGCGGCAAAATATGGGTCGGCCCCACCAAATCTCACTCCAAGGTTTTTGGAAAAGTTGGCAACTCTGTATTATTGTCTCAACTGGAACTGTGCAACTGTTTCTGTGGGTCAATACAGAAATGAGAAGTGTCATGGATGCACATTCTTGTTTTTTGGCCATTTTAGACCTTTATTTATAGACAGCTAAAGACATGACATGCAGCAAAGGGCTGCAGGTTGGAGTTGAAACCACCGGCGGCTGCGTTGAGGAGTAAACCTCTTTATATGGGTGCACCCTCTACCAGGTGAGCTACCCAGGCGCCCACATCTTGTTTTCTGTATAGATTAACGTATGGTACACTTCTGGTACAAGGACTAAAAATAAAGTGCATTCTTTTCAATAAAATTAAAATTAGAAATTACATTTAAGCATTGTTTTATGAAATCTTTAGATTGGGGGGGTGGTCGGCTACAAACAAATAACTCCTCAAAATACTGTTTCTGCTAGAATAAATTGTCCTTTTATTCCCCACAGATCACAGCAAGGCAACAAGCATGCAACAGGCATTCAATACGTGATGCTAAGTAAACACTACTTTGCAAATACAAAAAACTCAAACACTGCTTCTGCTAGAATAAACGTGTCTTTTTATTCCCCACAGACCACAGCAAGCCAACAGGCATGCAACAGGCATTCAATACGTGATGCTAAGTAAACACTACTTTAGAGCTCTTACCTTGACACAGGACTGGAGAGCCGACAGTCCGAGCAGAGCAGCATCAACGTGGCTGGGCGTCTGTACGCAACCCGCAGCAGACTCTGCCAGACCGAGGGACTCCCCGTCTTTTAATTCTTTAGTAAACAAAGGATCGGGTGTGAGCAAGGACGGCCAATTCCTTACTCTCAGCCCATCCTCTGTGAGCAGGTGTCCTGCTCCGAAAAGCATGTTTTCGAAACAGGAAGGCCGCTCTAAAAACATGTGAGCTCAACTCGAGCTCGGTGGCTCTCAAAACATGGCATAAACAGGTTATACAATTGATGAATGAAACACAAAACAATGAATACAGCAAAGCAACAGTGTATCAACAAGTTATATAAGTGACCCACTTAGCTGTTGTCAAGGAACATAATGCAAAATAAACTTTTTCCTCCACAAGCATGATTTCATATATCCTTCTGTAGTATTCATATAATCATATTACTATGCTTTTCAGTTATATAACTTCATTCAATTCATTCGGTATGTGTCCTTTTGAAGGAAAGTCAGAGCTGTTAATCTCCATAACTTGTCCAGTGAAGGTCAACGCCATGAAGTCTGAAAGGAACATCTTCTCTTTGTCCAGAGCTATGTTTATCCATAAGGGTGCAGAATTCACCAAAGACTAACTTAGTACTTTTACTCAGCTGTCTTTATTTTGTTTCAATGAAAGTCTCACTTCAAAACTTCTCTTCTCCTGCTGGACAGCAAAACTCCCACAACAACACTTACAGCAGTGATGGAGTACTCGAGTCGCGATTCTCTGGACTCGTGACCCGACTTGGACTCAAACTCAGGAAATGGTGACTCGACTCTGACTCTTTGGTGACTCGGAATGGAACACTGAGACTTGACTCGGACTGGGCAGATGGAGACTCAACTACAACACTGCATGACAGAAAATGTACCTTAGCAGTTTGAACAGCTTTTCTTGATTTAAAGGTTTAGGGTTCAGCCCCCACCTTATCCGACATGAATGTAGGTCAGAAAGCTACCACTGCTGCTAGTGAGGCTTAGGCATTTAGTCTTGATACTCCTTTTCCTCATGTTGATTTAAGTTAATATCTGTCATGCGTTATTTCTTCATATTTTGTTTAGTATGATAAATATATCCATTTAAACCTATTGGCACTGCCAAAGGCCATTTAAAGTCTGCCTGTGTCTGTGAAATCATACAAGATATCCATCCATCAATCTCTGTCCGCTTATCCAGGGTTATGTCGCGGGGGAAGCAGCTCCAGCAGGGGACCCCAAACTTCCCTTTCCCGAGCCACATTAACCAGCTCTAACTGGGGGATCCCAAGACGTTCCCAGGCCAAATTGGAGATATAATCCCTCCACCTAGTCCTGGGTCTTCCCAGAGGCCTCCTCCCAGCTGGACGTGCCTGGAACACCTCCCTAGGGAGGCGCCCAGGAGGCATCCTTACCAGATGCCCGAACCACCTCAACTGGGTCTTTTCGACATGAAGGAGCAGCAGCTCTACTCCTTCTCACCCTATCTTTAAGGGAGATGCCAGCCCCCCTCCTGCGAAAACCCATTTTGGCCGCTTGTAATCTAGATCTTGTTCTTTCGGTCATGACACAGCCTTCATGACCATAGGTGAAGATATGAGATGATTAAATGTTTTGATAGGTCAGACATTGTTACTGAGCATCACTTACTTGTGTAGTCTTAACACATTACTGTGATATATTCAGGGGAAGCTAGAAACAGGCTGCAGTTGTCAAGTAGACAAGCTCTTGGCCTTTCTCCACATGTAAAGCTGCAGTCGTAGTGCCCTAGTAAAGAGACGAAAGGGCAGAACAGCAGTCTGTGTAAAAACTGAACAACACACCTCACCCTGGCCACTTCAGTGGGTCAGTGTCCTTTTCCTTTTATTTGCCAAGTGGTCCATGTATTCCCCCAGCCCATCAGCCAGCCTTTGTCAACAGCCACAGTAGCTGCCTTTGCCTCGATAGAGAGAACTGCTCTGTAGTGCTCTCATACCCTCCATGTTCTTTCCATAAAAAAAGATCTTGGCAAATTATGACACCAGTTAAAGCTTCTTGGTTCTGTACAACATTGATTTTATCGAATTTAACCAACATCACCCCAAAATTACATATTAGCCACAGAACTTAAACCTACAGCACTTAGTTTCTCACTTGAGTTTCTGCAGGCAAAGGTTGCCGGACGCCACAAAATTCTGAACACAGCCATACTGAGAAATCCAGAGAGAGTTGTGTGTAGCTCGATTAGCTTTGAAGCCACTCATTTGGCAATGCTGAATGAAACGGACGTTCATTAATGTCAAAAAGTTACACACTAAAGCTTTAAAGGCTCTAAGAATTGTTAAAAATGAAATTGTTTGTGCCACTGTTGGGGACTGGAAGGAGGAGGTTTAACAAACTCTGAGTCTAACCCTGATCTCTGAGTTGATTTACCCTGAGATGGGAAACTGAGTTTTAATTTCCAGAACAGCTGATTTAGGATGGTTCAATCAACTCAGAGTAGGTTGAAACGCGTGCACCACCACTATAAAAAGGCAGCATGAATGGAGCCATGATACTACAATTCACTATGATAACAACCACAAAAGAAACTTGTCGGCGGAAATACTCATGCGCACATACAGCAAGTTTGATCATGTATTTTGTTATAATATGATACATTTTTATTACATTTCTGCTAGAGTAAATGCATGAGATCCAATATGCTATTAATATATTTAATCATAATTATAATATTACTGGTGAAATGGTATTGAATCTATAATCTATTTCATTTAGGATCAATCCTGCAGGCATAAAAGTCCTAGTTCTAATCCCATTCTGAGGCTGCAGCCCCATCATTAATAGAATTATAATATATTAATCTTTTATTTCAAAGGGGTTACATCATTCACCTGCAGTAATGTGGAACTCCTTTTTAATGGCTCTTACTGGTTTGGCGCTTTCCTATACAGTCGTTTTACTAAGGTGCTCGCATCGCCAATGTTGTAAAGAAAACTGCCGTTTGCAAAAAAATGTAATGTGACACAAAGAATGTGCCAAACTGATGGACTGGAAAGAAAAACAATACCAAATAGGTAGGCTGGTCTGTGGAAATGAATATATGTATCATATGTTTAATTCCCTGCAAAGTAAATACATCTTCATCAATGGGATGATCCAAAAAGGAACAAAAGGAAATGCCATGTTTTGAGAAAAAAAAAATGTTTTATAGTCTGCCAGAGATGGCAAAAGTACTGACTTTCTTTACTCAAGTACAGACTTGGGAATGTACTTAAAGTAAAAATAGGCTTGTGGATGACAATCATTTTTTTATGCAAACCTAACTGGACAACACATGTTACTAGAGAGCACGCTGAGTAACTTCAGTGGACATGGAAAAAGGCTCTTGATATGCCGTTGGCTACATTTTATATGGATGTCTGCCAATAGGCCATATATGATTATTGTGACAGAGACTGGGACTCCAGGTTAATAAGATTCTGACTGAGCAGCAAGATATGAATTCAGTTGTGATTCTGTGAGAATTCACAGATCCAGGTCCTCTTTTTTTTAATCTTCCCCTTAACATTTAAAGGAATCTACATGTATGTGTGTGTGCTCAAATATGGCTTCTAGTAAAGGATAAAATATGAATTAACAGACATTAAATAAGAAGTTCCCCAGCACATTGGCCAGGAGTCTTTCTTGATGCCTACTATCTCAAACATCTCTCTCAGATAAGGCCGAGGATGATTAGGAATGTCTTGCTGCTTGTCTGTTGAATCTGTGTTCTCTCTGTTTTCTTCATTTTCAACCACGTCGCCATCCATACTACTATGTGCTAATGTTAGCGCGATCAAGCTACAATGATTCTGTTGAGTCATCTTGTAGTGATGTCGAGTGCAATGTATATTCCCATCCAATTAGATTGAATTCGGTATTGATGACGTGAAAAATAATAAAGATAACTCCACCTGAATTAATTTGAAATTAAAGTAACAAGCCAATTTTGTAAAATGTAAGAAGTAGAAAGTTACGACATTCGTATTAAAATGTAAAAAGGATTCATGCAGATAACAAACTGAAGCACTGAACTGAGTGCTGTGTCAGAAGGAGGAGACTGATACAGACTGAATGAATGAATGAGGAAATTAAAGAGTGATGAGTCAGAGGGATGACACAGAGAAGAAAACCAGCTCCCGACCAAGTAAGGTTCACCATACTCAGTTACCGCTCAGTTACCATAGTAACTGACTCTGAGGTGAAGTTACCTCTCTTTCTGAAACAGGCTGGAGTTATCCCTCTCTCTCAGGTTTGATTAACCTCCCTTTCTGAAACAGAAAACCCAGAATTTCCCTCATCTCAGGGTTAAATAACTCAGAGTTTTCACTAAACTTGCTGCTGAAACTGGGAGGGCCTAAGATTTTAGAGTTTGGTGATGGCTGGTCTATATCCACAACGTTTCACTTCCGGGATTACTCCGTTGCCGATGGAAAATCCACTGAATTTCATTCATTTATGCCAAATATCTGTTGCCTTGGGCTTCCTTTGTGTTGTAATTCTAACCTCTGGTGGATTTCTAATGACTATGGTTACCTGCTCCTCAGATCTCTGCAGGGTAAATCCAGAAGTTAGCTAGACTATCTGTCCAATCTGAGTTTTCTATTGCACGACTAAAAAAACGTTTCCACCAAAACAAGTTCCTTCCTGAGACTATTTAGCAGAGGCGACATTAGCAACTGGCACGCCGCTTAGCTTAGCACAAGACGAGTGTGATTGGATTAAAGAAATGCCAATAAACCAGAGCATGTTTTTCTCCCATCCAAGAATGCTGTGTGGATTAGCCAGACCTTCTTCCGCAGCTGTGGAGGAAGGTCTGGCATAGTGAGACTAAGTGATGACGATTTTGGGCTGTTTCATTTTAAACAAAAACATCTATTTCTATAAGGATTCTTTCAGACACAAAACTCTGAGCCTGTCAGTGGCAAAAACAGCACTTTTACGGGAGAGAAACTGACAGCGCACATTTGCCCTATAGGATTACACTATAGCCCAGTGGCTGACGACTAATTTCAAACTATTTAGTTCAAATTAGTCACTTAGACACAGATTTATGGGGAAATAGGATCCAAATGACCATTTAATGGTATTATTGTTATTAATGTTATTATTATTACCATTACTGCTATTTTTGTTATCTTTATTCTGTAGTTTTTCTTTCCTTGCTAAAACGGATGCTGGAAATTTCCATTTCCTTGCGGGAGTCATTTCAAAAGGATTAATAAAGAGAAGTCTAAGTCTAATTTAAACTAAGCACCTGTAACATGAACAAAGTATAAACTAGACATAAACAAAAGAACCAACTTGGGGGCCAGAAAGGCATTCGTCTTCCAGGAGTTAGAGCCATCTAGGATTCACCACGTTTATATAAATAGTAGATATATTAATGAAGCACTAAAGGTTTGGGGCAGATTTACTGTATGATGCCAACTGCAAAACAAATCTGGGAGATCTTTTTGGTTCTTCATACTTCTAAACACGTTGGAAAGGATGTCAGCATCAAATCTCCTTTGACGTGATGATTGCTACAAACATAAAGGGCCCTATTGTAACAATCTAAGCACAAGGCATCAAGTGCCTGGCGCAGGTGCGTTTTGGGCGAGTACGAATCCACTTTTGATAGTGCGCATGGTCCTAAAAGGTTGTTCTTAGTGTTTTTATTAATCATAGGTGTGTTCTTGGCATAACATGCAATTAACCAATCAGAGGTCCTCTCCCATTACCTTTAAAAGCGTTTGGACCCTGGAGCATTGCTGTTGTGATGGAGGATTTGCTGAGCAGGAAAGAGAGATGTTCAGGAGAAGAAACTGATCTGCTCTTGCGTGAAGTGAAAACGCTCTTTCTCATTGTAATATATTTTTATTTATTTTTGATCTTCTACATGTTTGTGTGCTGCCGCTGTGTGTGTGTGTGTGTAACAAGCATAGTGTGCGTCCCTGTGTGTGCAACAAGCATAGTGTGTGCATGCTGTGCCTATGCACATTTTACTAATGCGCTGTTAAAATAACAATGAATGATGCGTCATTGACTTTAGACCAGGTTTTTGTTGGTCAATGGTGCAATCACTTTCTGCTGCCTCAATACACCCAGAATGCACCTGAACACACCTCCTGTTAGACCAGCACGCCCATGGGCGCACAGATGGGTGCAGGTGCATTTACTATTTAAACGACCGGCTGGACGGTCTTAAAATAACAAAGACACTTGCATTAGGCTGCGCCATGCCAGGTGCAGGATAGGGCCCGTAATTGTGTGTAACTGGATGATACAAATCAAAATAGACTGCACTGACCGAGCTGTTGAAATCCAGGAGAAATACTGATTCATGCAATCAAATAAGGTACAGCAGTGGGGTAATAAAGAAAGTCAAGAAAATGATGTAGTACTTTTTTTTTCAGTGTTGTCTTGTGGTTTGGTTCTGCTGAATACAAAACGAAGTGCACTTGTTAGCACCTGTGTTAATTGCTGCAATATTCTTAGTTTTTTGTCCCTAAAGAGTGTTCATTGACTGAAAAATATTGCTAAAATGATAATTAAAAGGACCAAAGGTGCACCTTTGTGCTAGAGCATCTCTCTCCCTCTGCAAGGCTGATATTTCTATCAGTGCAGCATTAAATGTAACCCTGCTACTCCCACACCTAAAATCACAGATTCAGCAATTAATCAACAATGATAAATCAGTGTAGCATCCATTTGTATTTCTTAGCTACTGCTTTTATGTAAGTGTATTCAACATATGTGGAAGAACATTAATTCAACCAGTCACTTTACTTGTGACAGTTTGCTATTGACACAACTGCAAACTGTCATCTTGAAGTTCTGAAAAAAATAACCGAATAAATTGTAAGAAAGCTAATTTAAGAAATTGAGAAAAAGTATCCTACAGAGTCAGTAATTTTCGTCATCACCGCAAAACTTCAGTGCAGCTCAGCTCAGCGTTCATTCGGTTTTGTTTTTCAGTGTCAGCCCTGCAGAGATGGTGCCTGCAGCCTTTGAGGTTTCTCATCTTATTCGGAATATCTCAAGATATTTTCCCACTAAATGCCTCCTCTCCATCCTCCCTGAGAGAAATGTACCCTCTTATAAATCCCCTGTATCCCCATCCCAACACTCCTATCACCTTGTGTGCTACTGACAAACCTGGGTATGTGTGTGTGTGTGTGTGTGTGTGTGTGTGTGTGTGTGTGTGCATCTGTGTGTAAGTTGACAGTGATGGATGGGACCTGGCCACTGCCTCAACCCTCCATGCCACTCAGATGCTGAGTGAGCCCTATGCTTTATTCATGAGATTTGGAGGCATGAAGAAAAGAAAAAAAAAAAAAACGATTCCAAAAGGATAAGAATATATTAGGGGAACTCTCTCAGATGTCAACTGACTTGTCTGGTAGTGGTAAGCAAAAAGAGTCTTAAGTTTCCCACTTCTGTGGCAGATGGAAAAAGGAGCAGAACCCCCACCCAGACACCACCAGCCCTGCTTTCACACACCCACGTCCAGTACAGGTAAATGTAATTAAGTTACTTTACCACCATTGCAAAAGAATACATTTCAATATTACCATTACATAAATAGGAGTACAAGGACACATATTGCATCCATTTATTTTACAGGGTCATGTGTGTGTGTGTGTGGGGGGGGGGGGACGCTAATTTGGTCCAAATCATAAACGTACACAGACAGGTGTGTGAATCTGCACTTCACTACTAAACAACCGGCTGTGTGTCTCAGTAACCATGGACATATAAAAGTAACTGAAATTGAGTTGTGAGAACTGAATGTGGATATTTATAGAGTTTAGTTTTCAGTGAGGATCAAATGCACTTTCAGACCAACTGAATCCAATTTCATAATATTACATAGAAATGTGTTTCTGCTTAAGGGTTTGCGATAGATTGCAGCCTTAACATTAATGTTAAGTCTGTTGCATTAAGGTTTCATGTTCCATAATGAAATGAAGACAGTCAGCCCTCCTCTATTACCTCTCAGTATGAGCACACTTTCATCGAGGCAGGCTATCTTTTCCACAAACTGGTTTTGTTGTAGATTATGAATAGATTTCTCAAGAATAGATTTTCTCGCAAGACAAGTATGGGATAGGGCAAAACCTCTGCCCATAGCTTTGCCACAAGACTGCAGGCAAGAAGAGTCCAAAAAACTTTAAAAAGTTCACAGTGAGAATAATTTCTGACAGTGTTAGTAAGAATTAATTAGGAGGCAAAATCCCATCTGGACGTTTGTTGAAGTAATAAAAACCAATTCACTGACATAGTAATTTGAAACTGTCCTCCCAAGAAAGACAAAAGTATCAACAAAATGATTATAGATCCACAAAGCCTGCAGAGGAAGGAGGTCAGGGTGGATGGATGGGTAAGAAAACATAGGATTTTCAACAGGAGGCTGCTGTTCATTTATTGTCATTCCCAGACAGACAGTGTAAACATTCTCCCATTGACAGCAGTAACCCTCTATTTTTGAGTCATTTGAGACAAATCTGTATATCATTCGACAAAAAACATGACAGAAAATCATCAATTTCAAAAAACAAAAAATCATCCTGTAGAGCCAACGTCCTATTTTTTATCTAATCGATCTCCACCTGTCTTCATCATTCTGAAACCAGAACACAGCAACTCATTTTCACTGCTGCCACCTAAAAAGGGTTCAAACATTGTCTGACGTTACCATTCTTAGGATGTTACATGACATAGGTAGGGTAGGAAGGTCCCATGGCTTGAAAATTTGACTTTATGAGGTTTATAAAGATGCGTTAACCCCAGTAGGGTCTCTGGCTGCAGAGAACAGTGGGGCCTCTAAACCCAAAGAAAGGAAAATTTAAATATTTTGCTTTGACACATCCTTTTTGTGCGACACACTACAGTCTACAGTGGTGGATGGACTCTGAATTAAAATCCTGTCTTAAAGGTCCCATGGCACAAAATTCAATTTATGAGGTTTTTTAACATTAATATGAGTTCCCCCAGCCTGCCTATGGTCCCCCAGTGGCTAGAAATGACGATAGGTGTAAACCGAGCCCTGGGTATCCTGCTCTGCCATAGAGAAAATGACCTCCTTATGACCTCATAAGGGGCAATATTCCAGGTTACCTCACTTTTTTCTGCTTTTCCATACCAGTGAATTTGGCCCACCCATGAGAGAGAAACATCATTGCTTTCAAACGAGCAAAATGGCAGTTGGTCAAGGCCACACCCGCAGCTAAATGCCATAATAATCTGGGCTGCTGTAATTGCAATTCAGGGATCTCCTATAATGTCAAGTAAATATGGTCTTCAATACTTTAACTTCAATATTAGGCCAATTAAAGACCATTTACTCAATTATATTAGATTTTTTTCCTAGCCTTATGGTACTTTAGTTGATCTACTGGTCACTCTGTTCCTATTTGCTTCTTAACTTCTCTCACTCTTTTATCTCTACCCATGTAGCCCTGGAAATTGTCTTGTTTGAAAAAATAAAACAAATAAAACAAGAAAAGTATAAAGATTTCTGATCCTATTGATATGATACAAAAAAGATAAAATGCAATTATCTCACATCTGCTCCTGGCACCTCTGCTTTCCTTTGCTCCTCTAATCTTCTTAACTTCTCTCACTCTCTCAGGCTCCAGAAGCTGGTGAACTAGCAAGCTTGAAGGTGACACGACTGAATGAACTCCCCCCCCCGACACACACACACACACACACACACACACAGGTTTGTGGCACTTTCTTTGTGGGGACCTGTCATTGACATAATGCATTCCCTAGCCCCTTACCCTAACCTTAACCCTCCAAGTCTTAACCCTCAAACAACCCTTTAAACTTGTAGGGTCCAGCATTTTGTCCCCACAAAGCCACAAAGCACCCCCCCCACACACACACACCACACACACACACACATGCCATTACAATGTTAGGGCAGACCTATAGATGGCAATATTTCCCCAGTAATAGAACTTTTGCTTCATTGACACTGAAGGAAAATGACAAAGTTTAAGGTATTTTAAAAAGGACCCTCACCCTCCTTAACCAAGTGGCTATTATTGTTATCATTGCGACGAACGTCCCCTAATCATAATGCACCATAAAAGTAGTTATTTTCATCCCAATCAAGAGTTTTTTTTTCTAAAAGTAACTAAGTGCTTATTTTAAACCATGCTCTTTCCTTAAATGTAACTTAACTAAACCTTAATTATAGCTCTGAGACATCCTAACACCAACTCCTCTGAAGGTAAATATGGGGCAAAAGGTGAGAGCTTGTAGATTACCATGTAAGAATTTACAGAAAAACAAATCTGAACTTGCATGTTAAAATTTGCACATGTAAAATTGTAATAACTAATATTGTTTAAATTTTAATATTCTACTAAATATTCTCACACATATGATCTGAATTTGAAGTCACACAAAGAAAAAAACACAAGAGCTTGTAAAAAAAAATCTGAACTTGTAAATTGAAATTTGCACTTGTAGAAAATATACACAAATGTGTAGATTGATATTTGCATGAACACAATGACATTTACATTTATGACATTTAATTCATCGTAAGAAGTGGGGCAAAAGTTTCACAGACTCGCCGCTGTGTGAAGCGAGAGAGCACACTGCAGTGACAGATTCGAGACATTGTAATCACTGAGTTATGGTGGAAAATGAACCAGAGAAAATAAAAAGTACACAAGTAAATATTGCACTACACGCTTGCAGCTGTCATTGTGTTCATGCAAATATCAATCTACACATTTGTGAATATTTTCTACAAGTGCAAAATTAAATTTTAAATAAGTTCAGTTTTTTTTTACAAGCTCGTGTTTTTTTTTCTTTGTGTGACTTCCAATTCAGATCACATGTGTGCGAATATTTTTTGCAAGTGCTCATTTTATTTTTACACGTTCAAGTTCTAACATGGTATTCTACAAGCTCTCACCTCTTGCACCATATTTACCTTCATAGATTCCCTTTTCATCAGTGATTTGTAAGCAATGTGTCGTTCTGGAGGGCAGTTACAAACAACTTATTCTGTTGTTTAATTTATTTATTTATAAAATTGTACACCACTTACAATCCTGTCTTAAATGTCCCATGGCATAAAAATTTCAATTTATGAGGTTTTTTAACATTAATATGCGTTCCCCCAGCCTGCCTATGGTCCCCCAGTGGCTAGAAATGACGATAGGTGTAAGCTATGTCATGCTATAAAGAATATCTTGAGTTATATTCCTTATGAAGAGAAATATCATCCTGGAGAATATCATTGTAACAAATATGTTTTCCAGAGAGTAGACAAAGAAACCTTCAGCTCACTAAGACTCACAGCAAATAATATGAGCTGAAACCTCCTCAGAACTCCTGAGGGGCTCTAAAGAAGTTTACCTGGCACAGAGAGGTGTACACTCTGTATTGATCTAGATGTCACTCTGAATATGCTCATTGACCAGCAAAGAGCAGCTGTGACAGCCCACCATTTTGCGTTTGCATGCCAACAACTGCCTGGTTTGTTAAGGAGCTATGCAGCATATGAATCACACCAGAGCACAACAAAGCAAGGAAGCAGTGATCCCACACGTTTAAAAAGAAAAAAGTCAGGGATGAAAAATGTCACTTTCTCCTTACTTACTTCTGTAGCCAAAATTTCATGTTTGTATGAAAAGATTTCCTTTCCCACTTTCCAACAGCTTAGCAAATAATCGTTCAAACACCAGAGAATGTGCTACTGATACACATGAAAGGACTTAGCTGTGTCATTGGATGTACAACATGCCAGCAAAAAAAACCCACAGAGGACACATTTCAGATGAAAAGTAGCTTTTTATATTGCTAGAGGCACCTTGCTACATACCGTGCTGCTCTGTCAAAACTCCAGTCTGGAAATCAAGCTGCAGAAATTTACTGGATAGAAAAGAGAAGAGAAAAAAAGTATCAGATGCAGAATGTCACAGTCTGCTTCAGTACTGCCTGTCCCATTCTGCCTCTTTGTCTTCACTTCAGCAACTTCTCACTTCCCCAGCCCTCTGCATTCTCCATCCATCTATCCATCCATCCATCCACCAGATGGCCTCAGACGTCCCAACCATTCTATCACTTGACCTCCCTCCCCTCACCTGTTTCCATTTTCTGCATTATATAATCTGCCTATTATAGATTGTCAATGTTGCTCTGCTCCTTGCTTTCCATAAGGTTATTACATTTTTTCTTGATTGCTTTTGACACTGCTTACAAAATCTGGGATCCACTCGGTTTTCCTCATCACTGTCTCTGCAGAGCAGAAGACACCTCTTGCAAATGTGTTAACCTCTTCTCATTGGATTGACACACTTTCCACACCCTTTTGCAGTTAACACAGATGCCATTCAAGCAGTCCAACCTCTATTGTTTTAGCTATGGTAACCAAACAGAAACCATCTGTTCCTAACTATTAGAAACTACTTACATCAGTATAAAATCACTGAAGTACCTGTTGGACACTAGTCTGCAGGCTGTGAAAGGGGCAGAGTCTGTGTTCTGTCAACATGGCTGGGAGAGGTCTAAGGCAGATAAGAATGGAGGAAGAGGTAGAGGATTCAGAGGAAGAGGAGTCTGAGTGTGAGGTGGAGGTATAGGTGTAAGGGCTCAGGTTTCTGATGAAATGTGGGCAACTGTTATTTCACTCAGAGAGGCTGGACAAAGAGTCCAACCTGTTCTGAACAGAAACACTGTCACATCCATTGTCCAATTTTTTTTGACAGGATGTCAGTTGTTACCATTCTCTGGTGGTAGAGGGAGAATTTTTAGTGCCGAGCAGGAGGCAGCTGTTGTGAACATGGTTATGGCAAACAATGCCATAAGGCTGCGTAAAATCAGGGCAGCAGTGATTGCAGATCAGGGACCTCATTCATAAAACCTGTTACGCAAGAAAAAGTTGCATGAAAGAGCGGTTGCGGTTGCAACATTCCTTGCAAAAGTCAGGATTTATAAAAGAATTTCCACGTGTAAAAAGTTGCTTAGTTTTCCATAACCTTTTGGCCATGTGTGTGATAGTGCGTACCGCTCCAAAGGTAGACTGCATTACAGTGACCTCTGATTATTACATGAAATACTGTTTATCACATGGATAAAGTACTCTGGAGGAAGAGCCTGCATCCAGAACACCTGCACCACTTCATGAAGCCATGACTGCAATCCACAACCAGTTTACTGGACTTAATTAACCCTATTGGGACAATAAATAGCCGTGACGTTCCCAATGGCCTGTGTATAGCCACCAATCAACAGCATGGCAGATTTGGCATTGCTAGAAGATTTAGCAAGAGCACCTAAATCTCACAATCACACAATCATGCATTTTTCTGTGTCATGGTTGATAGTCATCAAGGACTCCATTACAAGGTTGGAATATTCATTGATTGTTTGATATGAACTTTATTCAGACAAATATGGGACGGATTTGGCATAAGGTAACACACGCCCATATTTATAATAAGAAGAGTCTGTACAGGTGTGCGCCGCATTTTTAGGAACATCAACGTGAGCGGGACCACCATTGACCACATCCTAAGAAGGAACCATATGGCCATGAAGCAGCTCTATACAGTTCCATTTCAAAGGAATCTGAAGTTGTGAAGGAGGCCAGATGCCAATATGTGGAGGTAAGGAACACACCTTGTCGGATCATGCAGTTAGAGTCAACTGCAGTCACTTTTCATTGTAATTTTACCTTGTTTTAAGCTGTCATCATGTCTTCATTTACTATCACAGTTCCAGGACAGAGGGGCACCAACATAACCATGTGTGCTGCCATCTCCAATCAATGATGGTGTCCTATGCCATATTCCCACTATTGGCCCATACAACACATTGCTGATCCCACCTGAGGAGAGAGGGCTGTTGAGGCCTGGCATGCCACTCTTAGTCATTATCTGGGACAATGTGGCATTCCACCACTCTCACCTTGTCAATGAGTAGTTTGCAGTAAACCCTCAGATGATGCATTTCCTTTCAGCAAATACCCCACTTTTGAATCCCATAGAGGAGTTCTTGCCCTTGCTGAATGCAATAACTCCTGCTGCCCAAGAAATAGGTGAAGAGAAATGTCAAGGTTGTAACAGACTGCAAGAAAAAATTTCCCTTGGTGCAATGCAAGTTAGGATATTGAATGTGATGGGGATGAGGCCATGTAGCCCCATTGTCAACACAGAAGAGACTAGAGTATCAATAGTGGCTAGTTGTTATACTCTACAGTAATAGATGTTTATACTTGACTATGATAGATTTTATTTGTATTTTCTTAATTCCTTATACATGTATTTTGTGTAATATTTACATTATTTCAGTTTTCAGCCACTGATTCTGGATCCAATTCTTTGCAAGAAGGCACATTTGACAAAAAATGGCACTGGGATGAAAGCTATTTACAGGCTACAATGACAAGCAATGGTGCACTGAGTGCTGTGTTGTCCACTGTGTAATGGTTGACTTGAAGAGCTCATACATTTGTTTGAAGGCAAAACTTGCTTTTGTTGCATATTTTAATTATTTTGGCAAGGTTGGAGCCTTTTGCAAACAAAATGTGTCATTTTGACCATGAGTGCCACTGTTTAGGCCTGTGTGTTAACTGTTTCGTAAATGTGGAGTTTGAATTGACTGTTGCATCAAAGCATTCAAGAAAAACTATAAATGAAGACTTAGACATGTTATCTGATCCCATGGGAGCTATGGGGTATGCCCAGCACCCAGGAAGTTCTCTGGGCTTTGAAGCAAATTCAACACTGTGGCTAAGCGTTGGAATTGCAACGCCAGGCCCGTCACGTGATGCCCTCTGACCCAAATACTTTTTCCCCATAGACTTCCATGGTATAGGAGATGTTGGTAAATGAGTGGTTAAATGTTTTTGAGCAGGACAACCCCCGCAAAATAAAGACATGGTGCTAAGGTGCTCTTTGTGTGCACTCGGCGAGACAGAATGCTTTGGGTATGCTCAAATGGATGGCCGCCAAACTACATAGCTTTATTTTTTGTAATAAATTATATTCAGACCCCAGGCCTAATGTGAAACAAATCAATCATCCCAATGTCCTCTGATTGTGTGCCAGCTATTGAGCCTTTCAGCAAGTGCAGATTGCGTTACTTTCTCTATTTCCAACTAATTTGGCTTTCTAGTCATCTGAACCTTTACCCATACCCTGTAACCTGTATATGTCTGCCTCACCTGAACCCTGTACCGTGCTCTGACTGGTGAAGTTGCTATCTGTGATTGGCAGCATTATTTCAGCCTCCTCTGCATCTCTGTTGGCTAGCAACAAACCTGATTCCAGACCTGCTATCCTCGAGCCTGCACCCCGGCCTGGCTCCCAGTCGGCTAGCCTCCTGCTATCAAGCAATTTGCCTGACTAGCACCCTGCCCCAATCTGGAGCCAGATATTCCATTTGCCCAGCCCCCTTTCCCTCCAGTGTGGCTGCACCCGTCTGCCCTGCCCCAGGCCATACGCCTGAGGTATCCTGCTCCTCCCATGTCGAGCCCCCAGGCCTAATCTTTCATGCCCTGCAGATCTCCATTGTCAAGGCCACACATGTCTTTGGTTCGCTTTGAGTCCACTGTGACAGAAAGGATAAATAAATATGTCGCTAGCGTTGGCACAAATGGGAGTGTGTCACTGCTGTGGTCTCACCCTCCTCCTGTTGTAATGTGTTGTGTCAGATACCTGTCACTATGTGAATCAGACTCAAAAATGATGAGCGCTCACCAAGTGAGAGCTGCCAGCTTGGAGATGCCAGCGTTTTTGGATATGTTAAATATATTGTCAGGCAACACTTTGGAATGCAACTTCATACAAAAATGAGAGTTGCCATTACTGTGCCATGCATGTCAGTTGAAGAAAAAGGCACCACTTAGCAGGAATATTGGGTAAAATCTTTGCTTCAAGTGACAGCAAGCAGTACCACCAAAACTTAATTTTAGAAAATACCTGAAACATTGAAAAGTTCAGTTCTATTTAAAACCAGTTGCAATGGCTGCTGCTTCCCAAAGTCCACTATCATCTTTTTATTCTTGCTGTCATTCATGAGTGGAATGTTGTCCTTACACTAATTCCAGATTTTCATGACTTTTGCTTTAACTTTTTTAAATCAGACTGTAAAATTCCCAAGGTAACGTACTGCGTGCTACATCACCCCATGTTGTACTGACAGACTGCTAGTGACACATTACAAATACACATCCATCCAGTTAATTTCCATACAGAGCCTGCAGTGATTGTTTAAAAAAAAACTCTGCTAGCCATTTCTTGTCTATGCATTGAAACACCAAAGCAAATGATCTTGTATGCAAATAACCTACTGCACTGTCTCTCTGTCCATGAAGTTGTTTCTGATTTAACTTTGTCCAGCTTCATTGTCCTAGTTTTAGCTGTATGTTTATTGCTGTGTAAAATCATCAATTTAAACTTAATTCCAATTGTTATGGTTTGGGGTTTTGTTTGGGTTCTTTTCCCCCTTCTTCTTTGGCCTCTTTGTGTTTTTGTCCTTGTTTCTCCCTGGTCTTATGTTGCTGGTCCTGTCTTGTGTTCCGCTGTGTCTGTTTGTTCTCCTTCCTGTTTTGTTTTGGTAGTCTGGCTTCCTGTCTCGTCTTGTCTTGTCTAGCTTCGCTCTGTTTGTCTGATTGTCCTGCCCCGCTCTAATGTGATTCACCTGATGTCTCACCTGTTCCCCATCACCTCGTTACCTCTTGTATTTAACCCCTGTGTTCTCTTTGTCTCTTGTTGGATAATTCTGGATTGTTTACCCGTTTGCCGTTGCCCTGTGTTTTCTCCAGTCTGCCTGTTGTCCCTTCCTAGCCCTGGTGTTCCTGCCCGATCTCCGGCCACCCCCTCTGTGAGTTTCCCTGGTGCCCTGTTTTCCCGTGTGGATTTTTGCCATTCCCCTGTGCCTTTGTTTGGACTGTTTGTGGATTTCCCCGTTTTGCTCCTGTGTTTTTCTGTTCTGTGGCACCAATAAACTTTGTACTCTTGCCGGCTACTCTGCATCTGGGTCCTCCTTCCGCTCCCCGTGACACCAATGACTGTATTGACTGACTGAATCACTCTTCACTCTCATTACAAACTACTCCATTTGGACTCAATCCCAAAACTGCTCAGACTTAAAAGGTCCCATGACATGGTGCTCTTTGGATGCTTTTATATAGACCTTAGTGGTCCCCTTAAACCCTATCTGAAGTCTCTTTTATGTATACACACCTTAGTGATCCCCTAACAATGTATCTGAAGTCTCTTTTATATAGAGACAGTGGTCCCTTAATACCATATCGACTATTTCCCAAAATTCAGCCTTGGTGCAGAATTACAGCCACTAGAGCCAGTTCCACAATGAGCTTTCCTTAGTATGTGCCATTTCTGAGACTGTAGCTTTTGAGGAGGGCGGGGGGCGGGGGGGGTGTGGAGGCTGGGGGCGTGGCCTTCACCAACTGCCACTTTGCTCGTTTGAAAGCCATGTTGTCTCCATCTCATGTGTGGGCCAAATTCTCTGGGTGAGCAAAGCAGAGAGAAAGGGGAGGTAACATTGCCCCTTATGACCTCATAAGGAGCAAGATTCCAGATCTGTGCTTTAATTTTCTCAAAGGCAGAGCAGGATACCCAGGGTTCGATTTACACCTATCACCATTTCTAGCTACTGGGGGACCATAGGCAGGCTGGGGGAACTCATATTAATGTTAATAAAGTGAAATTTTCATGACATGGGACCTTTAAGCTTGTCTCATACTCAGACACTTGACAGACTACTGTGGTGACGTGTAACTTGATTTAAACTTGATTTGAAAGACTATGTCCAACGTTAATCTTCTTCATCAAGACAGGATTGTAATTCAGAGTCCATCCACCATTGTAGACTGTGGTGTGTTGCACAATAAGGATGTGTCAAAGCAAAATATTTAAATTGTCCTTTCTTTGGGGTCAGAGGCCCCACTGTTCTCTGCAGCCAGAGACCCTGCTGCCATGGCACCTTAGCCTAACCGAGTAATATTAGGCAGCTTCCCTTTATTAATTGGGTAATCCACAAGACAAAAGACACTCTAGTAGGGAAAATGTGGCACACATGTTTACTAATTATTGTGTTAATGACCTTCCACTGGCTGCTGTCTTAATGAGAAGGTGTTTGTCTGGATGAACAGGATTTCATGAGCTGCCTTGCAGAGCTATGCAGCTCATTTACTGCAATGGAATATTTATATCAACGGCAAAATATAGCATATAGCTGTTTCCTCACGTTAAGACCCATTTTATATTGTGGTTCACACATACCAATTGTGTTCAATATCTGAACATGCCAACTTTTGTGAAAGACTTAAACTGAAAAAGCATTTAGAGATAGCTCTGCAACATTTTTGCCTAGCTGTGCACATAGACATGAAACAAGGGATACTTGCCTGAAAATAATGGCTGGTTAATAGTTATAGGTTTTCAAGGAAATACCTGTCTACAAGCTGGCACATAATGTGTACAGCTTTAGAGAAGTGGGAAGTCCTACAATTATTTTTCTTTAATGTGAATCTGCCAATTTCAGTGAAGTTCGGGTACTCACAAGAGACAGATTCAAGTCAGAATATTTACAAGCAAATTATTACAAGTGCACTGCAATCAAGACAATGACTTGTGGTTTGTAATGGAAACAGATTTTAAGGACAAATGCCTTGTTGAGACAAAAGCTGTAGTAGAAGTGTACATACTTTGGATGGCATCTGCAGCTGAGACTGACACAGCTTAAAATCAAAACAGTTTTTAAGTGTCTTCAGCTTTCCTTGAGGCATGAGGAAAGCTGAAGACATGCATAGCACAGAAAACGAGAAAACATTGTGGGTACAGCTGACTTCACTGATGATGGGAGGCAGAAATTCATCCTGCGTCTATGAGGCTTTAAAGTGTAGCTCTAAGCATCTCTGAGGGTTTCTGAGCTTTAGGCAGCCCCATATCCTGTTTATGATTTCATGAACATGTAACTCATTATACATCGCAACACATTGGGATCTGCACCCTTGTCTGCAAAACCCTCCTAGATCCCTGAAAAGAAGGCAATTTGTTTTGGGCCAGAAGACACAACAGGAACAGAGGGGGTAGACACAGAGTCAAGATTGACAATGTCCCTCACTGTATTTATTATATCACCAACAACAATTGAACAGGGTGCCCTGTCTTCAGTATCACAACAAGTGATTGTATAATTAAAACTTGGTTGTGGTAAGACTTTAATGACCATCATCACTGCTGAGATCTGCAACGACAGACGTGTTGTAAATGACTATATTTTAATGTGAAGAGGCTCCTTACTACATAGGCTGTTCTCATGACCCATTCGTACACATAGATAAGAAGAGTAAAGCATTTGTATTCCACGCATTTATTTCTGTATGCATAACATTGCTGCTGTACAAGAACATGAAGATTAGGAAGGAATGAAGGAAGGAAGTCGGGGGGGTTAGCTGGTTCCTAAAAGACAGAGCTTTAACTTCCCTGACAACTCGGTCCCGCTGCCGGGACGTTTTCTCCATTTTAGGAGAAAACGTTTCTTCAGTGATAAATTGCAAGCATTAAATCTTCATAAACACGCACATGCAGCACATCATTAGAAAGCTTAAAGTCCATCAAGCCCACACACAAAGCACAAGGTGACTTACAGCGGTTATAATCATCGTATGAAGTAAAGAAACACAGAAAGATTCTGCACCGTTTCTGTCTAAAGTCGAGCGTGCATCCCTACCTGTTTCCTCGTGTCTTTATCCACAGCGGTTAAAGATCGTCATAAACTTTTTTTTTTCTTACTTCGCCAACAGTTCAAAGAATAAGTCCAATCCTTTTAATCCAAAACGAGCTGGTCCCCTCACAATCTTGTAGATTCTGGCCGAGTTTCCTCATAAACAAAGCTGAACAGTCCATCATTTTTGGACTTATTTCTATAAATTTATGCATGTAGTTATTTCAGGTATATGTGTGAGTGATGTAGATGTGTTTTTTAATTTGAGAAGTTTTGTATTTTGCACTTTTTGGGCTTTTCTGAAAGGAAATAAGAAAAACGCACAGACATATCTGTAGAAATAAATTCATATAAAATCCATTTTATAAGTCATTTTTTTCTGGATTTTTTCTGTTTTAAGTTGAGACATGTGGCTAGGGTACTATTTGTGTATGTACCCCATGTAATATGCTTACAGTAGTGTTTTTTAATCATTTTACAGTTGATTTACTTGGACGGAAATAGAAATTCTCTATTCTAACCTCTTTATATCTGTGTCAGTAAGGCCTAGTGTCACACTGACACTAGAAACAAAAAGTTGAGAGTGTTAACTTCCCAATGACCTCAGGGTCATCCCAGAAGGCCAAAGGATGTGGAAACTGCATCACTTTTTTTGGGTTAAAAATTTAGGCGAGAAAAGCATGTATTTTCAAGTGTTTTTAAACAGGTTTTAAAGCCTGGGGGGATCAGAGTTCATGTCAAACTTGTCCATGTGTAGCCGTCGAACTACATGTTATGTAGTAAATGCTGTTAAAACAACAGTTCTATTTAACCTAGACATCTGAAACATTTTACTTTCCAACCACACTTATGCAGGGTACAAACCAAACGAGAAGGCAAGCCAATTTTAGGCCTGATTCCCAATAGCAAAGGCTATCTTGCCAGACATTTTAATGGTGTGAGGTATGTTATGAGTGTTTCAGAAGTCCATCCTGGCCGCACGGATTTCGAGTTGCAAAAATAAACATGTTCAATATTTACTGATATCCTGTTTGTGGAGGGAGAGGGTGTTCAAACTGAGGGAGACTGAGGGAAAGCGCGTTCAAACAGATCTTTATACCGCAGATTAGCAAACCAGGGCAGCCTGGCTTCCAGTGGAGAGTAGTGCTAACAGCTAACAGCCTCCATATGAGCACCGATCTCGTGCAGAAGCCCAGCCCATGTTTGCATGCTTTTGAACGTTTGATATTTGATCGTATTTGAGAGTAATAACTCTGGTTGTTTGAGAATGGAATCTGTGTGTGTGTTATGCTGTTCCAGCCAAATTGTTGTTCTCCAGCAGTATAGGAACATAAATATCAGTTCTATCATTACACGTCGTTATGTGTGGGTTCTCGCACCTGTTGAACATCTGTTAAGATTTGTGTTTAGTGTGGGCCAAGTCTGGTTTAAATGTAGATGTCTATAGATATCTTTTGACCCACATAACAATGTTTAATGCAAATAAATTTGTGTGACAGAAGAAGCACATGCTACATAGCTATGTGTAGCCCTTCCCATGTCAGTAGTAGAGTTGGCAGCGTGCTAGAATATAATGATTGCTTTCTCTTCTTTTCTCTTTGCTGTTAATATTATACTGTTTGCATGGTAGAAAGCCAAAATATGCTGTCACAAGATAATCATGGGAGCCACTAATCTGACCTTGTGAAAGGCACAGGATGCTCCTTAGGGCAGAGCAGGCACAGGAGATGCCCTGCCTGAGATAACATTGACTTTGTATTATGACTTCATTTTAATTATAAAAAAGCTGCTGTTGAAGGCTTCGGTTAGTCATTTTTCTGTACTTGTGCTGTGAGGGCTGTAAAGAACTGACTCTATTTGCAAGTAAATAAACTTTTGAGATACCTTCAGTGATTCTGTCCATTTCTTGATAGATAATTATAGCACAGTGGAATTGGACATTCCAGATTGGGAGGAAATTGGAAAAGTAGTATAAATTAGTACTGTATTTATATTGTGTTATTAGGAAACAGATAAAGTAATCAGATCCTGTCAAAATACACACACGCACAAACACACACACACAGACACACACACACAGTTGTTCACTGCTTAGCAAACAGCAAAGAGATGCAATAACCTTGCTGTTAACTCCCTTTCAGTTGGCCATCAATACTGTTTTATTGTTCAGAGAGGAAATGAGCCAAACAAGTGAATGAAGGAAAGCCCCAGAGAATAATTTACCGCACGGTGAGGAGAGCTCACTCTGCTTGTGACAGTTATGTTTTAAAGACAGACATCACAAAATATTATTTCTGGGTTTCATCATTGCCAAATCGGTTTCTGTTGTAGCAGCTGGAAACTGTTCAGACTGGGGAGGAAGGGTGATTAACCCTTGTGTTGTCCTCCCGGGTCCAAAACATTTTTCAGACTTTTTTTTTTAGTTTTCAATAAAACCACCTTACTACCACTAGTTTTACAGTACTTTTTGGAATTCATGGTCAATAACCATCATTTATATAGAATTATACCACTATGAGTTAAAAAAGCAGAAATTATGAATTATTTTGACTAATAGTTAAGAGGAGTTTAGTCAGGAATGAAAGTGATCAATTGTATTTGCAAAGAGCTTTGTATGGAATCCAATCCATTTTTTTGTGTTAATTCTGTTAAAAAGAAACCCATATTTCAGAATCGAATTTGACTTGAGGACAACAGAAGGGTTAAGACTCTTATTCTCCTTTTTCCCTCCATTTTTGTTAATTGTGTCATTTGCCCAAACCGCCTCCCTTTCAAGCCTGATTTTCTTGCAGTTCTACCTACCCTGCTGAAGTCCCATGTTTAGTCGGATGTGAAACACCTGCATTGGCTGGACAAGCTGACTTAACTTAAGCTTCAGATGGGAGGTTAGCGGCCGCTGAGAATCAGGCACCATAAACCAGGAATATTGGGCCAGTGCCCGCTTTAGGAGTTCCCAAAAACTAAACAAACTGTGTAGTGACTTTAAGGAACCCATGAAGCGTAGACTTTAACTTCCTGGAAAATTTTCAAGATAACATCCTGCTGCACATGTGGACATTGGTAAAAACTCTTGCAAGTGAAATTATCACGAGTTGTACTTTTCCCTAATGACATCTACTTGGTTAAAACTGATTGACGACCAATTTATTTACTGAGCAATGGGGCCATTTACTTGTTAGTTGACCTGAAACTAACACAAATTACAAGACTTAAAAAAAAATGAGCCTCCTTGAGTTCTGGAGATCTACCTTAACTGTTGGACTGCTCTCAGGATGGCACTTACTCTGCCAGTCACTGTGGCTCGAGCAGAGAGGAGCTTTTTCAAACTAATGTTGATCAAGTCATACCTGAGGTCAACCATGTCCCAGGAACGGCTCACTGGCCTTGCCGTCATCAGTATCAATCACTCAGTAGGGCAACAGATTTCACGAAGGGGGTCTCGCCCAGGGTGTAATTCAATGTAGAACCGTCACTGATTGTTTTAATGTTCACATACTTTCAATCCCATCCTCCTGAGCTAGGACCAGATTGGACATGATAAGTCAATGGGAACGAACAGCAGCATCCCAATGGCACTCTCCACAGGCCTGAGCTGTCAGAGAAATTAGTCTATCCTTCCAGTCACTAGGAGTCCGCACTGACCAAAAATCATTAAACACAGCAAGATCTGGAAAGAGACGTTGATGTTGAGTTTTTTTGTTGGCTTGAGCACCACAAGCTGAGTGGATTGACCTTGCTTATTGCAATGCCTTTTCTCAATACCTTTAAAGTATAGACTAGAAATTGTGTGGCTATGTTCTAGTAAATGTTTAGCTAGAGGAAAAGTTAGAGCCATGGTTAACATTGCATTAGCGTCTTAATTGACGGGTCGGAGTCTAGCCTCACTGCTAAAGCATCCCCTGCTTTATCAGCTGTTTTAAAATAAATGGGACCATATTTAAAAAAATAAATATCATGCTGTATTGTGTTACAGGCCTCAATCATGAATAACCTGTTAACAGATAACTATGCCCTGTTTTGCTGCAGGAAAAAGAGAGACAGGCCACATTAGTTGCGTTCCTTCAGCAGGCTGTCCTTTATTAACAGAATTTTCTTTCTCTTTCCTTTTAACAGGCTTCACATCCTTCATATTAAACTCATTAACTTATTTCCCAAATTTGCCCTTCACATTGCAACACAAAATTATCATATTTTTAACTACTGAAATAACATAGTATAGTCTAAGAATTTACCAATATGTTCTTTAAGTCACACAGTATAACATTGTTATACTCGTAATATGTTCTCTGACATTTATTAGCAGTAGTAGCATATTAACTTGCTTCTCTCTTCACCCTGCATAACACATTTACCAAACCTTACTAAACAATACATTGTTACAACTACACAATTATAATCAATGTCAAGGAGCTGCAGTAAAAATAAATAAAAGTACATTACGGCCGCCATCTTGTGACTTTGTTTACATACCAGAGCTAGCAAAACTATGCTAGTGTATAGAAATACAAGTTTCTAACTCAAATAAAACACACATTTTCTGCCTCAAACCTTCTCAGATAATGTTTCAAATGGTTTTATAGTGCTTCGAAACATTTGTGTTGTAACACACACTTACTAACCTGTTTTGATGCAGGAAAAAGAGAGACAGGACACACTAGTTGTCCTCTGTCTAAGGGACGGAAGCCATTGTTCCAACTAGCGCTCATGTTACAATACTCCCCTTGTGGCGTAAGTGCGTAATTACACTTGTAAAGGCATCAACCAAAAATATATTTAAACTTGGTCTCTTTAACAGAAAAATACATATGATCAGATTATAAACATAACAATTGTGACCATACATTTGTGGGTGTCACAATTGCAGACTTGAAACTAACGATTGAGACCATAAACATGAAGTGAGAAGTATGTTCATTGTTCTATAGACTTCTGTAGAAACAGACTTCTCTTTGGAGCCAGTGGAGTTGTTCCCTGCTCGAAGTTAGAAAGAATAAAGCTTTAATGCACTTTAGCTTTGGCTTCACTTTTCAGACCCCGAAGCTTCGTTGATTATTTTTACAGTCTATGATCTTTGCATCCGTCAATCTATATTCATCTTCACCCGCCTTTCACTGTGGAGTCGCTGTTTTCTCCACTCAAATGTTTTCATAAATTGCAAGCATTTAATGTAGAAAACCATTTGAAAGCCCAGAATCTCATGATTTGATTAAGCCCACACGCAAAGCATAAGATGATGTATAGCAGTTAAAATCCTGTTATAAAGTAAATAAAAGAAATACAGAAATAACTGTGTCTAAAATTGAGTGTGCATCCATACCTTTACCTCATGTCTTTATTCACAGCAGTGAAAGATCGCCAAAAACTTTTCTTTCCCCAAATCGCCAAAAATCAAGGGAATTCAAATTTCCAAAACGAGCTGGTCGCCTCACAAACAATTTATAATTTCTGGGCTTTGATCGCTTCTCTCTTCTCCCCCGAGGCTGATACAATCACACTGAGCACACCATCGGATTCTCTGACGTCAGCAGATTCCAATGCTGTGTTGTCAGCAGAGATGGCAAACGTACTCACTTCCAGTATTCAAGTATAAGTACAGATAATTGTGTTAAAAAATGGTAAAAGTAGAAGTACTGATTTAACTTATTTACTCAAGTAAAAAAACAAAGTAGAGGCTTGGAAATTTACTTAAAGCATAAAAGTAAAAGTAGCCTTGCAAATGACAAAGCTACCTGGACCAGACAGATGTTACTAGAGAGACGCAGAGAAACTTCAGTGGACATGGAAAAAGGCTCTTTATTCTTTATTCTTTATATGCCATTGGCTACATTTTAAATGGCTGTCTGCCAATAGGCCTAAAACATACAGCTTATTTATTGTGACAGAGACTGGGACTCCAGGTTATTAAGATTCTGACCGAGTAGCAACAAATGAATTCAAGATTTTGTGAGAAGTCTGTGTCCCCATCCAATTAGATTGAATTTGGTATAAATAGTAAAGTAAAGTAAAAATATCTGAAAAATCTGCTTGAGTACAGTAACGAAGTATTTGTACTTCTCATCTATGGTTGTCAACCAATCCGTCTACAATAACCCGAGATGGTCAAAGCCAATCATGTCGCAGAGTTCAGGGAAGAGCCACGTGTGAAAGAGAGACATTTCCTCCTTCTAGTTAAAACTAGATGTTACGAGACCGGCCAACCTGTTTAGCCAATAAGAAGACAAATCGTTTGATATCAAATATGATTTCACCATTTAATCAATTTATAATTACTTATTTCTATAAATGTATGTATAGAGTTATTTCAAGTATGTGTGTGATTGATGTGTGTGTGTTTTTGTATTTGAGAAGTTTTGTATTTTGCACTTTTTTGACTTTTTTCTTTGCACTTTTCAAAAGGAAATAAGAAAAATGCACAGACATATCTGTAGAAATAAGTTTGTTTAAAATCAATTTTTTTGGCTTTGACTTGGACGGAAATAGAAAAGCTTCATTCTAACCTCTGGAGCTCTGTATCAGTAAGGCCTAGAATCACACTGACACCTGGAACAGAAAATTGAGTGTTAACTTCCCAATGATCTCAGAGGGCCAAAGGTACGTATATAGGAGCTGTATTTATGTGTTTTTTAAAAGGCTAATAAGCACACCAATACGGACGGTGATTGCAAGAGTTTTCATTCTTGAAAAAGTGTCGGTTGGTTACAAAGGTTAAGGTGCTTTTATCTAAACATTCACTTTTAATGAGTAAGCAAAAGGCAAAAACTAAATGAAAATTGGGCCCCATGGGTTAGAATTAGAGGGTAAGGGTTATCCCCATCTGCCCCATGTAGGCAGTGTCCTTGGCAGCAGCTTGAGTTTAAATGTGATCTGCAGCCGTTTAATGCTTTTAATCCCCTGTCACTTCCCTGTCGTTCTCCAGCTGCTCCATGATAAAGGCCCTACATTTTTCTTTAAATAGAGGGGAAAACATTTGCCGGCGGGAGGAAGCGTCACCATTAACATAGCATGAAACTGTCAGAGATATTAAGGTTCATTGTTTCATTATTCATTCACAAGATGTTAAGTATAATTCATGGTATATTTTATGGTATTCATATATATTTTGTGGCTAGGGTTGTGCATCTTTCCGATATATGATGATCCAATACATGGGCTATGATACGGTTTAGGGACCATACATTTTAATATGGAACGATGACGATTCAATTTAATGTCCAAGCAATTTGGTGCAATATTATTTAATTTCATAGTTAACATTTGTTTCATGTATAAGCACATTATTTTATCGTTATTATTTCAAACAAGCCAATTCTATAAAAGCAGCATTGTATCCATATTCAAATGAATACATTTTGTAGCAAAGGTAGGACATGCTACGAGTATAACTAACGACCCAGCCACTTGTAACCAAATTGCATACACTTCAGTTCCATATTAAATTAAACAGCCTCCTTTCTGCTGTAATCTGCAAAACTAAAACAAAGGCACTGATTGGCTGATCTCTGCCACCTTGAACATGTATGACCAGGTTCTTCATCTGTCAAGCCAAGCCTTTTTTCTCCCTTGTACACTTACGCAAACACACACACGTGTCTTTTTAAAAAGGCATTGCAAAAAAGCGCATCAGTTTTGTTGAATTGACCGCAAAACTTCAGTCAACCAATTCGGAACATTAAAACTGGGCCATCGGCGGAATATTGGTCCATTGAGATTGATCCAGGGGTCTGTGTATTGTAGTCATATCTGTGATAATACAACCGGCTACTGATTTGTACACCCCTAGTGTTTTGCCATTTGCTCGATATGATAGCCCTGTTGTGTTCATATGAGCCATGTGCTCAAGGTACACGCCAATTCACTGCTGGACTTAAACAGGGCATTCATAATTAGCGCAAACTGATATGCCTTTTAAATGATGTGCAGACTCCCCTTACAAGGCATACACCGGCCTGGTAAAGGTTGAGACCCACTGCTGAACCTTTGGCCCATAATAAGTTCTCCCCATAGCAATCCACATTTGTGTGCCAATTGTCATTGTTGCAATATATGTTTGCTAAGGGACATTATTCAGTGAGGGGACTGGGAGAGTTTTGAGTGTTGCAAACCCCCGAGTTAGTACTCGTATATGTAAGTGACTGCATGGAGATTGCCAAGTAAAGTACTTGAGTTCACAACATTGTTTATCCTTATTATAAGCTGTAACAAAGGCTTATTGAAACATTCATCACAGTCTTTGTAAGAAAAAGTAAGAAAGAGAAAGAAAAAGTAAGCAAGCTAACAGCCCACAGTGCAAAAAGTAAGAATTTAGATGTAATTCTAAAAGTAACAGATTAGTGAGTTCAATAGGCTAACATGATCTTGTTATTCACAAACCCACCAGTAGATGTAGCAAACAAGTTATGCAGAGGAGATAATTAAAAATACAACATAATTCACACAGACACTGCACTTGGAGAGAAGCTTGGATATTTATTGTGTGTGTCTGGAAAACTTTAAAAAAAACAAATTTTTCACGGCTAAATGTAAACAGGAATATTAGTGGAATATTCACTTTCATTAGCCGTGTAAACAGTCACAATATCGTCTTTTTTGGATGAAGGGCAAAAAAACAGACTATTATGTGCTTGTAAACAAAGTCAATGATGGTGGTTATCATGCTGAGGTGTCTTTGCACATGTTTGCAAGAACATGTGTGGCTTGAAAATCCACCAGGCCAAGATTAAAACATGTACTGTATTTCCATTGCCAGGATGTTGTTGTTGTTGTCCAACAACCCCAATAAACCAAACAAATAAATAAAATCACCTGGAGATAAAACTGAGATTATTATTATTCAAGTTTATATTCTGCTTGTTCAATGGATGTTTAGTAAATTGCTCTTAAACACATTGAGATGATTTGATTTCTTGTCATTTTGGTGCTGGTGATTTTCCTTTGGGGATGGCTAAAATCTCTTTGGGGGGTGCCCAGAAAAAACCCTGGTCACTGGTCATTCCAGTCATAAATGTTGTACAAAACACCTGGGACCACCTGCACACATCCTCAGCTTGGTCAACTGGGTCATCGAGTGGTTTCAAACAGTTTTTAACTGTTGTGAATAAAGCTGGGATTTTAAAGGGGAGCCATCCTTAAAATATGTTGGTTCAGTAGTGCATACTCCAGTTGTTATTGCTCACTTACCGTCAGCCTTTGAAAGAAGATGAAGAGGTTTTTAATGGCAATCAAACAACTGCTGGGATTAAAGAAAGATTAAAGCCTCCCTTCAAAGTAACTTTATTTCCCCAAGAATTAATAAAGTGTACCTTTTTTCTGTCCAACGCCCCTGCTGTATTATTATTTTTTAATTATGTTTATTATTAAAAACGCACCTTATCATTCATCATATTAAGAATATTCACATCTGTAAAAGTTGCTTCACCCAAATGTCCATCCATCTTCATCCGCTTATCCGGAGTCGGGTCGCGGGGGCAGCAGCTCCAGTAAGGGACCCCAAACTTCCCTTTCCCGAGCCACATCAACCAGCTCCAGCTGGGGGATCCCGAGGCATTCCCAGGCCAGGTTGGAGATATAATCTCTCCACCTAGTCCTGGGTCTTCCCCAGAGGCATCCTTACCAGATGCCAGAACCACCTCAACTGGCTCCTTTCGACGCGAAGGAGCAGCGGCTCTACTCCGAGCTCCTCTCGGATGACTGAGCTTCTCACCCTATCTCTAAGGGAGACGCCAGCCACCCTCCTGAGGAAACCCATTTCGGCCGCTTGTACCATGGATCTCGTTCTTTCGGTCATGACCCAGCCTTCATGACCATAGGTGAGGGTAGAAACGAAAATTGCCCGGTAGATCGAGAGCTTTGCCTTCTGGCTCAGCTCTCTTTTCGTCACAATGGTGCGATACACGGAATGTAATACCGCACCGGCTGCTCCGATTCTCCGACCAATCTCACGCTCCATAGTCCCCTCACTCGCGAACAAGACCCCAAGGTACTTAAACTCCTTCACTTGGGGTAAGGACTCACTCCCCACCTGAAGAAAGCACTCCATCAGTTTCCTGCTGAGAACCATGGCCTCAGATTTAGAGGTGCTGATCCTCATCCCAGCCGCTTCACACCCGGCTGCGAACCGATCCAGTGAGTGCTGAAGGTCACAGACCGATGATGCCATCAGGACCACATCATCTGCAAAAAGCAGCGATGAGATCCCGAGCCCACCGAACTGCAACCCCTCCCCGCCCCGACTACGCCTTGATATCCTGTCCATAAATATTACAAACAGGATTGGTGACAAAGCGCAGCCCTAGCGGAGGCCAACCCTCACCTGGAACGAGTCCGACTTAATGCCGAGAACCCGGACACAGCTCTCGCTTTGGTCATATAGAGATTGGATGGCCCTGAGAAGGGACCCCCTCACCCCATACTCCCGCAGCACCTCCCACAATTTCTCCCGGGGGACGCGGTCATACGCCTTCTCCAGATCCACAAAACACATGTAGACTGGTTGGGCATACTCCCAGGCCCCCTCCAAGATCCTTGCGAGAGTGAAGATCTAATCCGTTGTTCCACGGCCAGGACGGAATCCGCATTGTTCCTCTTCAATCCGAGGTTCGACTATCGGCCGAACCCTCCTTTCCAGCACCTTGGAGTAGACTTTACCAGGGAGTAATACCCCTGTAATTGGCACACACCCTCTGGTCCCCCTTTTTTAAGAGGGGAACCACCACCCCGGTCTGCCACTCCTTAGGCACCGTCCCAGACTTCCACGCAATGTTGAAGAGGCGTGTCAATCAAGACATCCCCTCCACACCCAGAGCTTTCAGCATTTCTGGACGGATCTCATCAATCCCTGGGGCTTTGCCGCTGTGGAGTTGTTTGACTACCTCAACGACTTCCACCAGGGAAATTGACGACAATCCCCCATCATCCTCCAGCTCTGCCTCTACCACAGAGGGCGTGTCAGCTGGATTTAGGAGTTCCTCAAAGTGCTCCTTCCACCGCTCTATTACCTCCCCAGTTGAGGTCAACAACGTCCCATCCTTACTGTATACAGTTTGGATGATTCCTCGTTTCCCCCTCCTGAGGTGGCGAACGGTTTTCCAGAAGCACCTTGGTGCCGACCGAAAGTCCTTCTCCATGTCTTCTCCGAACTTCTCCCACACCCGCTGCTTTGCCTCTGTCACGTCAGAGGCTGCAGCCCTTCGGGCCCGTCGGTACCCTGCAACTGCCTCCGGAGTCCTCCGAGACAACATATCCCGGAAAGACTCCTTCTTCAGTCGGACGGCTTCCCTGACCACCGGTGTCCACCAGGGTGTTGGCGGGTTACCGCCCCTTGAGGCACCTAAAACCCTAAGACCACAGCTCACTGCCGCAGCTTTAGCAATGGAAACTTTGAACATTGTCCACTCAGGTTCAATGCCCCCAGCCTCCACAGGGATGCCCAAAAAGCTCCGCCGGAGGTGTGAGTTGAAAGTCCGTCGGACAGGGGCCTCCTCAAGACGTTCCCAGTTTACCCGCACTACCCGTTTGGGCTTACCAGGTCTGTCCAGAGTTATCCCCCACCCCCTGACCCAACTCACCACCAGATGGTGATCAGTTGACAGCTCTGCCCCTCTCTTCACCCGAGTGTCCAAAACATACGGCCTCAGATCAGATGAAACGATTATAAAATCGATCATTGACCTTTGGCCTAGGGTGCTCTGGTACCACGTACACTTATGAGCATCCCTATGTTCGAACATGGTGTTTGTGATGGACAATCCATGACTAGCACAGAAGTCAAACAACAGACAACCACTCTGGTTTAGATCAGGGAGGCCATTCCTCCCAATCACACCTCTCCAAGTATCTCCATCATTGCCCACGTGTGCATTGAAGTCCCCCAGCAGAACTATGGAGTCCCCTACTGGAGCCCCATACAGGACTCCATTCAAGGTCTCCAAGAAGGCCGAATACTCCGAACTCTTGTTTGGTGCATATGCACAAACAACAGTCAGAGTTTTCCCCCCCATCACCCGCAGGCGTAGGGAGGCGATCCTCTCGTCCACCGGGGTAAACTCCAAAGCAGCGGCACTCAGCCGGGGGCTTGTGAGTATCCCACACCCGCCCGGCGCCTCACACCATGGGCAACTCCGGAGTAGGAAAGAGTCCAACCCCTATCCAGGAGTACGGTTCCAGAACCGAGACTGTGCGTAGAGGTAAGCCCCACCAGATCTAACTGGTAGCGCTCCACCTCCCGCACAAGTTCCGGCTCCTTCCCCCACAGAGAGAGGTGACATTCCACATCCCCAGAGCCAGCCTCTGCCACCCGGGTCTGGTCCGTCGAAGCCCCTGACCTTCGTTGCCACCCGTGTAGCAGCGCACCCGACGCCTTTGGATCCTCCCACAGGTGGAGGGAGAAGTGCCACTTTGCTTTTTCGGGCTGTGCCCGACCGGGCTCCGTGGCAAACCCGGCCACCAGACGCTCGCTCACGAGCCCACCGTCTGGGCCTGGCTCCAGACGGGGGCCCGGGCTTCTTCCGGGCGGGGTCCCTCTATCCCTTCCTTGTTGTTCCATCAGAGTCTTTGAACCATTCTTTGTCTGGCCCCACCCCTGAGACCTCTTTGCCATGGGAGACCCTACCAGGGGCACAAAGCTCTAGACAACACAGCCCTCAGGTTCATAGGGACACACAAACCTCTCCACCACGATAAGGTGATGGTTCCCGGAGAGGCCAAATGTTGTATTCTTTATAGACCTTACGTAATTTAAATTACACATAAGCGTGCATCTGAATTCAATTTGCACTTGAATATTTTTTTTGTAACCCCATTGACTATGGGTCCCCTGAAAAAAAGTTTCAAAAACCTCCTGTTATTATCTATAATTAGGTAACACACAATGCACCAATTCTGTCAGCAGATGTAAAGACTGAGCCCAAATGAGAAGCAGTGAAAATAGCAACACAAACTGCATATTGAGCAAAACAGCAGGACCAGATTCCTTTGCTTTAATAACATTTTCAAATTAGATAAAATCGTCACTGTCACGTCAAATAACTTTTAACCATGTGTTTCAGATATTCATTAGACTATGTGAACATTTATATAAATGTACTAATCAATTCAGTAATGAAGCAAGATGTGTCTGTGTGTATGTGCGAGACCCATCCAACAGTGCAACAGAGCTCTGTCATTCACTAGCTGCCTCCTCACTGTGACACATCCCTCTAATCATCTCCCTCCATGAAGCAGGTAGGAATTATTTTTAAATTAATCTGCCACAAAAGCCCAGAAGAACCCTGATGGGTGTTGCCTGCACAGCCTCCACACAATTACCAAAGTTAACAAGCCAGGAAAGTCTGAATCTGTGCCTGGAAACAACATTTAAGGCATGCTATTAAATCCAACATCAAACACTGTCAAAGCTAAAGAGTTTACTGTTGCCATTAAGATAATTACCTATGAGGAATCATGGGATGAGTCCATCCTGTCTTTCCTGACAGTAATAGACCTCTAAACACTCAGGGTGGCATTGGAAGACGGTACACAGAAAACCACATATATAAATTGCTTGTGTGAGAAATAGAGGAAAAACTATAAAACTGCATAACAGACTAGTTTTTCTATCATTTGTATGACCTTTTGTTTGATCATAATTTCTAATAAATTAAGACAAATAGAATATAAAATAGTTTAGATTGTATCAGAAATTATGATCAAAATAAATGTCTGCATATACTGCATGTAAATCTTTACATATCTAACCCTATAACATATACGCACAACAGAATAGAAATAGCCACAAACTGAAACCATGTCATTTTACTGAGTGATATGACATGTTATGCTACTGTACTGCAATTTATATGCAAGAAGAATAAAAACATAGCATGTGGTCCAGGGGTGAAAGCAGGTCTACCTCCTTCTTCCCTGTCATCTTCATCAGCCTCCTCTTGATCACTCCCTGCGTCTGTCCCTCTCTCTGAATCTGCAGCCTCCTCTTCATCCCGTCTTCACTTATTGCTGCATCTCCTTCTGTGGCCGCCTTCAGCGCTGACCCGCCTGGTCTCTCCAGTTTATTGCCTTCTCCTTCATTTCCCTCCTCTTCATCCTGCGCACTTCTTTGAATTTTCTTAGTAAAAAACTGGCAATATCCCCACTTTTGGCTTTCTTTTTCAGCTTCAGCTAATCTCTCTAGCTACTCTGACCTGTAAAGATCAAGATGGTTATCCTTGTGTTACACTGTAGGGCCCTGTAGCTAAGTAGCCTATAGAATCAAAAAATATTTAACACATGCACACAATAGTTATGGTTCGACTAACAAACTCCATCCCATTGTATGTTGTTGTTTTTTCCTGCTGTTTCCCTTATGCAGACTTTTTTTGGTGCATGTGGGTATATGTGATTATTTGTACTGTACATGTATGTGTCTGTGTGAGGGAGTTTGGGTAGGTGGATGTGTTTCACCCTGGCTTTTTGGTTCTTTTATTTACACTTTAATGTGTTCTGCTAGTTTGAATACTAGGGCACTTAATGTAGGCACGCCAACTAATTTTCTCACTTGGAATATACGTGGTATGGGAAATCCTGTTAAAAGATCCAAGGTTTTTAGTCATCTGAAGCGGCTTAATCCTTACATTGTGTTTTTGCAGGAGACCCATCTTAGACTTAAGGATCCTATGATGATCCTTAAGTCTAAGATGGATCTTTGATCTCCCTGGATAGGTCAGTTTTTCCACTCCAATTTTAAATCCAAACCAAGAGGAGTTGCCATTTTAATTGCTAAAAAGTTCAAATTCTATCTAGGGAGGTAATTGCAGGTAAAAATGGCAGATATATTATAGTTGTTAGCACAATAATGCAGACTAAAATCTATGTAGTGATGGCCAAATGAAGCTTTGTGAAACAGTGTCGTTATTTTCTGAGCCCACTAGATGGCGCTCTTGGTTTTAAATTCAGTACATTCTCAACCAGTTGTTGAACAGAGATCGCCATCTAGTGGGCTCAGAAAATAAAGACACTGGTTCACAAAGCTTCATTTGGCTATCACTAGATCTATGCTCCTAATTTTGAGGATGTTGAATTTACCAATCGATTACTCAGCAGTATCCCTCATTTAAAAACACATTTGTTAATTTTTGGAGGTGATTTGAATTGTGTGTTTAACCCTGTGTTAGATAATTCTAGTCCCCGCACCTTGTCCCACTCATCTATGTCTAAATATTTCACTGATTTCATGATGCAAAGTGCATCAACCGTATTCAAGAATGGCTTAATTAAAAGATCTCAATTATTTTTTAACATTTATTCAACACCAACAACTAACTCATCTGAGATTGTAATATCTTTAGACGCTGAGAAGGCATTCAACAGGGTAGAGTGGGGATACTTATTTGCTGTATTGGAAAAAAAATCAGCTTTGGAAATAAATTTATAAAATGGGTGAGATTAATATATACAACGTCACAAGGTAGTGTCCAATCAAACACCGGTTCTGCTTTAAAAAGGTAGGATTGCTTAACTTTAAGCCATGTCAGAAATGTAGAATCACATTCTGGATCTTTGCAATCACACAACCTCGAAAACAAAGACTGCTTGGGACGGGGAACTATGGGACTCCAATTTACTGACGAGTGGTGGCAGGAAGTTGTTGATGGACTGAGTACTGTGTCATTTTGTGCACGTCTTGGGCTGATTCAGTTTAAGGTTATATACATAGGGTCCACTTTTCAAAATCAAAACTGTTATTTTCCCAGAAGCAGAGGATAAGTGTGATAGATGTCTGAATTACATTGCCAATTGAGCCACATGTTTTTCCTTTGTCCATTTTCTGGACTAGTTATTTTAACACAGTATCAAATATAACAAGAATACATTTTAAACTGTGCCCCTTAATTGCTATTAATTCAGTCAGATTGACTACATTTACTAGCCAGACGTTGATTTCTCTTACAGTGGAAGTCTCCAAACCCTCCATCACTTTCACAGTGGCTCAAAGATGGTGTTTTTCTTGAAACTTGAGACATTACGATGTACACGATGATAAGTGACACTGATACGTTTTTTTGTATATGCCAGCCTTTTCTATCATATTTCACAGACTTACTTAAGTCTAAATTATGTTACTTTTTGTATGTATGCGTATTATTCTACCTTAGCCAGGACAGGGTGGGTGAGTGGTGTGCCTTATTTTATTTATTTATTCTTTGTTTCTTTTTCTTGGCCTTTTATGTATAACTTGTTGTGTCTTTTGTGTCTGTACAAAATGTCTATTTTCAAAACTTGATTCTGATTTCAATAAAATATGTTAAAAAAACGAAGGACTTTTGGCTAACGTTAACTTTATGTTAAACATGTGTGCTTAAACTTTACCTTGGGAAACCTGACCTGACTTCAGCTTCACAGGGTTGGGGGCAGCACAGGCGCTCCAGTCTTTGCCAGGGCCACCACACCGCAGCAGACTCGCTGCCAGACTTTGCCCATTTAAATCAGAGACGTAGCTTTAATTTTTTTTTTTTTAACATTTAAGGCCTTTATTTACACATGACAGATAAAAACAGGAAAGGGAGAGAGAGAGGGGAAAGACTGTATGGAACGCACTGGGCATATCAGCATCTTGACCGCGGCGCTGTAAGATGATGAAGCAGGCTATGCAGTATGTAAGAATGTATTTCTTATTTCTATAGAGCCCCCTTACATGTTTCTCTATAGAGCCCTACAGGTTTCTCTATAAAGCTCCCCCTACAGGTTTCTTTATAGAGCGCCCCCTACAGGTTTCTTTATACAGCCACCCCCCCTTAAGGTTTCTTTATAGAGCTCCCCCTACAGCTCCTATGTTCCCTTGTGTTGGTCAGTTTGCCGTTTCCTCTGATCCTTTGACAACGCTTTCCTAGCTTTTTGCTTCTTTTTTGCCAGCTCAGCCATGATGATAGTGTGAAAAACTCCATCACTACCTTGTTAGCCGGTTCCTGAATGGCTGTTTTCGCGAGACCCGATATCACGGCATACTTCCTGATGCTGAGGTTAGCGATTAAGCAGCCAAAAGTTGCAACAGTGGTTTTTCCCCTAATAGGCGCTAGAGGGAAGCGAAACAACCACCATTCAACAAAAAAAAAAGTCATATAACCATCACAATGACTCCAAAGGTAAACTAAGCTAAAAAAAAACTGCATAATGTAATTCCTCAAATAAAGACGGGTAGTCAATTAAAAGCCGGGCCTCTGATAGTGGCCGGGGGCGTGGTCAACATGGACAAATAAAGGCCGGCCTCAAATTAAGGCCGGGGAAAAAATAATGTAGATAATCTCCTAAGTGCCTTTCATGTAACATGGATTCAGGTTTATCGTATCGTAATAATTGTAAACCAATTTAATTTAACAGTTTCAACATATTCATGCTTTTTTCCACACTTTTTTCTGGATTACGGTACTCATGTAAAGTATTGTCCTACTGATCTTTTTGTCAGTGCAGCTGTATGTGTTACTCAGCTATGTGTAATGTGTAGTAACTTGCAGGTGCCAACAGATGACAGCAGTAGCTACAGTATGTTGGATGTAACACGGTCTCATTTAGTGACAGCAGAGAATGACGGACTTTGGTGCTAGTGACAGACTTTTCATCAACAAAACAAGAAGAGTATGCGGAGGAAAACTGTAGTCAATGTCGTTGACTACAGGAGAATCCGAGACTGGAAGAAACAGAAGGATGAGCCGACAAGATTAGCCGACAGGAGCAGAGCACAGCTAGCTAGCTGGAGGTGGGAGGAGAAGAGTTAGCCTCGAGCTAGAAACAAAGCTAGCTAGCTGGAGGTGGGAGGAGAAGAGTTAGGCTGAATCCTATTTCTCCATCTTACCCCTACACCGGCCCTTACCCCTACCCCTTGGCTTGGTTTCAAGGGGTAAGGGGTAGGGGTGAAAACATAACCCTATGAAATGGGACACCACTTGGTGACATCACCATACAGTATTGATCACAAACTTCCAAGATGCCGTCTCTGTCTGTCAAATGCGTGGGGTTTTGACAACAGTGTCATATGCATTTATATATTCATATATTTTATAGTTATTTTATGTTCACTTTGGTGGTTCAGAAGCAGATGTTCTTGTCTGTGTAGTACTTAGGTCTCTTTGCAATACATATGTGTACACACACACACACGGTGTGTTGTATAGGGGAGAGCCGGGACGATTGAAACGCGGGACGGATGAAACATTCCAGTTTTCTCCGAGTGCGATGATGATAGACAGACTTCCTTTGGTCTGAACATAGAGCATGTTAACCTCCTCCTATCAGACAAATATCTTCCTGTTATTTATTTTTATCACCGAGTTACATCCGATAAACGAGTTTTGATGGTCAAAAGTAAACTTCATTAGCGGTCACATTTTTTTGATTATTAATGACGGTTTTTCATTTAAAGGTTTGACTACATGCTTATTCGGTAGACCATTTAGTGTTCTCCACAATCCCAAACTTTCATATTGCAAGCTTGTTTACATGAGTAGCAAAACAGGCTGTAAGGGCATATGTCTATGTCGGGACGGTTTAAACAGCTGTTTCAACTGTCCCCGACCTGGCCGTAACTCCATGGATTTTAAGTAAATGCACAAATATCTGTGTTTACACAATTATTTATGGAGGTGAGACATGGAAAAGCAGTTTTAAAAAGATGAAAATATATTTGAGCCCACCAGGTAGGGGGGGGGTCGAGTTTTCCCATGTTATCCTATGGAGACTGACGGGTTGGGGGGCGTTTTTTGGATGTCCAGTGGTATAACCCATGTAAAAACCTAGTGAAATGACATTTTCCACAATAGAAACATGATATAAATGGAAAAACGTACTGTTCTAGCTATAAAAATAGCACAATCATCTATAGTGCATGATATTTCAATAACCACTTCATACACGCTTCAGGATGACGGCAATTGGTTATTAACAGACATTCACAAAGACACATAGTCCTGCAACAATCTATCTATAATAACACCTTTTGGAAGTACCATTCATGATATACAGTAAAATATTAAAGTTGTGGGAAGTTTATGTGGCTTAAACTGTATGTTTCATTCGTCCCTGCATGCCGTTTCATTTGTCCCGTCCAGGAGGGACAGTTGAAACATTACGCACGTCCCACCTTTGCTGCAATAACTCCTGAACGGTTTTGTCCAAAGCTGAAAATGCAACTGTATTTGACAGAAGACACGTGTAGGTTGCTACTGACAAAATATTAGCTCTCAGTGTGATACGACCGCTTTGTAAATTACGTTTAATTAAAAAGTGTTTCAACTGTCCCGGCTCTTCCTCTCATCTGTTTCAGTTATCACCGTTTTGAATGTCATTGATGTTCAGAAAAACTTTTAAGTCTTTATTGTCCAATAAATTAAACATAACAGGCAAAAACATTACATTAAATATATTATATTACAGAACAATTATCAACTATTAGAACCATAACTTACATGTCACACACATAAAAAGGCACTCAAATGTATACAACTAAAAAAAAGACACAAGACCACAAACAAACAAACAAACAAATTAACTACAGCTGTTCTGATATTCCAGACCAGTCTGATGCCTGTTGGCCAGTAACCCCCCCCTCCTCATATTTCATCAGTGTCCCGTATCAAAACCAACAACAATATATAAGTGCATGAACAGGAATTAATTACAAATGATTACAATACAGTACCAATGCAATAATGAATGGGTACAACATGCACATGATTTAACCCTTGTGTTGTCTTCCCATTAACCATGAACTTGTCCTTCCTGGTCAAAATTGAAAATGATTTGTTTTTATGCTTTTCCAATGTTTTTGTCGCTTTTTCTGTGTTATTTGTCACGTTTCCCATGCTTCTGGTGCTTTTTTTTTAAAACCTGAGTTGTTTTAATAATAGGTTTTACACTTTTCTTGGAATTCATGGTCAACAACCGTCATTTATATAAAATTATACGCATAAATTAGGTGTTTTTTTTTTAAAACCTGAGTTGTTTTAATAATAGGTTTTACACTTATTCTTGGAATTCATGGTCAACAACCGTCATTTATATAAAATTATACGCATAAATTATGAATTATTTTGACTAATAGGTAAGATCAGAGGATGTTGAGTGGATCACAGATGGGTAGATGTCAAAGTTTAGTCCGGATACTGTTTTGAAACCATTAAAACAAAAAAAAGAATTCAAATGCTTTTTACCTGACAAATGTTGTATGGAATTATCCATGTTATTTTTGGGCAATTTGGTTGAAAGAAATCAATATTTCGGATCTAAAACACTTTAAAATGGGTCACTTTGACCCGAGGACAACACAAGGGTTAAGAAACTTCTGCTCGCGATGTATCATAGACAGTTAAGATTAATATATACAGTCTATGCAATGTATACAGTCCATTCAAGGCAAGGAAATGCGGGACTGTTGTTCAAATCAACGTTAACGTTAGCGGTTATCGATTAGCGTTAGTGCAAGCTAGCGATTTTTAAAAAGTTTCAATTAAGAACATAGTTGCAAGTATATATGTACAGGACTGCATAGATCACAAAACAAGGCTGTCGTAACTTTGAAATCAATTATTTAAGCCAAAAATACTTACATTTATGGGTCTCTCTGGTCGATGCGGCAGCCATTGTTGCTTGATATACAATAGCCCTCGTTTACTATTGAGCTCGCATCCTCACTTGCTTTCAAGGGGTATACAGCCCTCGGTCTTATCCCTAGCCCTCGGTTGAAATAGGTATTGGGACACAACTAGGTCCCGCGTGAACGTGCAAAAACGAGGGGAAGGGGTAAAGGGTAGGGGTAAGACAAGAGAAATGAGATTCAGCTAGCTGTAGGTGGGAAGAGAAGCTTTAGCCTGGAGCTAGAAACAAAGCTAGCTAGCTAGCATCTGTAACATTAATCAGATACTGGTGCCCTTATTGTAATCTACCAGCAATACTGTAGTACCTGTATTTGAAATAAATACCTGGTACATTTACAGGGTTCAAACTGACACAGTGGTGGTGTTTGGTCATTTCTGACCAAGTTGCTTTGTCACCCTTCTGGCTGTTATGGAGGTATTTTTGCAAATGTTTCATAAAAAATAAATGATTTCTGTCCACTGGATCGCCACGGCTTTTAATTTAAAACGGTTTATTTAAAAAAATGTAACTATGGATATCAAATAGATGGAGTTAGAAATAAAGGCCTGCCTCTAATAAAATCCTGCTTCAAATAAATGCCAGGTACCTTCTGCGGTTTAGGTAAATAAAGGTCCCGGCTTTTATTTGATGAATTAGGATAGTTCCCCTTTAAAAAAAAAAAAAAAAGTAAATCTCTGAATCCCATGCAGAGAATGTCATGACAAACACATGGAGTTTAATTTATACATACTGGTTTACACACACACACACACACACACACACACACACACACACACACACACACACACACACACACACACACACACACATAAAAACTGACCCTTCACTCGCTCTTACTGTATGGCTGATAATGACTAAACACCATTTCAGCTGAGTATTCCCACACTGCATGCTTAAGTATGAATAATGACTGGTTGTGGAAATTGGACAATGTGTGGAGATTTGAGGTAATTAACTAAATTCCGCTGAAGCTTCAATCATCAATCATACACCAGTTGGATGGAATTTAATGAAATGATGTATCTAGTTTACAGTTGTGTTTGTGGGAGTTCAACTTCTCTGTTCAATCTAGCAGTATTCCATCAGGAATATGTAGAGATATGAAAATCTCCCTGCTGGTATCCTAAATATTCATTTCCATGTAAGTATCTTTCAACTCAGGACAGCGCCACTTCTCACAAATACAGATTTTCATCCGAGAGACGCTGTGATTGGTGGATAGGATATGGAGCAGGGGACTGCCTTTTGATTTGATTTATGTAATTGCATTAAGAATTCCTTACACAGGAAAAGACATCCAATACAATCAAGGATAAAAACACAATAAAGTCCAGGACTTTTTTCCATTGTGGTCCTTAACAAATAACATCAGGGCAACTTACAGAATGTGTAATAAATATTGACAAGATATAATATTTTATTTAAATAAATAAAAACAGTAATTTGCCTTTTGTTCTATTCCGCAACCTTCTCTAATAACCAGGCCTTCTCTAATAACCAGGCCTTGACTGTCTTTTTTGAGAGTTCAGGGTGGAAAGGACTTTAATTTCAGGTCAGATATGCTGCCCCGTGTGTAAACATTGTAGTTATAAAAGGCATGACAAAAAATTTGGACACTACCAAACAATATTTTATAGATCATGGTCAGTCTTGACATAGTAACACAAAACTCAACAGGAAACTGGTTGAGCTCAACAAATTGTGATCTACCTACATGAGTCCTATGGCCCAAGTTCAGAATTACTTGTATTAATTTATTCTGTGCTGTTTGCAGCCTCCCTTTAAGTCGGTTTGTTAGGCCTTCAAACCAGTAAGTACATGTGAATTTAAAATTAAGACATTGGCTAAAATGATCATTGATGACCGATCTAAACATTTTGAATTTCTGGCCAAATACTTTGTAAGCCTGGTGACTTTACTCATTACCTTGTTGGCCATATTCCTGCCATCCAAGTTGTTTTCTATACATTATTACTATACTATACATTATTTAGAATGACCCTAAATTCTGAGCATCTATTCAATCCTTATTTTGAACCGAACAAGATGGCCTATTTCTTCCCAAAATGTAGGGATAGCATATTGTCAAACAGTTGTTTACAGAAGATAGCTCTGAGCTCAGGGTGCGCTCTAGAGTGGTTTGGTGTTTATGACAGAAATAGTTCACGTGAACAGGATCTGCCATGTCATTAAGGTATGACAGCGACATAACCAATCAGACTATGACAGACGATCCACTTAGCACCAACTGCAATATTTAATTTTAAATGAATGTAGCCTACTGGCAGTCTGGCACACGTGGGTGCTCAGTATTTTCTAGTATCGGCGCCTATGGCTCATGTTAACCGTGTACTTCATTTAATATTTCATGGCGTATTCTTTTGCGGGGTGTATGTTCCACCAGAACAAGTTCCTCCCTGAGACTATTCAGTAGAGCCACCGTCTCTGCGTCCGGAGCTTAGCGCCGCCCAAGACCATTGTGATTGGTTTACAGAAATTCAAACAACCCAGAGAGTTTTTTCTCCTATCCCAGAATGTATGCCAGACCTCACTCCACAGTGCTGTGGAAATAGAGCTGGCAATGTGGGACAAGTGATGGCCAATTGAAGCCTCATGAAGCTTCGTGAACCATTTTCTAAATCCACTAAATGGCACTCTAAAGGGTATAACTCATCTCAAGAACAAGAACATCTTTTCATCACTGAAGTGAGGTTAAAAGGTAAACCACTGGTTAAAAGGTAAACCACTGCTGAGCTATTTTTGTAAGAGCAAAAACTGGGTTGCTCCTAAGCTATAAAGCCAGAGAGTAGTGAATAGTGTAGAATAGTGCATTTGTTGGGGACTGTTGTCAGCTGACTATCCACATCAGTCAAAAGACAATGAGCTAACTACACATTTATACTGTAAATCTGTCTCTGGACCGCTGTAAAGTGTTAGACAGATGAGAAAACACTGGCATCCTTACCGCTGCTAGTGTGATGTGACAGACACTGTCAATTGAAATATTCAGAACAAGTAAACATGTATTTAAACAACTTAATAGTTGCGTTGAAACAGAAAAAAATTGAGGCAACACACAATTATGATGAAAAAGCCATAAAACAAAGCTGCATTCATACTCCTAAAGCTGTAGACATGGAAAATGTATTTGGAGTCTCTGTAGCGCGCGCGCACACACACACACACACACACACACACACACACACACACACACACACACACACACACGCCTTATGTTTGCTATAGTAAACATCTGTATTGTTACATCTGGTGCCTGTTGGTGGCCAATTAACAAGAGCAGCATATCCAAATACAATGTAATTCAGTGTGAAGAAGTGTAAATGAGAAGCCTCTATTCCTTATTCCCTGTGTTGTGTAGCAATATTCTATCATATATATATATATATATATATATATATATATATATATATATATATATGTATATATATATATATATATATCTTTTTTTTTTAATTTGTTGATGCAGTCTGCTGTTAATGCAAACTCTGCTCCCCTATTTACCTCTTGTCTTGGTCGAGTCATATCCACAACACTGTTATACAGTAATGCTGCTTTTTAATCACTTTTAAATTACTGTCAGTGAAACGTAAGATTTCCTGCCAAGATGTTATACATTAAAAACTGGCTCTAATGGCTTAATCCCTCCCTTTCCTTGAAGTCTTTTAATGTGTAACATTTGCAGTGTTCATTGTTCAACACTAACGAAATACTGTCAAAGTAAAAACGATTGGAATTATTGATGTGAATTAAAGAGTATTAGTGATTTAGGACAAAGTAAGAGCAGTGCTGAGTATAACATGGCTCTAATAATGTACTGATGTTATTAGAATGAGAAGAAGGGACTATATTAATTCCTCCAGTGGAAATTAATGTTGTAATGGTCACCCATACTGTCTTCATGTGCAGCTTTTTTTTATGTGATGGGTAACATGCATTGTGTGCATTTGTTTTTTCTTTCACCTGTGGAAAATAATAAGCTGTGTTATCAGAGGCCTGTGTTGGGATCACGGATTGTTTATGGACTGACTTTTGTGTATTATTTTTTTCTTATGAGTGTTTTGCTGATGTATGCGTGGGTATAAAGGAGACTGGGAAGTGACGTAAAAAAGACTCTGGAGTTCAACAGGGAACTGTTTGAGAGGGCTGTGGTTTTCGCTTGCCAGATGGGGTCAACTGCAGGATAAATTGCTTATTTTTCTCGGTGGATTATCAGTTGGATTTTTTTCTCTGAACTACTGCATCAACCTTCAACTAATCAGACTGTGGCGAGGTTGCGTAAGTTACCCGTGCAACATTTATAGACTGCGGCATCTCGCCACGCTTCACCTGCCATTTTTTGTGTTTTGTTTTTCAAATGAGGAGAACTATTCTTTATCCGGATTATTTAAGTTACCTAAATGAACATTTGTACTGCGGGGGCATTGGGGTTATTTGGGGGTTTAAATGTGTGGGAGTGTTCATGGTCGGGTTGAATATATTTGTATGAAGGAGTAGTGTGGCCAACCCTTCCGAAACGTTTACCTGTGGGTGAGGCCAACATTTAATTACGTTGTTTTGTTTCAATACACTCTGTTAAACCCATATCTATTTTTTGTTTTCCTTCGTCTATGAACAGGTTTATTAAACTCACTTAAAGGTAATTAGAGGGTTTTGTGGTGGATGACTTAGTTGTAGTTTAATGAAAGTAGCAGGGGTAGGTTGTATACACCTTGGCAGATATCAGATTGTTACCTGTTACTTACCTTTTATAATTTTTGCGTGATGTGCTTTTCACTTGCTGTTTGGTGTAAGGTGAACTGTTACAATGTTGTTATTTTTTATACGCACAGGCCTATAATGCAAACGCATGCACAAACAGGACCTATACACATGCATTCATGTATAGAGAGATGTGGAGAGAGGGAGACACCTGAGCAATGGTCAGGAGGAAGACTCTCCAGCTACCAGTCCAGACTCTGTACCAGGGATTCAGCTACTGCCCGCCTATCCAGTGCTATGGAAATTATCTTGAATAAACCATATAAGCCATTATAGGTCACTCTACTCCCCTCTTAATGTTTTTACCCAGCATGTATTCCAAATCTGCTTTTAGAGGTGATCTACCTGTATTTAGTCATTATTTGAATACCTCAGCTCAGCTAGTGTTACGTATCCTCAACACAGAAACAATCTCACATGTGCTTAACTAAACATTAATACTTTTGAAGGGTATTTGTGGCAGGTTCCACAAATCCTTCAATACAGGCTTCTATACAAAGGTATAAAAGGTACACTTACAGCCATTGCTTTCTTCAACATGACAACTCAGGATGGAAAGTGATTTCTTCTGGCGCTGGTGCATTGTTGGCAAACAGAGAAGCATGAGGACGGGAGACTATTCAAAAATATTTATTTCCTACTTCCTGTTTCCTGCTTCCTGTGTGCCATACACCTGTATAGAAAAGTCCAATAGGTGGCATGATTTCACATGATTCCCAGCTGAGGACAGAAAAGTGTATTTTGACCATAACAAATCCCACCAATCGGCCCCCAAACATTAGTGGTGGGCGATACTGCAAAATTTGGTATCGATCCGATTCCAAATACATATAGGGTCCGTATTGCCGATACCGATACCAATACGATACTTTTTACTTAAAAAAATACTTTTGTGTAGGGGAGAGCATTTCATTATTTCTGAGGTGAATGAATGATCAATTCTTTAGGCAATATTCTTTTATTGTGCACAAAATTATTAGTTATTAGGCACTGTAGAATGAATACAAACCAAATTTTACAGCCTTTTTAAAAAATAAATAAATAAATAAAGAATAACAAACATTTCTCCCTTTTTTCTGGTTTTAAAATCAAATGAAATAAAGTGCACACAAGTTGCACAAGTGTATTTTAATGTTGGAGGGGGCGCGCGGGATAAGTGAATACAGCCCAGGTCTAAATTAATTAAAATTCGTCAGGTTGTTCTCAGCTTCACGATGTCTTATTCTTGAGCAATCACACTAACTAATGCACAAGACGCGATATGACATGACTAACATAATATTAGCCTACTCTTACAAGCTACCTGGGTATTCTCTGCCTCTCTGAAATGACTCTCCCAACGAACTCTGTCTCTGTGCCGGGGGGTCTGGAAGTGGATTGATTTCCCTCCTCATTTCTTCGTTTTTGTAGATCAGCATTTTCCTTGTCATGTGTTTTTAAGTGTTTGTATAGGTTTGTAGTGTTGCCACAGTATCGAATGCTCTTTTTACACGTATCACAAGTTGCAGTATTATCATTTAGTGCCGTAAAATAGCTCCACACAACACTTCTCTTCCTCTCGGCCATCCTGATCTCTCATTCAATGTGCTATCAGTCTCGCTGCTCCTCTGCGCGTTGTGTCAGTGAGTCACGTGACGACACAACAACGAATCACAGCAGAGGAGCAGGAGGGGGAGGAGGAGCAATTTTCCAAGATGTGAAAGCGGCGTTTGCTCAGGAAGGTGGAAGACGCAAGCAAAGTACAGTGAACGTAGAGGAGAGATATCTGAATTAAAATATCGATTAAATTACAGTTGTATCGATCAAATACCAATACCAGCGTTGGCATCGATACTATCGATATTTAGATCGATCCGCCCACCCCTACATAACATCCCAGTTAGAGAGTGAATGCCGTAAACATATTCTTTGTAAATCTTTACAATAATCCCCCCCAAAGAACCATCAGGCCTGCCTTGGTGCACGATCCATATTTTCTTTAAATTATTTCAGCTTGCGTGCTAGCTTGAAGTTTGTTGTTCCCAAATAAAAAAAGAGTTAGACAACTGCAACACACAGAGAGCGGAACACCCGACGGCCAGCAATTATCCTGGAAATGAACTGCCGTCAGTTCAGACAAGCTCGTATACAAACTCCCAGGCAGTTCAGTGCTTGCATTTTCTTTTTTTCCTCATGGCTTTTTTATACCTTTCTTGTGGCAGCGGTACAGGCATGTTCTCTTACACCGCTTCAAAAGCGACCAGCTCTTGCCGCAGGCCACTGTACTTTGTTTTAAGCTCCCCCCAATGGTCCCTGCCTCAGTTGTCTTTATTGTGTGTTCTGCCTCAGGTTGTCTTTGATTTAGCAACCAGCCCTCATCCTATTTAGCCTACAGTGTGAACTATGTCTTAACTCTCCCTGTCCCATCTCATTATCCAAGTATGGACTGAGAGTAAACTAATCAATGGAAAAAACACACACTCCAATCACGGTGTATTCTTTATGCATGTCCTGAAAACCATGATGAACGCAGCAGAGGGAACGCATTCAGTCACGATTTTCTGTGTAAGATAATTGACCCCCTCTAACATGTAAAGGTCAGTGAGAATCGATGAATGTATGAAATATTAATCAGAGTTTTCCATTTCTTTAAAAGAGGATTATGACCTTTATGCAACATCAAATTGATTACCGCACAGTGTTTGGAAGTGTTTCTGGTACGAGACTTTAATCCCAAAGGCCTAGAGCGGATGTGTGCTTGCATGTACAAAACAATGGCTGAGTGGAAGATTACAAGAGTGGGGGCTGGATGGGGGGGGCTGTGAATTGTCTCTTCAGCTCCTTTGTCAAGGATAAATGAACAGCCCAATCAAATATTGTTAATAAGTGTAACATGCTCATTGCAAGATGTGTACAAGCTAAGTGTAGCAATTTGAGAAGCAGAACTAAGTGGGGGGAACACTTCATTTGGATCAAATTAACAACGTTAACTCAGCATTGTTGCTCAGATAAAGAGAAAGCAACTCCTACAGCATGCGTTTTTTGTATTTTGCAAAAATGTCTCCACAACAATCATTTTGTTAAATGTTGTAGTTTTCTTTAAACCTATTATTTCAGCATGTTTGCAGTACAAACGATCATACTTAAAGTGTCTGCAGGAAGTGAATGGGGTTTATGAAAGTGAGAGTAGATTATTCCTGTCAGTGTGTAGTAGATTGAAAATGCAGTCAACAAAGGGCACAGAGGGGACGTCTGCCACAGTGATTGACACGTGACCTAAGTGAAATTGATAAAAGTCCTGGATCCAGTGCGGCATTGCCTTAAATCCTTGACCTTTTTGTCGTTTGTACTGCATATCCTTTGAAATTGGTTTGTGCTGCTTCCAAAGGAACAGTGAAATACATGGTTGCATATGTGGTTGCATGTTACAGTATGTACCTCAGGCTGAGCTACAGAAGTGGGCCGAGGGAGTCAAAGCAACTGGAGGCGGAATATGAGAAATATTTAGTTAATGTTCTGTTTGTCTGCCGATCTGTAATCTATCATCTGTCATAGTCATATTGTTCTTGATAGCATGGCCAATGTATTTTGCAATGAATTTTGATTACATTTTATGTTTGGAAACAACTTACCTCTTATGCACCATTGAGGGATGAATATACACTTTACACTGCTGAGAGTTCACCTGTTGTGTGTTGGTTCAACCTGTTACCTGGCTGTGGAAGGCTAAATATCAATAAATAATGCATGGTTTTGCTGCACTGCTAGGGAAGCATGGACAAGTTTGTGAAAGGACTGCCAGGTAAACATGGACATAGATTGGCCATCAGGAGTACCGGGAGATATTCCGGTGGGCTAGTCTATTTGTATAGGCTGAATGGGCCGCAGTCTGGTTGAAAACCTTTTAGATTGATTGAAAGAAAAGAGAGATCATTGGCCCAGTTGTGTGTCTTTCAGGTAAACACTGCCATTCAAAACTTTTTAGATTGATTGAAAGAAAAGAGAGATCATTGGCCCAGTTGTGTGTCTTTCAGGTAAACACTGCCATTCACATCCTTGGTCTTTGACTGACTAACAGTCAGTCAAGTAAGCCACAAGCAGAACAAGTAACACCGCAAAGTGCCAGTAGATAGCTAAAAACACAAGATTTAAGCATGTCAAACAATAATTTTAGCACCCTTTGTCTATGAGAGAGGACAAGTTAGCTGCAAGCTAATGTTAGTTCTGTATTAGCAAGCTAAGGCACTCGCAAACATAGTTAACTTTCTGATTCATCTACATTCCACCATAACACGAGCTGCATTCGTTGTGTACAAAATGCAGCTTTAGTTTAACTTACAGACTTGTCACATGTTTACTATACAAGACATCTAAATGACACCTAGACTCCATCCTCAACCTTAAGCCATCTTGCGATCAGGATCCAAGGAAGATAAGTGAGAGTATTAGGAGCTGGAATGCAGGGTTCAAATTCAATTACTTTCTATCCACTAGCCAAATGGCTAGTGAATGTTCAAATTTAAAGCACCCATATTATGTTAATTTTCAGGTTCATAATTGTATTTGAGGTTGTACCAGAATAGGTTTACATGGTTTAATTTTCAAAAAACACCATGTATGCACATTGCTGCAGATCCTGTTTTCACCCTGTGTCTGGGTCTCTGTTTTAGCTACAGAGTGAGACATCTCACTTGTTTAGCTACAGAGTGAGATATCTTACTTCTATACTATCTTTTTTGGAAGTCGCACATGCTCAGTAGCTAGGTAAGATCACATCAGCTAGATAACTTTTTCTCCAACTTTGGTCAGTCCAAGGCAGGATTAGCTGGGAGACTTCTTCTAGACGAGGGGCACTTGTGGAATATCTGCAGAACAGGGACATGGAAGTAGTTCTTTTGGAGATTATGATGAAGTAGTGTGTGTTGTAGCAGTGTTTTGTCATTGAGAATGAGCTAGCATGCAACAGTGACGTAGAAAGCCGTGGAGATTTTGAACAGTTCACCCGGAGACAGAGACACAAAATAACACCCCAAATCCCAGAGAAAGTGATTTTTTCATAATATGGGCACAATATGTTTGGCTGGTGAGTAAAGCAAATCTACCATCCACTTGCATATTTTACCAGCATTTGGCTAGTAAATGGTGCTAATATTGAACTCTGCTGGTATGTACATGTGTTTAAGGGGAGTGGTAAAAAATAAAGCAGACAATGAAGCTATCCCAAACATCACAACAACAAAAACAAAGAAAAGAAAATATGTATTTCAATTTCATCTATCCCAGTCAAATGCACTTTATCTCGCTGACTATTCCTACTTATCCCTATATATACAGATCACTAAACAGGGGGCCCTGTAAAAAACGTTTAGGAACCACTGAACTAAAGCATTAGACACATTGTTTCCCTGATGAGAAGCCTGGCCATCACCAAATCTTTTAAATTTCTGTAAAAATATGACAAGTATTTAAATATTTGTTGACATATATTTCAAAAAAAGTGGTGGATAACCGGCATTACCGTCCCTGAAGTCCCTCCACCAGTGTGGCTAAAACATTAAATACAATATGTATAGTCAAACAATCAAGCCTAAACAAATGATTTGCTGAAAAGGCAAACACAGCATTGTTTAAACTGCACCAAATCAGTTAGGTGTGAACACAGCCTCTAAGTTGTTTTATCTATTCTATTCTGTGCTATGCGCCCAGGTACGCTGGATATCTGTAAATCCATTCCCCAAACATTCATTTCCAAGCCAATCACCCATGGAGCTGCAGACAGAGGAAATAAAAGAGATGATGTGATGCATGGTGTTGTTTGGGGCTTACAGAGGAAATGGCCGTGAGTCTCTGAAAACATGTTTGAGATCAGTGTCCATCCCTGCTTTAAGAGGAAAGCAGAGCGTGGAACTAAGGGAAGGAGGGTATATAGCCTCAATACCATTAGCTTTCTATCTGAATAAAATCAATTTGCTCTCTTCACTGCAGCTGAGTCTTGAGGGAAACACAGATGTTAGCATTTTAATTTGGACATTGACCCACTAACGCCCACCTCATCGTTCTCTCTTTTATACTCCAGCCACAGTTTCTCACGGACAATCAGGGCTCTGGACAACTGATGAATCACAGCTGACGTAATGAATGCTTCAAAAAGACCTGGTTTGGTTAACTGTCTTATACACACACAATCCTAGGCAGTAGTAGTAATAGTTACAGTGTTCTTTGTTTCTGTCTGCTGGGTAATTTCAGTATGGGTCAAGGATTATTAGGGGGAAACAGACAGAGGCTTAGCTGGGAGAAAAAAACAGAGAAAAGGAAGAGAGAAGCAGTGATGCAAGAACAGAGAAACACATTACTGATTGGTCTTGCTGGATGTGAGGGCAATAGAGAGGACAAAACTACCATTTCACAATCATTACCGGAGTATTAAATGGCAATTATAGCCCGATTGGCTGACTAATATCTACCTTTGAAATGACCACATTTTCTCATTTTGATAACACGTCAATGCATCTGGCAACAGTTTGTCTTTGTTAAGTTTCAAAGCCCTTCCAGATGGTTCTCCCCACAAGACTAAAGTTGCTTCCATGTACTATCCAGGTGTACTGAGTTTCCAATGATGTAGTCCAGTCTCAAATACCACTGGATCATTACATGCTTAAAGATTAACACAATCTCACTCCCATCTTAATACGGACGCTTAGTCAGGTGCCTTTGTCGTTGTTATTGACGGTAAAGCAATCATACAACGAGCTTTCTCGGGACTATTGGTGTCCCTTTTGACGCTGTTAGGTTAAAGAAAAGCTCAGTTACGTGACTTGCAGGAACGGGATGGTTGGGTTAAGGGAAAGCTCGTAGGTGGGCTTACGGTTCCGTGACATGCGGGAATAACAGGCTGGTTAAGGACACATGACCCTGACCAACCTCCCTACGCAGAATATCCCCTTACATACTGTACTACTTGCTAAACCTAGATGGGGGAACCCACCAGGATTACAGACATTGATCACAATTCAGGGATTTTATTGGGTTGAATGTTTTTTTTAAACTGTTCTTTTCTGAAGAAGAGGTGGCTCTGGTGCTGCAGTCCACAGATGTCTCAGCAGTGCAGATGCTCCAGACACACTACAAAACCCTAAGGTCTACTGTTGCATTCCACAGCATCTTTGAAGATGGCCAAATAATGGCCATGGTTCAGGCATTGGCTTACAAGGCGTGGGCGGGCTACAAGCCGTTACGGTAACGGGGATGCACCTCATTAGTGGGAAAATCCAGAGGGCTACTACAGGAGCCAGTTATTTGAGGTAGTCGACCTGCTCACCTCTGATTTCACTCACAGGTTTAACCAACCCACTCTGCATCTGCTGATGAGCATGGCACAGCACATGTGTTGGACATGTACACAGGCGATGTTGACATTAAAAAGGCTGTCCACCGAGCTGTCAATGTTTCCAGTTATTTTGCAGAGGTGAAAAACTGGTTTCAGCTGCACCATGGTTCTATTCACTTTTTTTTACCAGGCATCAGGCCTCTGGATATTTGTGCTTCTCCCAAAAAAGTATGTAGTTTACATAGTTAAAGGTTTTCTTCCATTTAATTCTGTTTTAAACGACACAGAGTTAAAATAGTATAGTGATGTGACATACAATTGGGAGAACGTACAGGCTGTTTATGTCATAAATTCTTAAATTGCGTGGAACTTTAGAGTGATGTGAGGAACAGCATTCTTCTAAAAAATATACCCCAATTTGCTGTTATGACGCAGGTGAAGCACGTTGTCTAACATTTAAAATCTCCCATTACTTGGGTTGAGATTGTAAACCCTGGATGAATGCTGAGATTAAAAGATTAATTAATGACAAAAGGAAATACTTTGCTAGGGGAGACAAAGATACACTGAAAAAGATCCACAAAGATCTTAAAAAGGAGATAAATAAAGAGAAATATCGATATAAATGCGAAATAGAAAATTATTTTAAAATAAATGATATGAAGAAAGTCTGGGAAGGAATGCGGTTAATGAGTGGTTATGTAGGGAAAGGGAAGGTAAATAGTTTTCAGTTAAATGGCACAAGAGAATATGCTAATAACCTAAATCATTTTTATAATAGATTTGACAAAATAGACTTTTCTGATGAAAGACAAAGACTTAGGGAAATGATTGAGAGCACAGAGGATGATGACTATACCCTACAAACAACCAATCAGGAGGTATATGGTATGTTTATGGGGCTAAAAGCTACAAAAGCAGCAGGCCCAGATGGACTGTCTCCAAAAGTATTAAAAGGCTGTGCTTTTCAGTTGGCAAACATTTTTTCAAGTATTTTTAATTACTGTTTCTCTCATAAAGTGTTGCCTGATTTATGGAAACAATCTTGTATTATACCAGTACCTAAAAACAAAGCCTTTGAGTGTATGAATGATCTAAGACCAGTGGCTTTAACCTCCATAGCTATGAAGGTATGTGAGAAAATCATGTTGAATAGTCTGAAGCCTCATGTGGAGCAGTATCTCGACCCCTGCCAATTTGCTTATCAGAAAGGGAGAGGGGCAGAGGATGCTATTGTCTGTAAATTGGACAGTGTCTATGCTCACCTGGATGCAGGGGGACGGTGTGTGAGAATTCTATACTATGATTTTAGCTCAGCGTTCAATACGATACAACCACACATCCTTGTAAATAAGCTTTTGATGATGAAGGTTCAGGTATACAGGTGTTTTTATCTTGTTCATTTTAAATTTTTTAGAAAACAGGTCTCAATTTGTTAAGTTAAACTCAAAAGTTAAGTCAGACAATATTATGTCAAACACAGGGTCACCTCAGGGAACTGTTTTATCACCTTTTCTTTTTACCATTTACACAGCAGACTACCGTCCACAGCAGGCTAGCTGTCAGGTTGTTAAATTTGCTGACGACACAGTGCTCATTGGGTTAATCAAAAATGATGACTATAGTTACTATCAAAATGAGATAAAAGCCTTTGTTGATTACTGTGATATGCATTTCCTGGAACTCAATGTTAAGAAAACTAAAGAATTAGTTATAGATTACAGGAGAAATAAGCTCACAGCAGAGGCAGTGGAAATCAAAGGTGTAGAAATAGAAAGAGTAAACACACACCACAAGTATTTGGGCGTTGTTTTTAATGACAGGCTAACATGGTCTGATCATGTTGACTCATTGATGAAAAAATTAAGTCCACGGTTCTACTATATGAGGAAGTTGCAGTCCTTTAAGGTGAATACGGATGTCAGTCGTATGTAGTGTTTGGAGTTACTGTGTAGTGGGGTGGGGGGGAAATGCTGGGTTAACTGAGAAGGCCAGGATTGATAGAGTGACTAAAAGGGCTGGGAAAATGGTGGGAGAGTTAAATACAGTGGATCAGGTATATGACGATCATCTGGTAAAAATGACACAGAAAATAACGAGAGACCCGGGTCACCCTCTTCATGGTAATCTGATTGGCAGAGTTATAGAGCGTAGTGGTAGGCTAAGACCTCCTGTGACACAAACCAAGCGGTATGCTCTCTCTTTTATACCTCAGGCTGTTCGACAGCACAACAAGCACTTTAAACGTACATTTGTATAAGTTTTTATTTATTTTTCATTGTATTTATGTATAATATTTTAGTGTATTTGTGGTATTGTATTTATTTTCTAGTTTTTATGGGTAAGATGGCGAGTGTGAGCACTGTAATTTCCATTTTTATGGATGAAATAAACTTGACTTGACTTGACTTGAGATACTTTGAAGGCCATAGCATAGGTTACAGTAGAAAAATACCTGCACACTGGAAGCAATCTTGTTGTTTAGTTTTATTTCCTTTATTTTATTAGAATTAATTGATTTTGATGCTCAATGATGTTGTTTCAAATGCTGACCATTGACCAAGACTTTAGAAGAGCAATAACAGAAAACTCTTTTGTGTGTGCACTATGACCTTTAACTAACTGTACCTCAAAGGTTTCTTGTCACGAGAACATTGTTCAAGTATAGATGAGAAGCGCCAGTTCCAGCCTCATACAGTCAACATTTTAAAAAAATAAATAAAAGATGACCACACAATATACCACACAAACAATAATTTATGCTATGCATAATATGATTAATATGCTGTACACTGCTATTGATGTGCTATACCACAATGCTTCCTATTGGTAAAAATGACATCACATGATTTGGATTATAAAAGAAGCTGCCCTGTGTGTTTTGAAGCTTTACATCACATTGTGTCATGCTAGTACATTAGAGAATTGTGTTAATTTAAGTAAATTGTGGGCCTGTGTTGGCATGTAAAACAGAAGCGGCTTACACTGTCCTTTTTAATGTGACCCCATATAGAAATTTAACTGCGTGTGTAACATGTTATACATATTTCTGTGTACTGCTTTTTTGTTAAAGTTTTTTTCCAGGCTTGTAGAGAAGAAATTGAGAAAACTATTTAAAATAGTTATGTGAGTTTGAAAGCATTGTCGGCCAAGGGATTAAAGGGGGTGTAAGAGGTAAAAGAACGTTATCCTACCGTCTCCTCCTAATAAGTAATTTAATTTATGTGACATTGTTGGGTACTTTGACAGTTACCCACATGTTCGTAACCAAGACTTTTCCAGTAATCAACAGAAGACAGGAGACACGACAAGTTTTACTTGCTGCAAGGAGAGCTGTTGAGTGTCACCCCTGACAATCTCCAGACCAACTCTAACATTCTCCTTCAGTGCAGCCTTTTTATAGTATGAGTGAAGTAAGTTTTACACGATGTATGCAGAAACGTGTGCAACCTATAACCGCACACTACACAAGACAATAGGATGACATTTGAGTTCAAAAGGACATACACACATCCAACACAGAGGTGATCAATTAAATCAATTCAATCAAGAGGGCATAGACACTCACACAATAGGAAGTAAGCAAATAAGGAAGCCTGCTGTTAAGCCAGCTACATCCGAAGTTTCTGTGTGAGCTGACACATGTACAAGGAAAGGCAAAGTTCACAAATGAAAACACAATTAGGTCTGTAACATAAAACAGTATAAACACTTTGAGCATTAGTAGCAAAGTAAAATCTCTAACAGACATAATTTAGACCACATTAGTGATAAACCATCTTTTGGCTTTTCAGCAATATGGAAACAAAAATTGTACAACAGAGAAGAGATTTGATGGCATGGCTTCACTCTGGACTTCACTAGTGAAACTCTCACATTTCCCTCTCCAGTGCACATGCACATGGTGGCAGGGGAGACGAGAATAAAAAACATGCAGCTAGGTCAGGGTGGGTAGAGGTCAGAAGATCAGATGTCGATGGAATCGGCAGGTTTCTGGCCATCTGTCATGCATGCGTGGTCTCTGTTTGAAGGTGAATGAAGGAGGGGACAGTAACGGCGGCTGTGGCTCAGTGGTAGAGCAGTAGAGTAGTGGAGTGCCACTTGGAAGGTTGGTGGTTAAATCCCTGGCCCTGCAGTCCCATGTCGAAGTGTCCAACACACTGAACCCCCGATGCTGCACCATTGGTGTGTAAATGTGTGTGAGTGTTTATCCGATGTGCAGGTGGCACCTTGTGCGGCAGCCTGGGTCAGTGTATGAATGTGTGTGAATGTTTCCTGTACTATGTAAAAGTGCTTTGAGTAGTTGTTGAGACTAGAAAAGCGCTATATAAGAAAAGACCATTAACATTACGTTCCAAATCCCGCTCTTCATTCTCTTTGTCACTCGCAGCCATCCTCACGACTCCAATCATAGCTCCTCTCTGGCTCTTCTGCTGGGATTTGGGCACAAGGTGGATTGAGTCAAACAAATTGGAAATAAGCAACCTTCTGCACTGTATCCTGAACCACAGAGGCGATGGAGTGATAAATGATCCAGGTTTAAATCCTATTCCTTCTCCTTTACCTTCGTCGCCTCGGCCAGTCTACAGCTGTAATTACCTCTACTTGAATGCACATATTCAGCAGAAGTCTCCCTAGGTGAGTCCATGATAATGACATGTCACAGTAAATATGTATGCTTTGGCTCCTGACCCCTGGCAAACCTGATAGAAAAACTCAAGGTTTTCTTTCCTGCTACCCTCAGAGACTCGCCATCAGCAGATGATACCGTGTACAGACCAGTGGGTGATCCTCAGCAGGTATTGGTAGACCTCTTCCTTCTTCTGTAGGAATTGCTTCAACACCAGCTCTGAATTCTGGGAGGGGATTCTGTATGCCTCTACCACTATTGCAAAATGTATGACTAAATTGGAAATATTGGGCAATCTGTCCAGGATTTAGGAAGCTCTATAGCGGTTTTGTTCAGGGTTCCAAGCAGATAGATACTTTATTCATCCCAAAGTATATTTTAGAGTTGGCAAAAGATAGAACATCTGCATCTTCTAGTAAACAAAGTCATAATGAATATGCCCATTTTAATTGAACTTAAAAGTGTGTGTAAAGATATTGATTGACTGAAGGTTTTTGCATTTAACAGACTGTACAGTTTTCTGCTGCTAGGGGTCTCACAATCAAAACTACTAAAGATGGACTTTGTGACGACGTCATGCAGTAGCGTAGGATCATGGTAGTTTTCTTTATTGCCAATCGCCATTGCCGATGGAAACCTAGACAGCACTAAAGACGGGTAGAAATAATGTTCATGGAGTCAAGGACAAGTTGTACACGTTATATAATTAGTTGTGTTCTATTTTTGGTGGTTGGGAGAAGATCGGTTGGTGATTAAGCAAGCTGAGGTTACCCAGCTAGCTGCAACTACTCTGTTTGGATCTGGTGTTGGTTGCTTTGGAAAAATAGCTGACAGAGTCATTTGCAAAAGGTAAGCTAATGTTAGCAGATTTATCATCCAGTGTAGCCCAAGGAGTCTGGATTAATTAGTTAACTAAAACTCAAAATACACAGTATATTTCACGTTTCACATCTCTATTTACACATGAGATACTATGCATTATTAAATGGTCTTAAATCCCAATACAATAATAAATTACACCAGTACAGGGTCAACACGGACATCTAAAGAGTACATATTTACACCGTGTGTATAAACCATCCTCTTGGGACCATGAAGACTGAATGAGCAAAGAAGGACATTTCCATCCCTAGCCATTTGATACTTCAAGCGCCTCGTCGAGAAACTCCTGCGAAGGAGAAAGGGGCCTGACTGTGATAGATAAGGAGCTACACTTTACCTCCGCTCATCACTTTGGATGTCTCAGCACTTCTTGGAAGATTGAGGATTTAATGTGTCAGATGTGTTCACTAAGCTTTATAAAAAAACAAGTCTTTCAAGTTCACATGGCTTTAATTATGAAAAAGAAAACCCCTGAATATTAAGTGTCAACATTCTGCAAAGCTTAAAGGAAAGAAGTTGATGAGAATTTGTCCTTGCGTCACCTCTGGCACTTGACAACAGAAAAGTTGTCAAGTTCAAATCTCCTTGCATACAGCCAGTCATATTGCAAACATCTGAAGCAGAACAGGTTCATTTAAGCTCAGATAAAAGGTACATGTAAAATATAAGCATATTCCCACATAGGCTAACTAATGCAGCTGGTGAGCTCTTATTTTAGAACGGCTTTCAAAGATTAGAAAATAAATAGTTGCTTAATATGCAAATTATGCTTTAAAAATATGGCCCAATTTTTAGACAGTGTGAGAGGAATGCATTACTTTTAGTGGCTTAATTTCTAATTTTGTGTATTTTTTTGTCATTTAATGAAATTAAATTTTAAATCTAATGAAATTTAAGACAAATTAAATGATTGAGTTATTGAGCTATTGAGTCTGAAAATATGAAACTTGGATTAGTAAATACATGTTTCCAAATTGATAGACTTTTGATTTTGGTGCAAGCACACAGTGTTATATTAAGGGAAAGCGTGAATTGTGAACAGATGACTCTCTACTGGGATGTTACTAACTTAGTAGAGTGTTAGCTTGTAGATTGTGTTGCAATAAGTCACTATGTAACCATGTTTCAACCAGGAGCGGACTGGGACAAAAATTCAGCCGTGGCACTGTAGCCAGACCAGCCCACATTACCACGCCCATGCTGCTTCACCCACGGACATGTGTATTCCCTAATTACAATTGTGTACAGATGATGAAATAATATAAGCAGTACCTTATGTAACAGATTTTTAAACATCTAATGTAAGTAACTGGCAAACAATGCTTGGGAAATAACCCTTGTCGTAACCTTTGTCGGGCATTTCCTTCGTGAGTTCCTGATAAATGAAATTCAAAAAGTCTTTCGTCTCCACATTTGTCCACTTACATCTGTCTTTGTTGACACCCGCCAGGTGTGCAAACAGAGCGGCAATACTGGGCGGAAATTAACTAAACCCTCTTTTATTCGGCAAATAATGTTTCATCAGCGTTTATTGCATAAGCCGTATATCAATCAAGATAAAATCCGTTGAGACCAAACGTAAGATTTCCTTTGGGTCGATATTCATGAAATTCTGTTGAATTTTACTGTTTCCATAAGGCATTTTTCATTCAGTATCACTTAATTTGGATAAAAACGTGCGAATGGAAACATGGCTACTGTCATTCTCTACAGTATGTTGTTCTATGTTGTCACTGTCAGTCTGTTCCTCTCTTTTGACACTGTACATATTGTCTGTCTGGCCCCCCATCTTTTCATCGGTTTTAACTCTTTAACTGCAATCTAAATATGTTTTTATGGCTATCTGTGATTATATTTCAGGGTTTTTCCTTGCTCAGAATTGGCCTTTGGGGGAACACTAAAGCAAGAGGGGTCCCCAGGTAACTTTTAGGGTAAAAGACTTTCTAATACAATTTTAGACACCAATTTATGGTAAAACCGTCTATATTTATGACAAGGAAATCACAAAATTTTGGTGGCAGGTAACAATTCAAAAAACAAATTATAATGGCATATTATTATATTCAGTAGTCCAGTAAGCGGGCTTTCACATCTGTCACATGGGCCGTATAAGACAACACTTGAGGTGGTTAAGTGCTTGATTTTGACTGAACATCCCAATTTGAGCTCTCTGATTGGGTTGGTCGGCCAATCTCGGGACAAGGCCTCCCGTTGCCACCAGGCCAAATGCTTAATATTTATTAAACATTATTTATTATTTATTTTTATTATTAATATTATTATTATTATTATAACCATAGTGAAATTGCAATAAAAACCCATCCTATGCGCTGTCGGCCTGTAAAGACAATTTATTTGTATATTAAAAATAAAATTTGACCGTCCCACATTTAAAAACATCTCTAGTAGAACATCTCCAACATTCTGCTGCACACATTGAAGGATCTCAGCTTCCTCAGGAAATAGAGTCTGCTCATCCCCTTCTTGTAAACAGCAGCGCTGTTGACCTTCCAGTTCAGCCTGCTGTCGATGTTGACACCCAGGTATCTGTACTCCTCCACCATGTCCACGTCATTTCCCAGTATCCAAAGGGGCTGCGGAGCCATTCCCTTCCTCCTAAAGTCGATCACCATCTCTCTGGTCTTATCCACATTCAGCAGCAGGTGATTCTTACCAGACTACTCCACAAATTCATCCATCAGTGCCCTGTACTCTCCCTCCTGTCCATCCCTTATACACCTGCAGAGTCATCAGAAAACTTCTGTAGGTGACATGACTCGGAGTTGTACTGGAAGTCTGTGGTGTATACGGTGAACAGAAAAGGAGACAGCACAGTCACCTGTGGGGCCCCCGTACCACTCACCACCACATCAGACAGAACACGGTCCAGACGGACAAACCGTGGTCTGTCTGTCAGGTAGTCAGTGATCCAGGAGACTGTGGACTTACCGACACCCATCACCCGCAGCTTCTCACCTAATAGCAGTGGCTGGATGGTGTTGAATGCACTGGAGAAATCAAAAAATGTGATTCTCACAGTGCTGCCACCGCCATCCAGGTGCAAATGAGCTCGCTGCAGAAGATAGATGACAGCGTCGTCCACTCCCAGACGAGGCTGGTAGGCAAACTGTAGAGGGTCCAGAGAAGAACTCACCTGCGGCCTCAGGTAGGCCAAGACCAGCCTCTTAAGCACCTTCATCACATGGGATGTGAGAGCCACTGGGCGGTAGTCCTTAAGGCCAGATTGATTCGACTTCTTAGGGACGGGGACAAGGCAGGACGTCTTCCACAGCAGCGGCACCCTCTGCAGTCTCAGGCTCAGGTTGAAGAGGTACTGGAGAACACCAGACAGCTGACTGGCGCAAGTCTTCAGGACCCTGGGGCTGATGCCGTCCGGGCTAGCAGCCTTGCGCTGGTGTAGCCTCTTCAGCTGTCTCTTCACCTTGCCAGGTGTGAATGTAAAGAAGGGGGGATGCTTGAAGTGTCATTGGGGGGGAGAGGAAAAGTGCTGTAGTGGTGGTGGGGGGAGTGGGCTGACTGCAGGAGGGCTGACTACAGGGGAGTGAGGAGGGAGGTGTGGGAACAAAAGAGGGGGGGAGGAGGCAATGGGGGGGTGTAGGGGGGTTGGTGGAGTGGTAGAAGAGGTAGGGGATGGCTATGACACAAGTAAATAATTTGAGCAAGGTAATTCACAGAATGAGGAGCAGCATAGCATTCTTTCAAAACACTGGATGAAATGGTTGTGGAACTGTGAACTATGTTGTTCAATGTTTTTGTTGAATTTGTTGAAAAAGGTGAATCGGCAACTTACAGTAGCTTAAAGTTTACATTAGCTTGTAATGTACTGCATACATGTGAACTGGAGGAGCAGGGTAATAATGATAAGGCAGAATTGCAGCTCAAGGTGTCCTCAGGTCGTGCTCCAGCTCTTCCCATCCCCATCTAATTGGTCTATGCTGACGTACCTATGGTAAGCGTACCTGACTCATTTCCGTTTCTAGTGCTTGTGTGTTGCTGATCACTAAATACCAGTTCAGTTTGTTAGATTTGCTATTTCAGCGGCTAACTGTCCACTAAACAGCTAGTCTTATAGTAGTTCTACCTAAGCACTCACAGATCTTTTCATTTTTAAGCGACTTTCGTTAAATAACAGTTGTTTTGAACGCTTGGTAGCTTTAGCTTAGCTGCTAGTGACTTTAGCTTAGCAGTTAGCCATGTCGTCTCCCTCTCCTACTTTCTCTTGCTTGATGTGTGAGATGTTTAGTTACTCCTCTGCATCCTTTAGCAACAATGGTATGTGTAACAAGTGTAGTTTATTTATAGACATGGAGGCGAGGCTTAGTGAGTTAGAAGTCCGGATCTATACCATGATATATCAGTCGTTACGCCACGGACCACCACCAGCCTGTTAGCGTTTCTAACAGATTTTCCCCACTCAGCGATACACCCGCTGAGAAACTCTGGTTATCGGCAGCTCCATTTTGAGAAACGTGAAGTTAGCGAAGCCAGCAGCCATAGTTAAGTCAGGGCTGCCAACTCTCACGCATTGGCCGTGAGACACACGCATTTGACTGGTTTCACACGCTCACACGCCACACCCCCGATTTCTCACGCTGAAGAGAAATCCGACCGGTCAGATTTCTGAAAGATGAATTTATCTATAGATCTATATCTATAGATCTATATCTATAGATCTACCTGTTGAGCCACTCGTGATCGACTAGTTGTGCTTTCAGAGACTGGGAGGGGGTTCAAAAGCGCTCCCTGTCTGTGGAAGTTATGAATTGTCGCAAACTGAGAACACTTTTTTCACGATCCATCCCAGGTGCATTTCCCCGGCTTCAGGTATGTGCTCTGAGTATTACAGATCCGTCCGTCGCTTCATGACCACTCTCTCTGTAACAATAGAGGTGAGCAGCATGGCTGGTAGCATAGCAACTTCAGTTCATTTTAGTGGACTCAATCTGCTGTGGGCAGTGACGTGTTGCGTCCGTGTAGTCCTCCGATGAAGAGCAGCGTACAGCCTCCTCTAAACTCTGTCAGAGACCAGAGACCCAAATGGGCCTCTGTGTCTGTCAGACGGTCTGAATGAGATACCATATCAGCGGCGCATTAATATCCACAGCAGCCTATATTACAACTCTCCAAATCTCGGACAACAGAGATGGGAGGAGTTATATTTAGAATGTGCACAAAGTTGTAAACATGAGCAGAAATCTGAAACACATCTGAGCTATACTATACTATACAATACTGCAATGTTGGGCCACTATTGTAGTTCTCTAACCTCGGTGCATCTCTAAATCTAACTGTAAATAATTCATTCAATGTTGATCCCTCAACATTAATTTAACTTTGGGTCCCTGGTCCCTACACCAGGGACCCCTGGACCTGTTCACCACAGACCCAAATCTTCTCAGCTGTTGCTGACATGCTACTGTCCCTTCATGTGGCTCATTATGTTTGGCACATTGTCTGGGTCAGTTCTTATATCATAAGAAGGTAATAATGTAAATAATGTAAATTCTAATACCTGTTGATACGACAATGCAAGGGCTCTTAACCCTACCGTTTTGCACATATCATGTATGACTTGATTTCTCCATTTTTTTTGCACAAAACTCTCCAGAAAGTGCCATTTAATGGTTTATTTTTCAAAATTTTCCTGGGGGTGCATACCCCCAGACCCCCCTAGGGAGAGCCCCCCATCCCCCCCACATATGACAAATCCCAATTTAAACCCTGAAGGATAATGATGCTGAAAGAGCCAAAGAAATTGCTTTGTACGCGGCAAAATATGGGTCGGCCCCATCAAATCTCACACTCGTTTTTGGAAAAGTTGGCAGCTCTGGTTAAGTGCATCCCGGGGGCTAGAGCGGGCGACGTTGAGTCTTATTTGAAACTGCTGGCTAAGGATAAACGTAAATACAGTAAGATTGTTATTCACGTTGGCGTTAATGACTCCCAGTTACGCCAAACGGAGGTCACCAAGATCAATGTTGAATCGGTGTGTACATACGCAAAGTCAATGTCGGACACCGTAGTTTTCTCTGGACCCCTGCCAAATCTAACCAGTGATGACATGTATAGCCGCATGTCGTCATTTCGCCGCTGCGAGGTGGTGTCCAGATAATGATGTGGGCTTTGTAGATCACTGGCAGTCTTTCTGGGGAAGACCTGGTCTGATTCGGAGGGACGGCATTCATCCCACTTATGATGGAGCAGCTCTCATTTCTAGAAATCTTGACAAGTTTATTAGTGGACCTAATCCTTGACAATCCAGAGTGGGGACCAGGAGGCAGAGTCGTAGTCTGACACACTTCTCTGCTCCTCCATTCCAGGGGTTACCTAGTCAAAACCCCATAGTGACGGTGTCTGCCTCCCGACCATTGAAATTATTTAAATCAAAGGTAAACAGAAGAGGAGCTGTGCATGAAAACCTCATAACAATTAAAACTACAAGTGCAATAGTGCAAAAGAATAGGAGAATTAAATGTGGACTCTTAAACATCAGATCTCTCTCTTCGAAAGGTGTACTAGTAAATGAATTAATATCAGATTCTAATATTGATTTATTTTGTCTTACTGAAACCTGGCTGGGTGATGGAGAATATGTTAGTCTAAATGAATCCACCCCCCCCAGTCATATTAATACTCACATTCCTCGAGGCACAGGCCGAGGAGGTGGAGTGGCAGCTATCTTCGATTCTAGTCTAATAATCAGCTATAAACCTAAACTGAATTATAACTCATTTGAAAGTCTTGTTCTTAGTCTTTCACACCCAAGTTGGAAATCACTGCAACCAGTTCTATTTGTTATAGTGTACCGAGCACCTGGTCCATTCTCTGAATTCTTATCTGAATTTGCAGAGTTTTTGTCAAATTTAGTGCTAAAAACGGACAAAGTTCTTATTGTAGGGGATTTTATTATTCACGTGGACGATGAGAATGATAGCCTTAGTACTGCGTTTATCTCTCTATTAGATTCTATTGGCTTCTCTCAAAGTGTTCATAAACCGACTCACCGTTTTAACCACACCCTCAATCTTGTTCTGGTATATGGTGTTGAAATTGAACATTTAATAGTGTTCCCACAGAAACCCTTTCTATCTGACCACTGTTTGATAACTTTTGAGTTTATACTGCTGAACTACACGCAATTAGGCAAAAACTTCTATACAAGATGTCTATCTGATAGTGCTGTAGCTAAATTTAAGGATGTGATTCCATCAGCTTTTAATTCATTACCAAGTCACAAAGTAATGGAGGACTCCTATGCTAATTTCAGTCCCTCCCAAATCGATCCCTTTGTTGATAGTGCAGCAGGCTCGCTGAGAATGACACTTGACTCTTTTGCCCCTCTAAAAAAAGAAGATAATTAAACAAAGACGGTTAGCTCCATGGTATAACACTGAAACTCGCAAATTAAAGCAAATATCGCGGAAACTTGAGAAAATTTGGCGTTCCACCAAACTAGAAAATTCTCGTTTAATTTGGCAAGATAGTCTTAAAACGTATAGGAAGGCCCTCCGTAATGCCAGAGCAGCGTACTACTCGTCGTTAAAAATCGAGGAAAATAGGAACAACCCCAGGTTTCTTTTCAGCACTGTAGCCAGGCTAACGGAAGGTCACAGCTCTACTGAGCCAAGTATTCCCATAGCTCTTAGTAGTAACGACTTCATGAGATTCTTCAATGATAAAATTATAACTATTAGAAGCAAAATTAAAGACCTGCCTTTAACTGGCACTGACTTATCTCTAAGCTCAGGAACCTTAGAAACAGATGTAAAACCAGATGTATGTTTAGACTGCTTTGCTTCACTTGATCTTTATCAATTTAATTCAATTATTTCTTCATCTAAACCATCAACCTGCCTATTAGACCCCATCCCGACTAGGCTACTTAAAAAAGTTTTACCCTTAGTCATCACTTCTCTACTAGATATAACCAATCTGTCTTTATTAACAGGCTATGTACCACAGCACTTTAAAGTAGCTGTAATTAAACCTCTTCTGAAAAAGCCCAACCTTGATCCAGATGTTTTAGCCAACTATAGACCTATATCCAATCTTCCATTTCTTTCTAAGATTCTTGAGAAAGTAGTTGCCAAACAGCTGTGTGACTTCCTGCATAGCAACAGCTTATTTGAGGATTTTCAGTCAGGATTTAGAGTTAATCATAGCACAGAAACAGCACTTGTGAAAATTACTAATGACCTCCTAATTGCATCAGACAAAGGACTTATCTCTGTACTGGTGTTATTAGATCTTAGTGCTGCATTTGATACCATTGACCATCATATCTTATTACAGAGATTGGAACATTTAATCGGTATTAAAGGAACTGCTCTAAGCTGGTTTAAGTCTTATTTATCAGATCGATCTCAGTTTGTTCATGTTAATGATGAATCCTCCGTGCATGCCAAAGTTAGTTATGGAGTCCCACAAGGATCTGTGCTCGGTCCAATCCTGTTCACTCTATATATGCTTCCTTTAGGCAATATTATCCGGAAACACTCCAACTTTCATTGTTATGCAGATGATACTCAATTATATCTATCAATCAAACCGGATGAAACTAATCAGTTAGCTAAACTTCAAATGTAAATGCAAATGTGCTGTATTTATATAGCGCTTTTCTAGTCTTAACGACTACTCAAAGCGCTTTTACATCAATCAGGATAAATTCACCATTCACACACATTCATACAGATGAAGGTGCCACCTGCTCATCAGATAAACATATTCACATCAACTTGGGGTTCAGTGTCTTGCCCAAGGACACTTCGACCAAGGACACTTCGACATGGGACTGCAGGGCCAGGGATTGAACCACCAACATTCCGATTGGCAGACAACCGCTCAACCACTGAGCCACACCCGCCACAAATGTGCCTTCAGGATATTAAAACCTGGATGAGCTGTAATTTTCTAATGTTAAACTCAGATAAAACTGAAGTAATTGCTCTGGGGCCCAAGCACCTCCATTACGCATTACCCAAAGAGATAGTTACTCTGGATGGCATCACCCTGGCCTCCAGCACCACTGTGAGGAATCTTGGAGTTATCTTTGATCACATGTCCTTTAATTCTCACATAAAGCAAATTTCAAGGACCGCCTTTTTTCACCTACGTAATATTGCAAAAATCAGGAATATCCTGTCTAAAAATTATGCAGAAAAATTAGTCCATGCATTTGTTACTTCTAGGCTGGATTACTGCAATTCTCTATTATCAGGCTGCTCAAAAAAGTCCATAAAGACTCAGCTGATCCAGAATGCTGCAGCACATGTTCTGACAGGAACCAGGAAAAGAGATCACATCTCTCCTGTTTTAGCTTCTCTGCACTGGCTTCCTGTAAAATCCAGAATAGAATTTAAAATCCTGCTTCTCACCTACAAAGCTCTTCATGGTCAGGCACCATCTTATCTTAAAGAGCTCACAGTACCTTACTGCCCTACAAGAGCACTACGCTGCCAGAATGCAGGGTTACTTGTGGTTCCTAGAGTCTCTAAAAGTAGAATGGGGGCCGGAGCGTTCAGCTATCAGTCTCCTCTCCTGTGGAACCAGGTTCCAGTTTGGGTTCAGGAGGCAGACACCGTCTCCACATTTAAGAGTAGACTTAAGACTTTCCTCTTTGACAAAGCTTATAGTTAGTTACGCTGCTATAGGCAAATAGATAACTGTTGTTGTGATTAAGCACTATATAAATAAAATTGAATTATTTCTCTCTCTCTCATATCCACCTCCTCTAGACAGAGGGATGGTTATGTCTCTTTCTCTCTCTCTCTCTCTCTCTCTCTCGTCCACCTCCTCTAGACAGAGGGGTATCTCTCTCTCTCTCATCCACCTCCTCTGGACAGAGGGGTGGATATCTCTCTCTATCTCTCTCTCTCACCCACCTCCTCTGGACAAAGGGATGGATCTCTCTCTCTCTCTCATCCACCTCCTCTGGACAGAGGGATGGATCTCTCTCTCTCATCCACCTCCTCTGGACAGAGGGATGGATCTCTCTCTCTCTCTCTCATCCACCTCCTTTGGACAGAGGGATGGATATCAAATTCAAATTCAAATTCAAAGAAGCTTTATTAGCATGATCATAGTGACATACAGTATTGCCAAAGCTCATAAACAGGGAGACATTGATCACATTTACATCAACAATCATAACAACAAGAACAAAACTTATGATATCAGCATATCAACCTGACAACATTACAGGTGTGTGTGTGTGTGTGTGTGTGTGAGGGGGGGGTCACTCACTGTTCCTCAAAGTGTGACAGGTAAAGACATACTGGGCTGCTAGACTGCAGCTCTCTGGCTGTTCTCCTAACAGGATCGCCATCTTGTTGGTGTCGGGTATTTGGTCAAATGTCGGGTGCTTGTGTCTGAATTTGGGGAAATATTGAGTCCGGACCGGCTGCAGGGGGGGGCATTCGGTCAGGAAGTGCAGCTCTGTCTCGACTGTGTCGCTCTTGCACAGCTGGCAGAAGCGCTCCTCTTTGGGGAGCCACTGGTGTCTGTAGCGGCCGGTCTCGATGGCCAGGTGGTGCTCGCTGAGTCTGTACCTGGTCAACGTGGTTCTTAGTGTGACATCAGTCACTGTGGTCAGGTAGTCTGCCACTCGGTATTCTCTCTTTAGGGTCAGATAGCACTGCATCTTGCTTTGTGCTTTTGTTTGTGTGTTCCAATCGATGATGTAGTTTTGTTTCTGTTGTGTTATAATTTGGTTGACTCTGATTGGTTGGTTCCCAGACTGGTCCTGAGGCAGAACAGGGTCAGGAAGTGAACTGAGCGTCAGGACCAGCTGAGTGAGGGGACTCTTCTCTTTGCCCAGCTCTTGGTCTTGCAGGGCTTTCTGCTGATAGGAGTGGGGGTCGCTGTTTTTTAGATGGAGCCAATATTTGATTGCACGTTTTTGAATTTTGATGAATAATGGGAATTGGCCTAATTCAGCTCTGCAGGCGTTGTTGGTGGCTCTCCTGTGCACCTGTAGGATGCTCTTACAGAACTCTGCAGGATTTCAACTGGGTTTTTGTCCAAGTGGGAAGAATTCTGGTAGGAAATAGGACCCCACACCTCACTACCGTAGAGGAGGATTGGCTCTAGTACACATTCTAATAATTTGAGCCAGATTCTGATTGGGATTTTAATGTAGATTTGACTTTTTATTGCATAGAACGCCCTGCGTGCTTTCTCTCTCAGCTCCATTATCGCTGCTCTCTCTCTTTCTATCTCTCTCATCCACCTCCTCTAGACAGAAGGATGGATCTCTTTCTCTTTCTCATCCACCTTGTCTAGACAGAGGGATGGATCTCTCTCTCTCTCATCCACCTCCTCTAGACAGAGGGATGGATCTCTCTCTCTCTCTCTCTCTCTCTCTCTCATCCACCTCGTCTAGACAGAGGGATGGATCTCTCTCTCTCTCTCTCTCTCATCCACCTCCTCTAGACAGAGGGATGGATCTCTCTCTCTCTCTCTCTCTCTCTCTCATCCACCTCCTCTAGACAGAGGGATGGATCTCTCTCTCTCACTCGTCCACCTCCTCTGGACAGAGGGATGGATCTCTCTCTCTCATCCACCTCCTCTAGACAGAGGGATGGATGTAGACAGGGGGATGATGTGTCTCTCTCTCTCTCTCTCATCCACCTCCTCTAGACAGATGGATGGATCTCTTTCTCTCTCTTATCCACCTCCTCCAGACAGAGGGATGGATCTCTCTCTCTCTCTCCCTTCCCATCTCCTCTAGACAGAGGGATGGGATCTGGTTGGGGAGAGTTTTGGCCTGGCCAGGCTCCTCTCTTTAACCCACTGAGCCCTGAGGCCATTTTTACAGTTCATTTTCCGTCTGGATTTATTTTATATAAAAGCCAATAAAACATCAACCCTGTTGTCTACAGTGAAGATATGAACATCATTTTTTTCAGGACAAACTGGGTTAGTAGAATATTTGGGTTGCAATGAGGTCACTTGAATGTTAAAAATGGTTGTAGGACCTTAAAGACAAATAAATAAATAAAACGGAACATGACTCTTCCAGATATGTATTGATATCACAGACATATAGGTAAAACCTAAGCCATTTTACTCTCTAAAACACTTCTCATATGTCTTGGGAGTCACACTGTGAAGAAATAATCATTATAGATTTTACAGATGACAAAATACAGACATTTTTTCAAAAAAAGTCCAGACGCTTTTGCCCTCATGACATTTACCTATGCCAATAATAACATAATAATGTCATATTTATTGATATTACACCCACAACAATGCTACACAAGCATTTGTGTGTCTAAAACAGTTCTTCTATATGCAAAAATAAACATAATAAACATTATAACTCATATAAAGCACATACTATTTACATTTCTTCAAAAAAGGCCCAAATATATAATATATAATGCAAATATATGCCATATCTCAAACCAATGAGGCCATTTCCGCTATAAAACGGTAGATATCTATCTTGTTCCACTATAGCACCTTTGATTGCATGCTAGAGACGTTGACAGGAAGTGTAGGACGTGTAGGAAGTGTTGGGAGTGTTGTAATCTTTCAGCCTCCATACTCTTTGGCTGATGTCTCCCATATATGGGCCCTGCATGCAGGTGGTGGTAGAGTGTCAGGTCGTTCCAGGCAGCATCTACAGCTTTCTCACAGGTCAACCACCACTTTGCATGTAATGAAAATGGCAAATGCCCGAATCTTCGGCACCTGCTGCCATGTGGTGATTGTGCCCTGGGGAAGCAACGCGATGTGCTGCTCCATCAAAGCCAGCTTGAGAGTATAGAGCAGTTTGGCCATCCATCGTGCCTTGTGGAGCGCTCCCGGTCGTTGGAAGGTCACTGCAGTCTGCTCTTCTCCATCTGCATCCAGAAACACAAGACATAGCTGCACAAACTCACGGTAGTCACCTCGCTTGTGGTCAGTCACTTCTTTTGCGCACCTGACAAGTTCAGCACGTAACTTGCCCAGGAGTGGTTGCTCGGTGTTGCCAGGAATGTAGCGGGACCATTGGCTGCTGGATTCTTGTGGTAACAGGTTCCATTCTCAGATCTCAGATTCTCAGATTTCCAGTCTCAGATGTGTGAACAAGGTAACCTCTGGCGAGCGTGATGACTCCACCTTCAGGTCTGTGAAAACCTGGTTCAGGAGGACCTCACCAATGTGTTGCCGGCACCCAGACCAAAGCAGTGGTCGGCCCAGTGAGAGCTGTATGGCAACGCAGGCTGCTGTGAGATGGCCGGTGTTTGACGCAGTGGTATCAAATGCCATGTTGACAACCTGGTCAGTGCAGCACCAGTCCTGCAGCAACTTGCATGTCAACCGGGCAATGATCACTCCACATGCCTCATTGGTCTGCTTTGTATACGCTGGGACACCAAGCAGTTTCAGCCACTCTGCATCTCCAACCACCACTGTAAGACGCTCCTCCAACTGGCGCACATTGCTGAGCATCGGTGTTAACTTGCTGTCCCAGTGTAGGGTGCACAATGGAGGTGGTGTCCACTGCTTGTGCTGTTCCTCACTGATTGTCTCCAGCACTTGGCGTCTTGCTCGGTCAGCTGTTGCGTAAGATGCAGAGAGATGTGTACATTCCCCGCCTGACTCTGCAACCAGGCCACGCGTGAAGGCAGCCTGTTGCATTGGTGACATCTTCAACCTTGTAGCCAGTGACACGACACTTGGTCGGCTAAGGATATCATGTGGAATGAAGACGTTTGTTCCAGTCTTCTTACGCTTGACACTTGCTCCAGTCTTCTTACACTTGTGGGATGGTTCGCCCTCAGATGGTGGACAGACTGTATTAGTATCCTCCTCTGGCTCCTCATCACTCTCCGACACCAAGCAACAGAAAGATCACCTTAGTTTTCTTGAGCTGCAGTGTTGTTTACCTCAGATCTCCATGGCGACCATTGAGCACTGTTTACCACTTTATCCAACAAAAACAGATGTGTGGTGGCACCCCTAAATCATCATGTATTGGAAAAATATTTTGCATGTGTTGTTTCTACATATATTGGAACACTTTTAGCACCCAGCCATATCAGAATTCAAGAATTGTGTTTTTTGATGCACCCTAATGGGCATACTGGGGCCTGTACTTCCTGTAAACAGAGAGGAGAGACGAGCTGCGGGAGCTAGCGGTAGAATCGAGCGAAAACGCGATGAATTATGGACATAAAGTGGATTAATCTGGGATTTAAAGGTATGGATTTAAAGCCCAACAACCCCTAAAGAGGCTGGAAGTTCCAGGCTGGATAGAAAATCACCTGTAGAGGCTAAACGGACACGGAAAAGACCGCCGTAAAGGCTAATTCGTCAGGATTCCGGAGCAACTTTTGGTGAGTCACTGCGTTGTATTGTTTAAAAGTTATTAAACTATGAATCAGAGGTGATTTTTTGATCGTGGGCGAGCCTCTCGGTCTCACAGGGTTAACTTGTCTCTCTTATGCCGCTATAGTTTTAGACTGTCGGGGGGACTTCCTTTGACACACCGAGTTCCTCTCTCCTCTATCTTTCTATCTTTCCATTTATGTGCATCCATGTCCCAGAAATGTTTGTTACTAACCTAGCTCCGGGGGAGTCATTCCCCGGAGTCCTTATGTTCTTTTTCCCCCAGCGTGTTTCCTTGGATCAGGGAGGCCCCAAAATCATGGTTGCAGCCGTCGCCATCGTCCCGCTACATGTCCTGCAATGCCCTGCTACATCCTGTTACGCCCTGCTGTGCCCTGCTACGTCCTGCTGTGCCTTGTAACGCCGCACAGTGCCCTGCTATGCCATGAACAAAGACCTACTACAAACTACTATTTTTTGTGACTGTTATTGCCACTCTTCATTGTAACCCCAACCGGTCGTCAGACACCGCTTACCAAGAGCCTGGGTCTGACCGAGGTTTCTGCCTAAAAGGAAGTTTTTCCTCGCCACTGTCGCACTGTTGCTTGCTCTGTAGGAAACTACTAGAACTGTTGGGTCCTTGTAAATTGTGTGGTCTAGACCTGCTCTATCTGTAAAGTGTCTCGAGATAATGCTTGTTATGAATTGATACTATAAATAAAATTGAATTGAAAATTGAATTGAATGTAACATTAACTACATGTATGCAGTAGTTTCTAGTTTTCAAACAAATACGGTGGAAAAAGTTAACAGCAACAACAGCGGCTGTAGAGTGGTTGCCTGCCAATTGGAAGGTTGGTAGTTCAATCCCCCGGCCCTGCAGTCCCATGTCGAAGTGTCCTTGGGCAAGACACTGAACCCCGAGTTGCCCCCGATGCTGTGCATCGGAGTGTGAATGTGTGTGAGTGTTTATCTGATGAGCAGGTGGCACCTTGTACGGCAGCCCCGGCCACAGTGTATGAATGTGTGTGAATGGTGAATGTATCCTGTACTATGTAAAAGCGCTTTGAGTAGTCGCTCAGACTAGAAAAGCGCTATATAAATACAGCACATTTACATTTACATTTACAAGGTAAACACTGCCAGCTAATGAGCTACCACACAATGGGTGGTAGCTCATTAGACACGGGCCGGTCCGCAGCGCCGGCTGGCAAAAAGATGACGTCAGCAGAGGAGAGAGGTAACCAGCCAGAGTGGCCTCAACCCACGGCATCGTCCCTGATCCCCGCCACATGGCTATACTCCAGCAGCTGGGGAGTAGAAAGCCGAGCGGAGAAAGGCTTAACCCAAGACCGACACAACTCATTGTGTAAGCCCGGAAAAAAAAAAGCCGGAACTCTCGGCGCTCTTCTGATGACGTCGGCCCGACACACGGAAGTCCCCTCCCCCTCCCCGATGCCAAGCACGACAAGCCCCTCAGAGCTAGAGTGCAACCGCTTCGTCGGTCAGCGTCCCCGAACAGAAGAAGGCGGCCCTCGAACGGGGACTAGGGGAGTCGGAATCAGCAGACGAAGGACGAGACGGGGCATCAGCCGTCTCGGAATCCTCCAGCAGATCATGCTGCGATCCCCACGACCGGGGCCGCGAGCCGCGTCAGCGACCGCGGGGCCCGAGCCACGGGCGTCCGCGGAAAAGAGGGCCATGCGGGACCTCAGCCCCGCACGGGCAGGGCCTCGCAATGGACACAAACAGCCCCCTCGAGAGCTGCCGTGGCGTGCGACAGGCCCAGACAAGCAACACACAGTTCACGAGAGTCTCCTACCGTGATGAAACGCGGGCAGGGAGACACACATCTCCGGAACTGGTTAACTGCTCGGACATACTGCAACTTCGGGGTGAGTAGGATACATGGAATCTTTCAAACACAACATCAACCAACGTGCCTGCTGAATAGAAAAAAGCTAATGAGCTATGTGCCAGTGTGCTTATATGCCCCTACGGTTATGCCGTCACATGCTACCGTTCTCACTAGGACCAATAGGATTGGAGTAGTTTTCATTCGCATTCAGCCCTGTCATGCCTAAAGGCGTTCCCATAGTGTCGTAACCGACGCAGTTCGAGTCCCCCTCGAAGGGAGACGGGTATGGCTGCAGCCTGGAGCGTCCCATTTCATCCGTCCCGTCTCATGCGGTCTCGTCTCATGCGGAGGTGTGTCCAACGGCAAATTCAGAGGGTCAAAAATACGAAATTGCGATTAATTTTCCAGACGGGTAAATTCGTGACCACATTTGTTGCAATCAATTGAAAAACGTTAATAACTGTTAAAGTAACAATTTTGTCATACGTAGTTTGCTGATTTCTGAATGTTATGGTTGTGTTGTTCCATATTAACGTATCTGATGAAACCTGCATCATCGACGCATTTCTGCCAAACTAACGGCAGGATCTCCTGAGGAGGGACAACAAGGATCTGATTCTGCCCACAACAAAAACAAGGATACAAAAATAAACATGTTACACTCTTTCCAAGACTCTTTTTAATGTTATATTCTATATTGTTTTCACACTTCACTGGGACATTGCAGCAAATACAACTGCTTGTCAGCATGGCGAGAGCATTGGACTGTAGGCTATAGCTTTACTGGCGCTGCCTCGGCTGTCGGGTCTCTGAGACCCGGGGCAGAATGCTCTCGGGTCTCTGGGACCCGGGTCAGAACGTGGTTGTATTTTTCTACTACCACGGCCTCCGGGTCTCTGGGACCCGGGGCAGAATGCTGTCGGGTCTCTGGGACCCGGAGCAGAATGCGGTTGTATTTTTCTACTAGGCCTACCGCGGCCTCGGCTATCGGGTCTCTGGGACCCGGGGCAGAATGCTGTCGGGTCTCTGGGACCCGGGGCCGAATGCGGTTGTATTTTTCTACTACCGCGGCATCGGCCTTCGGGTCTCTGGGACCCGTCCTGCATTCGACTGCGTATCCTGAATTAATAAAATAAAAATAAATAAAATCTCTGCTGCCACGGCATTGGGCCAGATTGCGATTGTACTGTTCTTCCACTTCCGCGCCAGCGGTTCTATTGTATTTTATGTTGTATTGTATGAAAGGGGGAAAAAAATTAAAAACAAAACCAAATGCTTGACCTCTGTCGGGAGAGATATTCCTATAGCTGCAAGTTGCAGCTAGAAGGAATTTTTTGTTTGCCTATAATCTGCATTTATTTTAGAGACGGACATATATTTTTAAATATAAAAAAAACACCAAATATTTTATTCTTTAGCATGATAGTTGATGCGAGCTTTTACTTTGAAAAGTAAGAGAGATTGTATGTTAATCCAGATGTAAGCTTTTATTTTGGAAAGTAGAAACTCGGGGATGGCAGAAGGATTTTTTGCCTATAATCTGCATTTATTTTATAGACAAACATATATTTTAAGTGTTTTTTCATCAGTAGGCCTATGATAGTCTGCATTTATCTTGTAGACATATTTTTTAAAAGTATTTTATTCATTTGTATGATTGCCGTTATTGTTTAGTTAAAAAAATATATAGGCTAGGCTATATATTAAAAGTATTTTATTAATTAGCATGATAGTTGACGCAGGCTTATTTTATTCCAGACATTTATCTTGTCAACACAACCATAACATTCAGAAACATTCAGCAAACTATGTGTATGGCAAAATTGTTACTTTAACAGTTTTTAACGTTTTTCAATTGATTGCAACAAATATGGTCACGAATTTACCCGTCTGGAAAATTATTCGCGATTTCGTATTTTTGACCCTCTGAATTTGCCGTTGGACACACCTCCGCATGAGACAAGACCGCATGAGACGGGACGGATGACATGGGACGCTCCAGGCTGCATCCACATACTCTTGCTCGAAGGGGAACTACTGGACTAACTTAATGTTACCAGGACAGGTTGGATAACTACTGGACTAACCTAATGTTACCAGGACAGGTTGGATAACTACTGGAATAACTTAAAGCTTTCTCAACACCATCATCTGCAGCTGAGTCTGATCGCCACTTCATGTTGAATATGCAGTATATAGTAATGTTGGAATAAATGTTATATGTTAAGATACACATATTGTTAATGTCTTTTTGGAGCTTGTATACCTGACGGGTTATTAAAACAGGTAGCATCTGAATATAATTATTCAGTTAGAAGCTTTCAGTTAGAAGCTTTCTGTGTTCAGGTCATTATTTGATGGAAAAATATTCATTGTAAAACAGTTTATATTACATACACAGCTAAAAACGTAAAGACACAGTCAAAGCAGTTAATTTAATGCATTTATTTTTTTAATGCCAATCTCTAATATAGCAAATCTATTCAACATCTCTCTCTTTGGCCTCTGTCTCCCTGCTCTCTTGTCTTTTGCTTTCCCTCTTCTCCCCCTTATCTCTCTCTTCTGGTTATGCTAGTGCAGCGCCTGGCCCTGGTTTGTCCTCCTGGATTGAGGCAACCAGACTGCTCAAATGTCTCATCCATGTTGACAAACCAGGGCCAACTTGCTGCTGTGGCTTCCATCCTCAAAGACCACCTTCGTTTGTTCCTTAGTCCCTGTTAAAAGACAGCAAACACAAGAAAAAGATGTTTTTACGTTTTAGCTTTCATTTAACGTTGCTAGTAAACTAGAAAATTCCGCAGAAATGTTATCAGTGTGCCTCCTACTTGGTGCACATCCAAATAGCAATACAACTAAATAAAAAATAATAAAAAGGGTCAGAGACTGAAATGGTTGCTAATGGATACGAACTACCAGTGACCATGTTTGTAAACACAGCTAGGAAGCCTTTCATCTCTGTGATGTCATCTTTTTGATCTGTAATCAGTTAACCACCGGAGCACCTGCTGTACCTGTCAGCTGTGTCACCAGCTATTCAGACACTGAACAAGCTCACAAACAAATGATCATGTCACCAAAAGGATACAAGATATCAATAAAATAACGGTCTCGTGGGAACCAGAAGGCCTTTGTGAATGTATTGATATAAAATAAATGTGGATTTACATTTATCACATACAAAGTTTGATATGTGGCATATCAGCAATTTAAAAAAATGCTTTGCTCTGCGTTTTGCTCAGAAATGTAGACGATATTTAACGTGGCAGTGAATGGAGGAAGATTTGGAAGGTTGCTGAGCAAAAAGTGAGCGCATAAATGAGCACATTAGCTGAAACTAGACAAGAATACGTTTTGATATAAATTGTCAAAAGTTAGAATTGTTGGCGTGGAAGCAATTCATAGAGAGAGAACCAAGACAATTTTTTGAATATCCCCACTCTGTCCTCCACTCCAGTTATCAACATTCTGCCAGACACACACATTGGAAAATCGGAAGCAGTCTGAAAAAGGGACGATACGTAAACTGATTTTGGAGAAACCGTGCTTGATCTCTGAATTCCCATTCAGCACAATAAACGCCAAAGTCTTGTATTCGGTCTAAACTTTTAATTATGTTTCTACGTTTAAGTATGGCGATACAGCGTGGCCCCAAAGAGGGGGCGTTTCAAGCGACTTCCCGAACATTTCCCATTAAAGTCTATAAGAAATTTTTCGCAGATTGTGAAAATTGCGTGGCAAATCTCGTTGAAAAGTCATAGCACACCATTCCCGAGCATTATACACGTTCTGAAGTATTTTGTGTGCGCATGTTGGCAACGCTCCGGGACTAGTAGTGGGAAAACAATCTGCCGGAATAATTATGTAAGTACTGAACAAGGTGCAGCTTTACCTACAATCCTTCGCTACAACTGATAAACACACCAATTTCTAAATCTCTGCTAACGTTACGCATATACAGTAACGGCATATAAAAGACAGAAACCTAGCTAACAGCCTAATGTTAAAGGAGAAAATAATTAATTCCATATAGTTACTGATATGCTCATCATTACTACAGCGCTCAATTACCTTTTTTTGAGGGGGAAATAAACTACAATTTGTCGCCGCGAAGGCAGGACATGCACCACACCACCGGGCTCTTGTCGGATTGTTTTCAGCTGTGGGAGGTGAGGAAGGCGGGGACAAAGGCTGCCTGCGCGGCTAAAGGAACACACTTATCAATAGCAGCTAACAGCTAGCTGTTGCCTTGCACTGTCTCCTGGGAATTCAGTTGTGTGTGTGAACTAAAGAGCGCAGTTTTTCACAAGGGAAGAAGCTTGGAGTAACGCAACTAGGAGAATAGCTGAGCCTTTTGAGGTTGATGGTTGTGTGTGTGAAGAGCGGACTCGGTGGTTATTCACAAGGGAAGAAGCTTGAAGTAATATAGCAGATATACAACACAGGGAAGAGCCTTTTGAATTTGATGGTTGTCCTTATTTATTCGAACCCGAGAATACAGTGAGTATTTAAGTGTTCAGATGAGGGGAAGCTGAAAACAAACAGGTGAATCTAATTAGGAGCGGAGACGATAGTCAAACGGGGGGGAAAGTAGACAAAGGCAGGAAGACAAGTGACCAAGGATGTAACCAAACAGAACAAAACAAAACAGGTAGTAGCTACAACAGAAAACATGAAACACCCTACAGAAACTTGACAAATCCATGACAGTAACCCCCCTATCAAGGGACGGCTACCAGATGTCAAACCAACCAAACAAAGAACAAGTCCAAAATAAAAGCAAAGACTGACCCTTTTGGAGGTCAAACTGACCGGCGAAGGTAGCTCCTCAGGCGGCTGAGCAGGACCTTGAGGGCTCTCAGGCGGCCAAACAGACCAGCGAAGGTAGAGCTCCTCACGTGGCCAATCAGGACGGCGTAGGCGGTACTCCTCTGGAGGCCGAGCAGGAGGGCGAAGGCAGAGCCTCTATGGATGCCGAGCAGGACGGCGTAGGTAGTACCCCACTGGAGGCCGAGCAGGAGAACGAAGGCAGAGCCTCTCAGGCGGCCTCTCAGGACATTGAGCGTTCTGAGGCAGCCAACAGAAAAGCCCTTAGGAATGATGGGTGCAAAAGCAATTTCCCTCAGGAGGCCGTCTGCGAAGGCGATATCCCTCTAGCGGCCGAGCATAAAGGCGCTGGACAACAGCACAATCCCACATGTGTAGAGAACCTGAACAGTCTCTGGGGCCGCAATCAACAAAGACTCTGGGAGTGAGGTTGGCGCAGACTCTGGGAGCGAGGATGTCAGCTGAGGTTCTGGAAGGCTGCACAGCACCGAGGACTCTGGCCCGCTGCACAACACCAAGGGCTCCGGTACACGAGAGTCCAGGGGAACTTAGTTAGTAGCTGGGCTGGACCTTTCTCTTCCAGCAAAAAGGCTGGCTGCTTTGGCCTCCTCAGTCCTCTTAACACACATAACAGCATATTGAAACAAAGACACAAAAGTTTTTGGCTCTCCTGCAGGCTGAGTAATGACATGATTGGGAGAAGTAGGAACAGGAGCAGGCTGATTGCGATGCCATGTCCCTCCTGCTACACTCTGCTATGCCGACTACAAAGGACTACTAACAACTACTATTTTTTTGGGATTGTAATTGCCACTTTTCATTCTAACCCCAACCGGCCCATCAGACACCGCCTACCAAGAGCCTGGGTCTGACCGAGGTTTCTGCCTAAAAGGAAGTTTTTCCTCGCCACTGTCGCACTGTTGCTTGCTCTGGAGGACACTGTTGGGTCCTTGTGAATTCTGGAGTGTGGTCTAGACCTACTCTACCTGTAAAGTGTCTTGAGATAACTCTTGTTGTGAATTGATACTATAAATAAATTGAAATTGAAATTGATTGATGAAAAACGAACCTGTAGCCCTAATGCTGGTAGGCCGAGAAACAGGCTTACATGAATCAAACTTATTAGCAGGTGGAGGAGTAGGATTGGAGATGAAGCAAATCACCCATGGAGGACTAGATTCCTTTAACCACGATTTTGGTGATACCATCGCTTGAGCCTTCCACATGTCCTTTATCACCACCAAGTCAAAAAGAAGATCACAGAATTCATCTGATATAATCTCTTCTGAATCCCTCCAGGAGTTGGCCTAGTCCATTGTGGCCAGATTGTACTATCACGGTACAGTGGCGGATCCAAATGCACGACTCAGACAAGTGATAAAAGGTAAGCACTTTTGTTGTCCAAAGAACAATGCAGGCTACAGTACAGCAGGAACAGTTAGTAATCGCCATCAAAACAATCAGGTAGGCAAAAGTACGAAAGGTACAGGCCAGAAACGGAAATAGGCTAAAGTTCAAAATCACTGGGGAAGCAAACTCGAAAGAAAACGCTGGAAAGAGGGACACACAGACAACTAAAATCTGGCAGAGGTGAAGTGGGAATGGTGAGTATTTAAGTGCTGGGATGAGGGGAAGCTAAAAAAACTGGTGAATCTAATTAAGGCCGGAGATGATAATCAAACGGGCGGGAAAGCAGACAAAGGTAGGAAGACAAGTGACCAAGGATGTAACCAAACATACAGTGGATTTCAAAACAAAACAGAGGATGTAGATAAACAAACATGAAACATACTACAACAGAAACTTGACAAAACCATGACATATTCTAACCGTATACTAACTAGGAAATATATTCTCAGAAAGGCAAAATATGTTCTAGTACAAACAGAAAACACATCCCAAAAATATAACAGTTGGATTTTATCCAGATTTACTATCAATGTTGTGTTCTCTCCACCATTTGTCTGCTCTCCAAGGAAGACGCTTTAAGAACCATTGTAACAACACACAGGCTCATGGGTGCAACAGCCATGAGCAACAGTTCCATCAGGACTACTCATTTCCAAGGCCAGCTGCGTTAAGACATTTCTAATTGCTTAATTTCGTCAGTAACATTATGTCTTTAAAATTAATTTAAGCAGCTTTTAAGACAGAGTTGGGATTTGGCTCATCCTAGATTCTCAAACCATGTGAAAATCTACTGAGGGATGAAAAGCATTCATCCAAAAAGAGAGGTGAAGAACGCTGTCTAATTCAGTGCTTCATACATCATTACATACTCATCAAACCATTCAGTGAGCCTATTTCTACACAAGGGTTGGTGCTCAAATGTATTACATTTTATGATATTCTTGTTCTTAATTTCAGTGAGTCAAAAATGATATAGCTGTGACAACATACCAAAAAAGTTCTAATATACAGTACAGTACAAATAACAACATGCAAGCTACAGCTGTCACTGGGTGCACAAGTTTACTGTGGTAGTGGAGCGGTATTGGCGTGACATCAGTTTTGGGGAAGGGGGGCAGCAGTAGCGACTGCAGTGCACACCAACAACCACCATGTGGCATATGTGAGCAGACCAGATGCAGTTTCCCTGTTGGTAGACAGATGAAATACTATGAAAGTACTAGGACATGATTCACAGCACTGTTATATTACATCTAAACTTTTCTTAATTTCATAATGGACATTTGTGTCATAATAGATTATAAAAGAAGTGCACGGGCGTGGCTGTGGGGTCTGAAAAGTGAAGTGAACGTGTCTAAAACCTGCATTCTTTCTAATGCCCAGCAGGGGAGACTCCACAGGCTCCAAAAATAAGTTTGTTTCAATATAAGTCTTTGATAGTCTAATTTTATTTATTAACCCAGTAAACATTTACATAATCAGTTCCTTATCTCAGTTGCAAATTTTAAGTTTTCTCCAATACTGCTTTTCATTAGTAAATAAATATTCTTAAAAAAATAAGACGATAAAGCAGGGGATGCTTTGTGGGCATGACTACGTGACAACTTGTTAATTGTTAATCATAAACCATCGCACTGTTTATTTTGAAATAGCAGTGAACATGTCTTGGATCTTGTATGTGTTGTGTCTTACAACTTTGACCCTCTCCCTGTGCCACGGTAACACCTTTAAGTGGCAGCAATGGCCTCACATGGAACCAGTAACATCTGTGGCTAAATCTCACTGACCAATGAGAGCATAATGCACTGCTGAACAACACCTCAACCCCCAGTTGCCCCAGGAATAGCTTATATATAGCTACAGGTGAAGTGTAAAAGTAAGTAGATAAAGACGTGGTTTAGCGTTAATTTGCACAATGTTTTATTGAAATAATCTAATGCAGCAACTGGCCACAAGAAACATAAGGACATAAAAAAAAGGATGGCATTGAATAAACACTTCATCCAGTCCTACATCACTATGTGATCTCATACACACACACACAATCAAACAACCAACACCCCCAAATGAGCAGAGACAGAATTGTCACCTTAATGATCAACAATTAGGCACAGGAGGTACAACTTTATTATTTTTATTTTTTACGTTTATGGGTATAGTTCCAAGTATGAAGCTTAGATCTATGTCACACACCACAGAATTTATAGTGTAAGCTAATTTGCAATGCACATCCTTATATGGGCCCCTTTTTTTTTTAAATACAATAATTCAACACTTACGGTATATAAAAGACAACAACATATACTGTACCTTAAAATACAACTCACAATACAGACAAAACAATACACAACACAAGCTAATATAATAAAATAGCACCCTGTTAATCATGACTACATGACTGCTTCCTCTTCAAAACCAGTTTCATGATTCCCGTTCTGTCCGGGAGTCTGTTCCACCTATTGATCTCCCAAACAGAAAAGTGAAAAGGCTGTTTGACTTAATGAAGATTTACGCATCTTACAGTAGGTGACCAGGTGATACGGAATCCAAACCTCTAAGAGAAACCACTAGATCACTGAGCACCTGGGGAGCTTGGCTGCTGTATGTAGCCACTCATATACAGGTTTAAGATCAGCAAACTTAATAAAATTGACGAAATTTAACATATTTAATTTCTTGAGGACATGGCAATGATTAAATCTTATCGGCTTCCTGTCCAAAATTTTAACTGCTCGATTGTATAGTATCATCAAAAAAGGCTTTGTTATTGTAGGTGCTGCTTGTGATGAAGAGGCTACACAATACCTTAGATGTGAAACGATCATAGCGTACATGAAGGTATTTGCAGCATTAATAGGAGGCAGTCCCTGTTAATTCTCAATGTGTGTTTGCTTTTGCAACCCTGCTTACCATTTTTGCATGTTATTCAAATTTTAGGTGAGAGTCTAGTATATTTTACCTCAGAAACCTGTTTTAAATGTTGTCGATTGATCTTGAAATTTAACTCACTTTACTCTTTTGTGAAACAAGCCCTGGCAGAAAAGCGAACAGATAAAGGTTTTCTTAAAATTTGCTGAAAGGTATGATTTTTAAAACCCAGCTGCTATCAGGTTTAGATTATCTGACAGCTGGACAAAAACAGACAGGATTATTCTAGCAGGTACATAGCTCCTGCACAATCTGGAACTCCCAGACACGATTGTAGCATTTATTCATAAGCTAAAAAGAAGTGGGCCAAGTACAGAACCCTGAAGTGCTTCTGTTTTAATCTTTAGGATAGAGGAGGTTCACATTAACAACGCATTGTTCACGGTTGGAAAGACACGAATTAAACCACTGTAATGTATCAGGTGAGTATAGTAAGTTTTTGAATCAGAACATCATGGTTTAATGTATCAAATACCTTTTTGATATCCAGAAAGTCTGCTTAACTTTTGTCAAATGACGATTTCAGCTGTTCTATAAGGAAACGTCTGTGGAGAAGTGCAGACGGCAACCAAACTAATGGATGTAGATAGTTATTGGATTCCATATACTTGATAAACTGGCAAGCTACAACGTTCTCCAAAACTTACAGGAAAAAAATAGGTAGTATAATAATCAGAGAGACATGTCTGCTCAATGGCTCCTGATTTAAAAAAAAATTGGGATCACTCTTGATTTCCTGGGGAAAATCCCAGAAGTAATGGAGAGATTGATTAAATACATAAGAGGCTTTATAAAAAACATTTTTATGTTTTTAAAAAAAAGATTGAATCCAGATAAAAATGTTCTTTTGAATTATTGAACAATTGTCAAGTGTATCCATTATCTCATAAAGAATTGTTGGATTTGTTGTTGTTGTGTCTTTGGAGGTACCTGAGATTATTATTTTGATATTCTAAGTCAATAATTTAAAGTTTCTCAATATGAGATTCTTGGTTTATATTCTGAGTTCCTTATATAATGAGAAACAAAGTCAATATATTGAGATTTTAAGTCAATATTTTAAAGTTTGTCTTTACTTTGAGATTCTTAGTCAATGTTCTGAGTTACTAAGTACAGCAGTGACGTGCAGTCAGGGTAGGCAAGCTAGGCACTGCCTACCCTGCCAAAATTCAAGCATAAAAATGTTTATTAAATAAATGTATTTAATAAACTTATATTTGGATTTGTACTGTTTATTCTTGTGATTTATATGTGTTATTCCAAATTATTTAGAGGGTACGATGACAAATGTAGCAGTTACGCATAATCAAATAGAAAAAATGGTAGAATAAGCAGTACCTTTACTGTCCATTCAAGCGATAAACCGATGTTGCGCATGCACACTTCGATCCTGTATTCTTTAACATGTACGGCAAAAAGCACAACTCTGCTGTGCCTTTGCACGTAAATGTGTTATGCCAGTAATCATCTGCGTTACATACAGTGACGTGCAGACCCTGCCAAAATTCAAGCATAAAAATGTTTATTAAATAAATGTATTTAATAAACTTATATTTGGATTTGTACTGTTTATTCTTGTGATTTATATGTGTTATTCCAAATTATTTAGAGGGTACGATGACAAATGTAGCAGTTACGCATAATCAAATAGAAAAAATGGTAGAATAAGCAGTGCCTTTACTGTCCATTCAAGCGATAAACCGATGTTGCTCATGCGCACTTCGATCCTGTATTCTTTAACATGTACGGCAAAAAGCACAACTCTGCTGTGCCTTTGCACGTAAATGTGTTATGCCAGTAATCATCTAAGTTACATATCAAACATGGACCAATTAAAATCGAGATATTACTGGCCCTTTGCGTAGCTGACGTCATTACACCACCTACGTTGTAAGCGCAATCCCCGCGAAATTCAAAGTCAAAATGACAGCAGCGGTGTCCGCCGATATCACAGCGGTGAGGAATTTCTCTAAACTCGATTTTAATTCAAAAATAAAGAACTAATAGCAAGATGGAGGTCTACGCCAGCCTCAGATGGACTACTGCAGCAAAAGGGACAAAAACTCGTCCGATCGTTTCAAACTGACTGGTTTGGAAGAAAAGATGTGGCTACATGGCTGTGCTAACAGTCAGCGGCGGGACCTCTACGGGGTCCTGGGATCTGAACAGTCAGCGGCGGGACCTCTACGGAGTCCTGGGATCTGAACAGTCAGCGGCTGGACCTCTACGGGGTCCTGGGATCTGAACAGTCAGCGGCGGGACCTCTACGGGGTCCTGGGATCTGAACAACCTGCCCGCAGCTGCCCAAGCATGAAAAACCATCAGCTCATATAATACCACCAACTACAGCTTCGGTGGATCGCACATTTTCCACCCTGAAACGGATCAAAACATCCAGTCGGAACCGGACCGGGCCAGCACGTCTTCAGCCCTCCCATTCTGTCAATTGAGAGTCAGAGACTATGCAAACTGAAGGCCCGTAAAGACGAGTTTTACAACGCAATGATCGCAGTCTTCACGAGGAAAGAGCGTCGGATGGATTTTATGTACCAATAATCTACCGATTGGTGAGTCAGGAACTATTCTGGGCTTAGTGCAAGCCATTTACCTTCATATTCAGTTGAGCAGTGTGTGTTTTCATTGTTGCTGACTGGGACTGACAAACATAATTGGCCGCTGTGCAATAATTAGAACAAAGATGGTTTCATAACTAGCGTTAGCATGCTGATGCTGGACATTAACGTGTGAGTGAGTGAGTGAAAATATATGTCACCCAGAGTTTTTGTTTGAAATTTTAACTTTGCGGGAGCACAACTGGTCATTGCGGTCTTCAAATCAGCGAGTTTTAGAAATCCCAATGTCCAGGTATAAATGGGGGGGGGGAAATCAGGCTTTTGCAGTTGCTGCCCCCGAGACTGCTATCAACCGTGCGTGTGTGCCACGGTTGTGTGTAACGTTTAGCCTACTGTTTTGATTGAGTATTAGCCTAAACAATAAATTCGGTAATCTGACTTTCATAACTCAGTGCCTAGCCTCTTACTGACATCACCGCACGTCACTGAAGTACAGTGAGAAAAATAAGTATTTGAACACCCTGCTATTTTGCAAGTTCTCCCACTTATAAATCATGGAGGGGTCTGAAATTGTCATTGTAGGTGCATGTCCACTGTGAGAGACATAATCTAAAATAAAAAATCCAGAAAACACAATGTATGATTTTTTAACTATTTATTTGTATGATACAGCTGCAAAGTACTTGAACACCTGTCTATCAGCTAGAATTCTGACCCTCAAAGACCCTGTTAGTCTGCCTTCAAAATGTCCACCTCCACTCCATTTATTATCCTAAATTAGATGCACCTGTTTGAGGTCGTTAGCTGCATAAAGACACCTGTCCACCCCATACAATCAGTAAGAATCCAACTACTAACATGGCCAAGACCAAAGAGCTGTCCAAAGACACTAGAGACAAAATTGTACACCTCCACAAAGCTGGAAAGGGCTACAGGGAAATTGCCAAGCAGCTTGGTGAAAAAAGGTCCACTGTTGGAGCAATCATTAGAAAATGGAAGAAGCTAAACATGACTGTCAATCTCCCTCGGACTGGGGCTCCATGCAAGATCTCACCTTGTGGGGTCTTAATGATCCTAACTAAGAAAGGTGAGAAATCAGCCCAGAACTACACGGGAGGAGCTGGTCAATGACCTGAAAAGAGCTGGGACCACCGTTTCTAAGGTTACTGTTGGTAATACACTAAGACGTCATGGTTTGAAATCATGCATGGCACGGAAGGTTCCCCTGCTTAAACCAGCACATGACCTCTGGAATTGCAAACAAAGGCTACTGTACCAAATATTAACATTGATTTTCTCAGGTGTTCAAATACTTATTTGCAGCTGTATCATACAAATAAATAGTTAAAAAATCATACATTGTGATTTCTGGATTTTTTTTTTTAGATTATGTCTCTCACAGTGGATATGCACCTACAATGACAATTTCAGACCCCTCCATGATTTCTAAGTGGGAGAACTTGCAAAATAGCAGGGTGCTCAAATACTTATTTTCCTCATTGTAAATATATTGAAGACACTAAGTCAATGTTTGAAGATATTAAGTTAATAGTTTGGGATAATAAGTCACTATATTCAGATATTAAGTCAATATTTTGAAATATTATGTCAATATTTTGATATTCTATGTAAAAATTTTAAAGTTTGTCATTACTCAGAAGTCTGGTGCCAGGCCGTAGACCAGGTCCAGCAGGATGTGGTACATCACTCCTGTGTTATCCTTGTTACATTGGTTTCAGGATCCAATTTAAAAGTTCTTACATATAAAGCATTGTATGGTCAGGCACCTGTTTATACCTGTACTACGAATCAAGATGTACTGGATTTCTTTCAGTTACCCGGCTTCACCTAATCCATACACTGTGTCACAACTAGTTCAATCCTCCCAGGGTTTTCCCAATCCAGCGATGCGCACGTTCACATAAAAAGAGGCGGTGTTTGCACCGCACGACCATTCACAAACATCTACCAGAGCCGCAAATTTTACATAAGAAGAGCAAACTATAATTCTAGATAAATACGAAGAACGGTTTTACAGGCAAAACACAATTCAGTCATTGCTTCCTAAAACAGGAAGGAAAGCTGGCAAAAAAAGCCAGCGCTGTTATGCATGAATCACAATGCTTATAAATATCACTTCCCCATTAGTCAGGCACAAGATCTGACCATAATTACACTGGTGCTTTCCATAAACTGTTTTTGCTTTAGGCTTTTATTTCATTTGCAACCCTGGCAGTTGGAAGCAATCGTGAGAGCAAAAATATATATAAAAACATAATTCAAATCGATGTGCGCATTGGCAACACACAGCTCAACAAATATCCTCCGCCGAAAATCTATATATTTCATAAAAACACCCATCGGGGAATGTTAACGGAGTTGACGACCAAACTTGTATGAGCGAACCTCTCTCTCTCCGCGCACCGAGCACCAGCGGATCTTCTAAGAATGGTCAATTAAGTATTGATTGGTCAGGAGGCGGTCCTTTTACAGAGGTTGAGCTCTAATCTCCAATATAACCTCCTCCCGAGCAGGTTACCACGGCCAAGACACATTTGTTTAAATTCGCTTTTGACTCTTGTCTGTCAACTTTGGGCTGGAGGTTTCAATCCTTGAAATCATTTTCAATGGTCAATCGGAAATCATTCTCTTTTCTCTGGTTTATTATCTGTTGGATTGTACTTTATTTACACAAATTCTTATCTTGTGAAGCACTTTGTGACTTTGTCTGTAAAAGGTGAGATACTAAGCCATAATATTGAGATGCAGTAATTTTTTTTAAGTTTCTCATTAATTTGAGATTCTCAGTCCATATTTTAAGATATTCAGTCAATATATTGAGATACTAAGTCCATATTTTGGGATTCTAAATCAATATTTTAAAGTTTACGTCCCCCTTTCCATTTAGCTTAGATGTTTTCCTTTTAGTCAATGTTTGTGTTGGCTTACTATCTTCTTCCCTTGTCCCCCTTTAACGTCTGTGGGTTTAATGAAATGTGCGTTATGAATCGTAGATATTATGTTGGTTGCTTCTTAAGGCTTTACCTCGTTACACAGTGACAGTGGTACCCAGTGGAAACTTATTCTCTTATTGTGAATGAATGTTTTTCTGGATGAGCAAAACATTCTTAGCAACTATATAACCTCAGTGTAATGCTAACTCCGTAAGATACAGTGTGCAATACAGCCATGTTAAGAGAAGATCCTGATGTGTTTTGTTGGTGTGGATGTACTACTTCCTCTATAAATGTAAATGAAAGTAGGGTGGCTCATTCTGTCAGATAGAAATGATCAGTGTCGAGTAAGACATTTTATACAAGTAGATCTTACATTTGTCAATAATGTACCCTTTATAAATTGTTTTTTTAAGGCAAGTACCCCCTGACCAACACAAAATTTTTTGGTGAACATAGTCTATATAAAGAGGTACAATACAGCGCTGGCAGTGACAGATTTACTAAACATCAACCTTTTAACTGAAAAACATTTAGATGCTATATTTTGAAATGTTTAGAATCCATCATATTGTCATTATATTAGTATTAGATAGATAGATAGATAGATATTTATTGATCCCAAAAAAATGGGAAATTACGGTGTTACAGCAGCACACGTACATTAGTCACACAACACAGAATATAAATGTAAATGAGATACTAGGACAAAATATACATACATACAGTATACATGAAATAATAATAATAATAATAATAGGAATAAAATATAAGAACAAATATTTAAATATATACAGGATGGGAAAACAAAATGTGCAACTGCTTAAATAATATGCTAAATGTTTGCTAAAATGTAAATGAACCAATTGTGCAGGTTGCCCTTAGTACAGTATTGTGGTGTCTAAAAGTCTCATCTAGCACCCAGTGATGACATGTTAAAGAGTTTTATTGCCTGTGGTAGGAATTATTTCCTGTAGCGGTCCGTGCGGCATCGAAGCTGTCGGAGCCTCTTAGAGAAGATGCTCCTCTGTTGGACCAATGGGGGGTGGAGAGGGTGGTCAGGGTTATCCATGATAGATAACAGTTTGTTCAGTGACCTCCTCTCCACCACAGCTTCAAATGTGTCCAGTTTGCAGCCGATCACGGAGCCAGCCTTCCTGATCAGTTTGTTCAGTCTGTTTGTGTCGCTGGCTCCAATGCTGCTGCCCCAGCAGACGGCGGAGGAGAACAGAGCGCTGGCCACAACATACTGGTAGAACATCTCCAACATTCTGCTGCAGCACATTGAAGGATCTCAGCTTCCTCAGGAAATAGAGTCTGCTCATCCCCTTTTTGTAAACAGCAGTGCTGTTGACCTTCCAGTTCAACCTGTTGTCGATGTTGACACCCAGGTATCTGTACTCCTCCACCATGTCCACGTTACTTCCCAGTATGCAAAGGGGCTGCGGAGCCGTTCCCTTCCTCATGAAGTCAATCACCATCTTGCTGGTCTTATCCACGTTCAGCAGCAGGTGATTCTTACCAGACCACTCCACAAAGTCATCCACTAGTGCCCTGTACTCTCCCATCCCTTATACACCCAACAACTGCAGAAAACTTCTGTAGGTGACATGACTCGGAGTTGTACTGGAAGTCTGTAATGTATAAGGTGAACAGAAAAGGAGACAGCACAGTCCCTTGTGGGGCCCCCGTACCACTCACCACCACATCAGACAGAACACGGTCCAGGCGGACAAACTGTGGTCTGTCTGTCAGGTAGTCAGTGATCCAGGAGACTATGGACGCACCGACACCCATCACCCGCTGCTTCTCACCTTATAGCAGTGGCTGGATGGTGTTGAATGCACTGGAGAAATCAAAAAATGTGATTCTCACAGTGCCGCCACCGCTATCCAGGTGCCCCTTCATCACATGGGATGTGAGAGCCACTGGGTAGTCCTTAAGGCCAGATGGAGTCAACTTCTTGGGGGCAGGGACAAGGCAAGACGTCTTCCACAGCAGCTGCACCCTCTGCAGGCTCAGGCTCAGGTTGAAGAGGTACTGGAGAACACCAGACAGCTGACTGCCGCAGGTCTTCAGGACCCTGCGGCTGATGCCGTCCGGGCCATCAGTGACTATAAACCCACTCACTTCACCCCTGCAGCCACTGATGTCAACTTCCTGAACGAGCTGAATGATTTTTATGCTCGCTTTGAAAGAGACAACAGAGAAATTGCCACCAAGCTCAAATCCTCAGCTGACCACCCGCCAATCATACTCTCCTCCACAGATGTCTGCAAGGCACTGAGCAGGATCAGCACACACAAGGCTGCTGGACCAGATAACATCCCTGGACGTGTACTCAGGGCATGTGCGGAGCAGCTTTCTGGGGTTTTTACAGACATTTTCAACCTGTCTCTTGCCCAAGCAGCTGTACCAACATGCTTTAAATGCACTTCCATTGTGCCAGTGCCAAAACACTCCAGCCCGAAGTGCCTTAACGACTACCGCCCTGTAGCACTAACACCCATCGTATTGAAGTGCTTTGAGCGGCTGGTCCTGGCACACCTAAAAGACTCGCTACCATCCACATTGGACTCACACCAGTTTGCCTACTGTAGCAATAGGAGCACAGAGGATGCAGTTTCCATGGCATTGCACTCTGTCCTCACACATCTGGACAATACAAACACTTATGCACAAATGCTGTTTGTTGACTTCAGCTCAGCATTTAACACTGTCATCCCGGATAAGTAAATAGCCAAACTTGGAGACGTGGGCATCAACACCTCCATGTGCAACTGGATTTTGGACTTTTTGACCAACAGACCCCAGAATTTCGATCACGCTCCAACTGCTCCACGTCCATCACACTCAACACTAGTGTACCACTGGGCTGTGTGCTATGCCCGTTTCTCTACTCCCTCTTCACCTCCGACTGCAAGCTTGTGTATGAATCTAATTCCATCATCAAGTTTGCGGACAACACTATGGTGATTGGTCTCATCAGCAACAACAATGAGACCTGCCACATGGTGCACTGAAAATAACCAGCTCCTCAACACCACCAAAATGAAGGAGCTCATCGTGGACTTCAGAAAAGAGTCAAGAAGCACACACGACAACATCCACATCAATGGAATGGCTGTTGAGCGTGTCTCCAGTTTCAAGTTTCTAGGGATCCACGACTCGGCGGACATGTCCTGGTCAACCAACACCTCCTGCCTGGTCAAGAAGGCTCACCAGCGCCTTTTCTTACTGAGGACACTGAGGAAGAATCAGCTTTCCTTGACTATCCTGGTGAACTTCTATCGCTGTGCAATAGAATGCATCCTGACCAACTGTGCAACAGTGTGGTATGGGAGTTGTTCTGTTGCAGAGCGCAAGGCCCTGCAGCGGGTGGTGAAAAACGCCCAGCGCATCATTGGGACTCCACTACCCGCCATCGAGCACATCCAGGCCGGCAGGCGGTTCAGGAGCCTCCGGACCAGGACCAGCAGACTAAAGAACAGTTTTTTCCCCAGAGCTGTCTCTTTATAGCACTCTAAGGCTCATTGATCCCACTCCCCTCATATACTGATAGACTCTCCTCTCCCTCCTCACACCTACCTCCATTTTGTTATCTGTAATGTTCACCTGCACTGCTGCACTGTTGTTACTATAGTAACAACTGTTTATATCTGCATCTTGTTTTGCACTACTTACCTTGACTGGTATTTCAATTTGCACTACTGTTTATTTACAGTACCAATTGTTTACATATACACCTGCAATACCGTACTTTAACTGTAATATGCAATTACTCTCCACTGCACTTTAATTCGGATAGCTTCTGCCCAAACTTTATTTGTACTACCTTAAATCATTGTTATACTGCTCATTTTAGCCTAACTTATTATATAAATCTGTAAAAATTCTGTCTATAATAATAGCCGTCTGTATATATATTCATAGTACATATTCACCTGTAAACTCTGTAAACCATTAGTATATTATGTTCATTGTACATATCTGTCAAATTTCTACTTATAGTAATATCCACCTGTATATCCAGCTGTAAATCTTGCTCACAATACTTGTTATCTATACATTATATTCATAGGACAAATCTATCCGTAACATTCTGTTCATAATAGTATTCATTTCTATCGTACATATCCATGTCCTGCACTTACTGCTATTGCACTTCTGGTTAGACCAAAACTGCATTTTGTTGCCTTGTACCTGTACCTGTGTAATGACAATAAAGTTGAATCTAATCTAATCTTACGCTGGAGGAGCTTCTCCAGCTGTCTCTTCACTTGGCCAGGTGTGGATGTAAAGCAGGGGGGGTGCTTTAAGTGTCAGTGGGGGGAGGGGAAATGTGCTGTAGTGGTGGTGGGGGGAGTGGGCTGACTGCAGGAGGGCTGACTATAGGGGAGTGAGGAGGGAGGCGTGGGAACAAAAGAGGGGGGGAGGAGGCAATGAGGGGGTGTAGGAGGTTGGTCGAGTGGTAGAAGAGGCAGCCCCTTTCTCTTCACTCTGCCATTATCTTAGGATGTATACACAACCTATTTTTAAATTACAATTTTGTAAAGATCTCACAAACACCCTGCAGTACTATGAAGTACCCATTGAGGTAATACCCTCATTTGAGCCTGTAATATTCCAAACTGTATTGTGTGTCGGTTTTTATGCCTGAAAAGGAACACACCTCACTGCTGAATTTCAATTAATTTACCAGTCCACAATGATGTGATTCCCTCTCTTCAAATATGTTCTGCATTCAAATTAGTTTATATTAGTTCAATTATCTGCACATAGGCAATCCTTCCATTGAGGTTTCCAACACAGAGCAGAGTTCACTGATAACATGCAGTTTTGTCTGAGTGAGTCATTAAAGCAAAACATACTTTTCAACTGTAAACACATTTTTAGACTAAACATATTCTTCTTAACAAAATCTCTCAACTGACAATTTCAAAATACCTTACAACTTAGCTTAATGTCTGAAAAAGACGTGTTGAGGACAAAAGATAACAGTGACTGGGACTCCTCACGACCATTGACCTTGAGGGAACAGCATCGTCACAGGAGAAGTTCATCTGGATCTCCAGAGTGAGCTGTTGAAATTAAAAAGGGTGAAAAGGTAAAAAGGTGTTTTTAGACATACAACATATATATCTGACATCCTTCATATGTGAGCTTGCTATGATAATGTATTTATTTTACATTTATTTTACAAGGACAAGAATATGATTTAAGATCTCTTTTTCAAGAGTGTCCTGGCCAAGACAGGCAGCAGTACAACCAAATATACAGTAGATAACAAAAACAAAATACTATATATATTTTTTTTAAACAAACAACTGAATCAGCATTGTTTCACTGACAACTACAATCCTAAATACATCTGGCAAAACATCTAAATTCAGATGTTACTGCCTCCAAGAATTAATATCCTCTTAAAAGTGACCAATGAGATTGGCTTATTACGTTTCATAAAGAGGGAGCAGCAAATCTAAAACAATTTGTTCCCCAGTTCAGTTCTGATGTTTGCAACACACAGAAGGAAAAGATCCTGGGAACAAAAACAGTAAGTCCTGTTATGACTCTGGGGTCGTATTTTGATTTATAATGTCTCTCATCCTGCAATAGTAGGTGATTTAAGATGGTGTAAGTAATGTAGCAGCCTTTTTTGTGCTGCTAGTAGCAGTTTGGTAGGAGAGAGAAGTCCTTTTTTGTTTGTTACCTTTTTCTCCTGCTTTTCTAGTAGAAGCTTAGCTTAGAACTTTGTCTTTTCTTTGCATTTTGTTTTAGTTTAGGAAAGTTTTAGGTTGCATCTAGAGTTGTTTTGTTTGTTGCGTTGGGACCTCATCTCTGAATGAAATAGAAACTGCTACTTTGTATATCTTTGTTCTGGCCTTACTTGGGAGTTGGAAGAGTGTGTGTGTGTGTGTGTGTGTGTGTGGGGGGGGGCACGTTATGTTGCGTCTTGGTTATCCCTAGACATTGAGACGTAACAGTCCCAATATCACTGCAGTACAGATATAAAATATCACCGTAGTCAGTACAGATATAAAATATCACCGTAGTTAGTCAGTACAGATATAAAATATCACTGTAGTCCAGTACAGATATAAAATATCACCGTAGTCAGTACAGATATAAAATATCACTGTAGTCCAGTACAGATATAAAATATCACTGTAGTCCAGTACAGATATAAAATATCACCGTAGTTAGTCAGTACAGATATAAAATATCACTGTAGTCCAGTACAGATATAAAATATCACCGTAGTCAGTACAGATATAAAATATCACTGTAGTCCAGTACAGATATAAAATATCACCGTAGTCAGTACAGATATAAAATATCACTGTAGTCCAGTACAGATATAAAATATCACCGTAGTCAGTACAGATATAAAATATCACTGTAGTCCAGTACAGATATAAAATATCACTGTAGTCCAGTACAGATATAAAATATCACCGTAGTTAGTCAGTACAGATATAAAATATCACTGTAGTCCAGTACAGATATAAAATATCACCGTAGTCAGTACAGATATAAAATATCACTGTAGTCCAGTACAGATATAAAATATCACCGTAGTCAGTACAGATATAAAATATCACTGTAGTCCAGTACAGATATAAAATATCACCGTAGTCAGTACAGATATAAAATATCACTGTAGTCCAGTACAGATATAAAATATCACGTAGTCAGTACAGATATAAAATATCACCGTAGTCAGTACAGATATAAAATATCACCGTAGTCCAGTACAGATATAAAATATCACTGTAGTCCAGTACAGATATAAAATATCACCGTAGTCAGTACAGATATAAAATATCACCGTAGTCAGTACAGATATAAAATATCACTGTAGTCCAGTACAGATATACAATAGCATTGCAGTCCAGTACAGATATAAAATATCACCGTAGTCAGTACAGATATAAAATATCACTGTAGTCCAGTACAGATATAAAATATCACCGTAGTCAGTACAGATATAAAATATCACCGTAGTCAGTACAGATATAAAATATCACTGTAGTCCTGTACAGATATATAAGTGGCAGCAACCAGCCTTGTAATTTGAACAAAAGGCAAGATTTGATTCTGAATCTAGTGTGGACTCTTGCAACAAAAGACTAATTATGCTGTTTTTGAGTGGACTCCTCACTGTTTTGCCAATTTTAATCTTTTGCTGCGTATTACTATTGAGAATGTATGTGTGATTTGATGTGTCAGGGTTGTGAAAGTGACCTAATAAATCAGTGTAGATAAACAAACACTGGTTAAAATTGAGCATGTCTGAGGTGTTTAATCACTGTTTCACTATTATTTTAAATTTAAATTTAAATTTACTATTTATTACAACGTGGGTCTCATTTTTATTAGTTTGGGCTATTGGTTATAGCTTCTGAATACTAGATACAATTTTACAAACAGCCGACTGGAAATTTTCCTCAAACATTGCCTCTCCCATAATATGTCATATATATTAAAATACAAATAAATAGGATGCATCAATTTTTATCCTTTACAAACTGTCCACAGTGAGACTGACAATGTACTACTTCATCAAACATTTAGTTTAAAATATGGTTGCTCATTCTGTAAGGTATATCCATCAGAATGGCCTACTTCCTCTATAAATGTAGTAACAAGAAGCATGGTAGCTCATTCCGTCAGGTGTGAAATATCTCTTATAATGGACTACTTCCGTTATCTATGCAGACCAAATCCACCATCGCCGGCGAGTTCAGACATGTTTCATAATTAGCATTTAAGCGCAAAAGTTCAAAACGTTTGTCAAAATGAACATGTTGTATGGTTAGATAAATTCTCTAGAGTTGACTCATTCAGCTAATTTGACCGAAACCATAAGCACCAAAGAGTCATAATCTCAGTGCTCATGTTCTTGAAAAAGAAACGCACCAAAAAAAAGGTTATGACATCCCCTACCTGTAGGCTGTCTACGATGAATCCCAATCCATTCCTGGCTTATTTAATTTACTCTAGTCTGTAAGAGTCCACAGATCGAAAAGACTCACAAGGGTTTTTCAAAAACAATTAATCCAGGTTATGAATATTGTCCTGTGGAGTCCATGCTGTCTGCTATCTTCATTTGCCGTTCTCGGTACTTCTCCATGCCCTGCACCGTTTTGTTTTCTCCAGGTTGCTGCCTACATAATGAAACTTTCCAAACCTTTTTCTGTTTTTCTGTTTTCACCCCGGAACAGCACCCAAAGTCCAATCTTAGAAAAAGCTGTTATTGGCTATCAACATGGCAATCATGGAAGTTAGAGCCAATCACATTCCCTTTCCAACGGTATATAGCGTGATAAGCCAGTCTAAATTAATGTGCAACAGAACTAAGCCCCACTCTCCCTGATCCAACAGTCACATTGGCCTACATGTGTTTTATAAGAAAAAAAATCCATTCAACAGTGTTTGAATAGATGTTAAAAGGTTTTGGAAGTCATTTAAGTATTTAGTATGTTTAATTTAATAGCACAGAAATTAGTAAAAGCATTTAGCAAAATTTGGGCACACCACTGACACCAAATACTCTCCCATTAGGCCTAGAGTTCTTAAACATTATACAGTTTTTATGGACAAGTTGTAAAAGGTATGTGTTGGGTTCTTCATAACTAACTAATGTCTTAGTTATTTTTTTTAGACCAAAATAACTATTTGAACCATGTTTGAATTGCTGTAGTGAATTTTGTGTTTTATTACATGCTAATCAAGCATATTTTCCGAAACTAGGAGAAATGAAGCACCTGCATTTGGCCTTGAAGTTCTTCTTCTGTAGGCAAAAATCAAGAAAAAAAAGGTGGATTTAAACAGGTTAAAAGTATGGCAGCTCATTCTGTCAGGTAGGAAATATCTATCAGAATGGACTAATTCCTCTCCTAATGTAGTTAAGTAGAGTAGCTTATTCTGCCATTTATGAAAAAAAATTTATTAAATCAGAATGTACTACTTCTTATATAAATGATGGGACTACTTCCTCTATTAATGTAGTGTGAAGTAGCTCATTCTGTCAGGTTGGAAATATCGATCAGAATAGGCTATTTTATCCATATATGTAGTTAAAGGTAGGGTAGCTCATTCTGTCAAGTATGAAATAGAGTGGACTACTACCTCCTATAAATGTAATCAAAATAGTATAGGTAATTTCGTCAAGAAGGAAATATCTACGACTCTATAATTGTAATTAAATGTTAGGTAGCTCATTCTGTCATATATATGTCAAATATCTATTGGAATGGACAAAAATAGGATTTTACTCTACAAAAAGGTTGATCTGCAGGGATCCTTTTCATGATGTATAACATCATGAAAAGGATCCCGTCAGATGTATAACACTTTGAATACTGTGTGCAGCACTTTAAGTGGACGTAAATTAAAGGTGCGCACATTACAGTACACTGCAGCTTATTTTGCCTCTTCCAACTGCAACGATCTTGCTTAATACTGGACCAAGTTTAAAGATTATTGTTCAATTAGACACAAAAAATAAGGAAAATAGAAAAAATCCCTTAATCTGCATGCATTTCCTAATTGTCAAATTTGACAGAGTAATTTCGACTGCACCAATAGGTCATTCTTACTAGTACTACTACTACTACTACTACTACTACTACTATATTAGTTGTTTAAAAGAATGCCATATTCACAAGCTGTTTAGTTGCAATTTTATTGTGAAACAGAAATACATCCATACATACTGATTGACCAGTACTTCTGCATGATTTCCCAAATAAACATAAATAAACAGTGGCAGCAACAGTTGGGAAATGAAAACCTGAATAACAATTAAATAACTAAATCCTTCATACAAATAGTTTTTATCTGGCATGGCAGCCTATTCAATTTTACACACCTTATCATTTGATGGTTGCATTACTTGAACATGAAGCTAATGTGTAAATGAATCTCAAAAGCCTTGGTTTTCTGCACCAAATGAAGCTCTGGTGGAGGCCAGTCTTTGCTGATTAACTCCAACTTTTTATTAAAAGTTCAACTTAACAGTGTGGAAAACAATGCCCTCCTCATAGCAACAGTATGGTCCTCAACAGCAGCACCAAAGTTACTTCTGACTACAATGGTGAACCAACAGGCTAGCTTTGAAGTTTACTGGAGATGCTAGCTTGTGATTTTTGCCCCTACAGTAGGCAGAACTTCTATTAAAGTTAATGATAACAATGCCATGCCCATGTAGAGAATAAAAATATGATTGCTCAAAATGGCTGTCATTTCAAATGTGTCTTTGATTGACATCTATTGCTCTGCCCTCTGTAAATCCATACTAGCTTGACGACTAATCAGAGTTCTGAAGGCACACATATTTTCTCCCTAGCCACTGCAGAGGAAGCACAACTCTGCTAGGTCGACAGCTCATTTAACCCTTCACATTCCACCACACACCTAATAGGCTGGTTTAACAGGTGGTTTCAAGCATGTTTGGTAAGATGTTGGCTGTCAATGATAGCATTTCTTTTATATTTTTTGAATCAACCTGATGTTGAAAACAGAACCTCCATTAGATTAGGATACATCACCTGGGAACCAATACTGTCTGTTAAAAGATGTGTGCCACTCCATTAAGCATATAAAAGGACCCATATTATGCTCCTTTTCAGGTTCATAAAACACCATATTTTTGTTGTACTGCACATTGCTGCAGATCCTGTTTTCACCCTGTGTGTTTAGGTCTCTGTTTTAGCTACAGAGTGAGTCACCTCACTTCTATACTATCTTTGTTGGAAGTCGCACATGCTCAGTAGCTAGGTAAGATCCCATCAGCTAGATAACTCTTTCTCCAACTTTGGTCAGTACAAGGCAGGATTAGCTGGGAGACTTCTTCTAGACGAGGGCCACTTGTGGAATACCTGCATGAAGTAGTTCTTTTGGAGATTATGGTCAACTAGTGTGTTGTAGCAGTGTTTTGCCATTGAGAATGAGCTAATGAGTATGCTACGGTTTGCCACCTTGTCTTGTCTAGTAACGTAGAAAGCCGTGCAGATTTTGAACAGTTCACCTGTAGACTGAAGGCAGAGGACATTCAGAAACTATATCTCACTCAAAACAGAATGGATAGTTTTTTTTCCAAGTTTGGCGTGTGGAAGCACCAGAGACATAACACCCAAAATGACAGAAAAAAGTGTTTTTTCATAATATGGGCACTTATTTCACAGGATAGGTAAATCTTAGGTGACCAGGATTCACCCCTGGCAACACGCATGTCTATATAAAATTAAATTCATCAGATAATTGTTGCGCTAGTTCAGTAAAGACCAAAGTTTTCCGACTGACTCACATTGTTATGCCAACAGCCAGTTGATATCAAAAATATTAAGATGATAGATTAACTTACAAATATTGTGCATAATACATTGTGATTTTGTGACACTGTTTACAATTTAAACAGTTTTGGATATACAGTAGATGTTTTTCCCCCCTGGTTAATCCCCTCAATGTCAGTCTATCCAAAATCCATTAAATCCTAAATTGACCTTAATCTGCCGCCAAGTGACTGCCTATTGTAGTCAATGTTATTCAAGTAGTATTTCTATAAAACATAATTGTTTTCCCCCTTTGTTTTTACCATTTAGGGCGTCTCGAGCAGTTTCCTCAAACCTGAAGCTTCTGCTGCCATCTCCTCTTCTGATCGCCACTTGGAGGGAACGTCCTCATCTTCTCGGTCATGCTTCTGCAACTGCAAAAACCAACAGTGTAACAGTGCAATGTCAGATCAAAGTAGCTCCAGTTTTTTTGTTTACCGTTCAATTTTATGATCATGGATCCTTGTGTGAAATGTCTTCGAAGCTAAAAAGGCAGTTGGTGAAATGGTCACGTTATTGAATCTATTGGTTTGTGTAGAGGTCACGTTAATGACGTTATTTTCGTGTACACATTTTAAAGTAATGTACTTCAATGGGAAGCATCTTTCATGATCACAGAATGATTATGGTAGCGAGTAGTATTGAAAAGCCAAAAATCCGTGCAGGGAGGTTGGATGAGTCAAACAACACAAGACTTTCACCCTGGAGACCGGGGATCGTGTCCCGCATGTGACGGTCCGTCCCGTTGTTGTCGCCTTATTGTAGCATTTCATTTCCCCTTTGTTGCGTTCACCAGAGCAGCCTAGTGTCATGGCAGTTCGTGATATTGATTGATTTCAATATCAATTGATCTAACACCAAAGATTCTTTTGTACTTTAAAAAAAAATGTTTACAAAATTGTTTCAGTGGTTCATCAACTCGTTGGAATGAGAATAGTGGTAATAGTTCCGCTCCCATCCTGTAGGGGGAACGAAGAGAAAAGGTGCTTTGGTTCCTAATGTAAAGGTGCTGGTTGACAAGTAGCTAATGCTAATGTAATTCTTGGTTGCTTTCAAACATTGTAGGACTGGCTCTAGTGGTTGTAATTCTGCACCAGGGCTGAATTTCGGGAAAGAGACTTCAGAAAGAGACTTCAGATACAGTATTAGGGGACCACTAAGGTCTATATAAAAGAGACTTCAGATACAGTATTAGGGGACCACTAAGGTCTATATAAAAGAGATTTCAGATACAGTATTAGGGGACCACTAAGGTCTATATAAAAGAGACTTCAGATACAGTATTAGGGGATCACTAAGGTCTATATAAAAGAGACTTCAGATACAGTATTAGGGGACCACTAAGGTCTATATAAAAGAGACTTCAGATACAGTATTAGGGGACCACTAAGGTCTATATAAAAGACTTCAGATACAGTATTAGGGGACCACTAAGGTCTATATAAAAGAGACTTCAGATACAGTATTAGGGGACCACTAAGGCCTATTTAAAAGCATCCAAGTGCTGAACAAGACCTTTATAGGTGACCAAACTGTTCCAATTAACCTGTTGGCCATGGTTAGCATTGCTAAGCCTCTGTCATGGTGGTTGTGTAGCCACGCCCCTAATGCATGCTATGCTTAATCATCTGTTTTAAAATAAAGAAGACCATAACAAAAAAAACATCATGCTATATTGAATAAATATAAAGTCAATTTGAAAATGGTTACTGAGGTGATAAATCAAGTGATAAGTAGGGTTATATTCAAATAGACTCCAATAGAACCAAACTTCTTTTTGGAGGCATTGAAGTCACCCCCTGCTGGAAGTTACAGAATGCAGTTTTAAGGCACTTTTTCACTGTTCATCCAATCTACTTCACACTTGGCAGGTATATTGCTGGGTACCACTTGGCGTTTGGAATTTGGAGCCGTTTGGACAGAGTTGCCTATCAATATACTGAATAAAACTAAGAGACCACACAATAAAACGTCCTGTGTTGAGCTGACGGGTACATTTGTTTGAGATGGAAGTGTCAGATTTTAAAATGACTATTATAATCCTTAAAGCTATAGTGCGTGGTTTCTGTCTTATGCATGAGGACTTCTAAGTAATAACAACTCCCCTGTTGTTGCATCCATGCAGCGTAATTAAACACCTCCCCCACGTGGTTGCTTGCTACTAAGGAGGACACGGAGGATAAGAAATGGGCTCTTCAGAAGAGGAAATTATCTTCACTTGCGAAAAGTCAAATTTTCCAATCCGAGCCCATTTTTTTTAACATAGCCATGATAAGAAATACAGAGAGAGTTTTGTAGATCTGAAGTTGTATGTGTTGTGGTCTGCTGCGTCCCCCCCATCCTGTGTGTTGTTTCTCCCTTTCCTCTGTGTGTCTGTCTGTCTTGCCTGTCGCTGTATGAGGGAGCGTGCCTGGAGGAACTAGGCCAAGAACCGTAGACACTCATCTCTACTCTGTCACCTGCACAGCTGATTCCCATCTCATCATTCACCTACAGAATTTAATCCCGGGCTGACTACCTCTTCAGCGCCAGCTCTGCAGTTGAGATATATGTCTTGTGTTTATTTTTGTGGATTCCTCATAGTAACCCTTGTTCTCCGTGCCGATTATACTGTTCCTGTTTACCGCCGAGCTGCTTTCCATCCCAACTCCGACCTGCCACCTGCTTCGCCCTATGAACATTAAACTACCTGAACTTTATTCTGACTCCTGTTTTTGTATCTCTGAGTTCTGGGTCACACAAACATCATAACAGTATCAACTCATTTGGCTTTGGCTTGAATGTAACAGATGTTCATTTACATGAAAAAGTTACACACTAATGCTTTAGTTTTATTTCCCAATTGTGAACAGCATCCAATCAAGACTAGAGTGGATTGTGTTGGTCCTATGACAACCCTCCCACTGTCCTGGCCAACCTCGGCAAGCAGTTGGCTGACAAGGGAGAGTCGTCAGCTGACTGAACATCTTCGTACCTAAATGACAGAATAGATCAACTGTCAATGACTCCCAACATGACTTATGAACGGTAGATGTTCAGGGCCCAGTTGATGATGGGAGGAATCACCCCGCGTCCCAGCATCAACCTTTCTTTAATAACCATTGACAAGCAAAGAAAACAGGCTATTCCATCCTAAGACCGCGATGGCTGCACCTAATTGGATGAACGCGTCACTCGTGGGCTGTCTGCTCCTGGATTTCAAAACAGACCAACATGTCGGTTTCTTTGGAAACTTTCACTTATTTTACGAAAATTTGTTCGCTGAAATGTGTTTCCGAAAACATATTACGCAAGAAATAAGCTTCAGCTGCTGAATCATCATTTTAGATCCACAAAGGTCAGTTTTAAACTAATTCATGAGTTTACCAGAGGCAGCAAGATGAGCTGGATGTCCTAGATTTGCATAATGTTGCCTAGATCTCAACTTTATGCACATTAAGGGGCAGGCAACTCAACCCTTACTCTCTCGATTCTACAAAAATGCATTGTTCGACTGCAAACACATTCCTACTAGTACTGTACTGTACTATAGTACTAATAGAACTGTTGGGTCCTTGTAAATTATGGAGTGTAGTCTAAACCTACTCTATCTGTAAAGTGTCTCTAGATAACTCTTGTTATGAATTGATACTATAAATAAAATTGAATTGAATTGAAATTGAATTATCTGCAATGAATGCAAATACAAATGACGTTACCTGTTGACGTGTATCTTAACTCCTAGATCGCCACACATCTCATCTGTCAAAAATAGCTGACAGCTTCTAAACATGAAACATGTTCAATGACACCCTGGAAATCTCAGTACCTGCAATAAACAGTCCTTTCTTCTTAGCTGAACTTCTATCTCTTAACACAGTGACACTGAAAATATAACAGTTAAACACTGACATGTCACCCAGTCTGTTACAATACTATTCAATGCTCAGCTTATTAAACGGTTGAATAAAGGCTGGTTTTAATTCAATTTTTTTACATTTTATACCTCTTCCTTCAATTCAAAGAAAACCAAATGAGAAGAGAGCATATGCATGTTCTTCAATGAATATTTTTGAAGGCCTAAACTGACTTTGAGAAAAGACATTAAACCAGTATAATTGATGTTTAAGGATTTGATTTCCCCCCGCCTATGTTACACATTGCAATTGTTATTTAAAGACCAGCTGCAATACATGTTTTGAAGATAATGTGCACTTTTACTGGAAGTTATTATTGTTAGTATTACATGTTTCCCAAAGCCTGACAACTTTCAAACATTTCCAAAAATGAGTGAAAAATAACAAAAAAAGATCACAGATTGCAAAATCATTTGTGGTTATGCTGGCTTAGTGTCGATTGAAGCCGTGTTTTTGTATCCACATTAGTAAGACTGAAAAATGAGAGATGGTATTAAAAACGGAGAAGTGGGTTTTGTGTCTTGTGGTGCTCCAGTGGCCCCTCTACTGGCAGCGAAGCTGATGTCCAAACATTTGTGTGTGTGTGTGTGTGTGTGTGTGTGTGTGTGTGTGTCTTTGTAGAGCTTTGTTAAACCTCTTTAGTACAGCTCCTCTTCTATGTTGCAGAGCTGCCAGTTTGGACAGATAAACCCTGCGTGCTCTGACAGTGATGTCCAATACATGTCCGTGAATACTAATGTTCTGCGTGTGTCTTCAAATACTGCTGGCTAAAGCAAACACAATGGGTTATTCGGGCCGTATAATGATACCACTGTGTATAACTCAGTTATTAATATATTGTAGGTCATTGAAGCTTGATTCATTGAACAAGGCGGTGGCTCTGTGTTTAGCACTTCTGCCTCACAGCAAGAAGGTTCTGGGGTCAAATCGTCTCTGTGTAGAGTTTCTGTGTTGGCGAGGGTTTCCTCGAAGGTTTTTCAACTACAGTTGAAAATTAGCTGACTGGCTAACACTGGCGCATTTACAGAAATGTTGATTAATGTGCATTGTCCTAATCAAATAAATACACCTATTTGATATAAACTGTACTATTAAAATTACAAACCAATTTAAAAGAGTTGATATGATTGAATGGAAGGATCATTTATTTATCCCAGTGGGGACATTTGCATATCACAGCAACAGTACATGAACGAACCGCAAAGCACAAATAACAAAAGAAATGTCAAACAAAAATACTAACATAGAACAAAAAAGTATTCCCTTTTATTTAAGTATTTGCATCCACACGTGGAAATTGCATTAGGTGTGCAAAATGAATGTCGTAATAACTTAAAGTGTTGAATACATTGCACTGTGCTGAAGATACAGAAAAAGTTTGAGTTTTTATCTGCCAGTTTTTAAGATCATTGTCTAACTCAAACTATAGTCAATATTCAGTTTATTCTTATTTAATTAATATTATGGAATTCAATGGATTCTAAAAACAGAATAAAAAGCATTTTTTTCTATTTGTGGTTTAATTCATGTCTACTAAAATTATTCACCTATTTTCTGTTAACTTTCTTGGTATCAAAACTATGTTGATGGCATCCAACAGCAACAAGTGGTTTTACCAATGATGTCTTGTTTTGAAAACTTCCAAGTTATAATTTAATTATCAGAACAATATAATTCAATGTATCCATTAAAGCACCTGTATGTGTTGCCAATGGTTTTCTAACAAACTAACTTTAACTTTGATAATGTTGATTTGATACTACATGTTGGAAACTACACAGGGTTTTGATATATTGTTTCTTTATTTTGGCAGGGTAATTTTGTTTAAATTTAACAAGATGGGTGCTACAATGTGTAGAGCGAAGAAGGGTAACAACAGCCTAATTACTGAATGATGCAATTATCCTATAGAAATCCCTGTACAAAGTTTGAAAATGCCCATCCCATTATTCTGGTAAACCATAACATTTGTCTTTGGTTCAGCATAACACTGTTTGAAATGAATGAATCGTGAAAATGATGCATTTCCTCGCTCCTCATTAACATTTAACCATGCACTGCAGCAAAAGGAAAAACCCTTGGGTTGTCCCATGCGACTTGTTGTCCTCCCGGGTTAACCCGTCTTTTAGAAGCTTTTTTTCAATGTTGTTTTCGCTTTTCGGCTTTCTGTGTTTTTTTCATTACCACCGGATACTAACATCAACTTATTACCACTAATATTACAATATCCTATAATTCATGATCATTAAACCTCATTAATGTTATTTTTGAGTTTAAAAAGAAGCTGACATTATGAATTATTTTGACAAATAGTTACGATGTGGATGATCACAGACTGTCAAAGTTTAGTCAGGATATTGTTCAGAAACCTTTTCATTGTTTCTTCAAAATCGATAAAATGTAATAAAACACCCAAAATTCAATGAAAGTAGTGACCTAATCATTAATTTTACTTGCGAAGAGCATTATATGGAACCATCCATGTTATTTTGGGGGCAGTTTGCTTGAAAGAAAACCACATTTCTGATGTAACAACTTTGCAATTGGGTTAAATTTGACCCCAGGACAACAGGAGGGTTAATATACGCAAACTTATTCTTCTTTGATAGGAGAGCAAAGGCTAACATCTGTTACACTTGGTTGACCCAAGAATAAGTAGAGTTAATATCTGTAGCTGTTACATGTCATATAAAGAGGTATTGCGTCTTACTAGCAGCCTCGGTTGACTCGAGGTTGACATAGAACGGTTGAGGCTGACAAACAAAACCTAGGACGTTAGCAGTAAAAATGTGCTTAATGAAAGCTAGACCAAGCTTGACAAAGTGCAATGAGCCTGACAAGCTGCGTCTAACAGTCCCTAAAATGGCTACGCATCAGATGAGAATTTATTCATTACAGCATCATCTTTAGTTAAGTTTTTTAGGGATCCTTTTTGCCAATATTTCCATACTTGTATTTTTTTAGTTTTAAAAGGTGACATATGCCCATTTTCAGGTTCATACTTTTTTCTGAGGTGTATTGGAAAATGTTCTCGTGCTGTAATGTCCAAAGACACATTATGTTTTTCATACTGTCCTTTGCTGCAGCTCCTATATCCTCAAACTGTCTGCAACAGTGAATCACTTCAGTCTCTTTCAGGCCTCCTTTCCGAAAACCAGTATGTCTGGTGTTACGCACCTGCTCCGCTACTTACATTTTTGCAGCCTTCACTGAGTATGTTTACATGCACACCAATATTCCACTATTATTCCAAATATGACAATATTCTGAATTTGATACAGGTCATGTAAATAGCACATTCTGGTAGGATTTTCCAAATATCGCCTTTTTCTGATTTAGACATGTGGGATATTCCGGTATTATTCAGGTTTTAGAGGCATTCTTTGCATGTATACAGCACTCCGCGTCTCAGTGCATCTCAATCTGGGTTTTTACTGCAGTTTGGGAACGTTTACGGTAGGGCTGTAGTCAAGACCACCTTTGTCGAGTCCAAGACAAGTCCGAGACCAGGACTAGTCGAGTCCGAGTCAAGACCGAGGCCAAAGAGGTTCGAGTCCGAGTCAAGACCGAGTCCAGGACAGAAAAAAAGGTCTTATGCATGACAGTATCAAGACAATCAATTTGGGTTATTTGTTGATATAAAAGCAAAAACAGTGTCAGAACACCCAGGATTTATGAGTATAGCCATTCCCCTTGATATCATATGGTGATAACTCAAAATAGCTACATAGACAATACTGCTACAGTAGGTACTAGTATTGAGCATTAGAACTGCTACAGTAGGTACTAGTACTGAGCATTTGAACAACTAAATGACAACACAGCTCCACTCCAGATGTAGTGTAGAAATGAAGTGACCAGTCTTACAGAGAGTAGCCATACGGTTGGTTTATGGCTTCCATAAAAAATATTGTATTCTATTGTTATTTGGACGTGGGTTAATAGGAAATACATGTATTTATACATGTTTTCATACATGTATAAATACATGTATTTTCAGAAACCATTAAAGTTTGGTTAAACAACAATGAACAGAGTGTAATTTAACATATGTTCATTTTATTTGAGACAGATTGCAGAATTTTAAAATAAATCCATCAGGAAGATGTTGTTTAGGGAACACACACACAGACACACACACAGCTGGCTTGGCAACGTTAGCTAATGTCCGATAGCATACAAATGGGCTAACTATCGCCAGTTAGCTTTTTTATAACGTAACAAAAACCCACACATGTCGTAAGAGCAAAGCTTATTTCATGTAATAAAATGATGGCTCAAAAGGAGCACTAATGCCACAGATCTTATGTTGACAACGTGGACGCAGATATAGGAAACTCCGAAGGCAGCCGTAATATTTACCTAGTAAGCTAACTAGGCTAATGCTGGAGCGCTAACATTAGCAAACATCGGCGTAGCGTTAGCTAGCTGTCTAAACTTGTAAAAAGCCAAACAATATCCCCACCTGAACTGTGTTTTACTTTCCCTCCAATATTATCATCAACATAATAAAGACACCTGGACTCGGTCAAGACCAAAAGCCATATTTGGCAAGACCAGTGGCCGAGTCCTAGACCAGTCCAAGTCCAAATACTACCAAGTCCGAAACAAGTCCGAGTCCATAGAAAAATGGTCTTGAGTCCGGACACGAGTACTACAGCCCTGGTTTACAGCCTCTTGGCTGTTTACGGCTTACGTTCAGCTCTGTGAGTTGCCATGGTTGCTGTACACACACCAACCAGCCAACAGTTTAAGGCTGCAGACCCAATAAGAAGGAGAAACACAGCTACTTTGATCAAAGACTTGGATAACAACAGGTTTTTGGATATGAGCAAACATCGCTATGCTAACCTTTTAAAGAAGCTGGTTGAAGGAATGAAAGAGGGAAGCTGTAGTCACACAGTCCAACAAGTCCTCCACCGCTGGAAAACTATGAATAAATAGTATTTTGCACGGCTACACGTAAACTGGAACATTAGTGGAATATTCCCTTTCATTAGCCGTGTCAACACCTTAGCCGGAATATTGTCTTTTTCAGCATGTAAATCTAGTCACTGTTACTGAGTTTACCTGCAGTTCTACCATTGTTTTTCACCACAATAACCGTTCCCCACACCAAAAGCTTTACAACCACACACGTTCCAGTGGTAATCTGATCAGAAATCAGGGAGAAATTAATACCATCAGCAACCAAGATTACAGGTTTCCCTGATGTTGCATCAGGTAAATACGCCTAATTCATGTTCTTCTGTCTCATAATGTTAGCTTATATGCATCTGTAAACCATAAACATACACTGTTTTACATTTGACCCCCACATTTGTTAGAAGTGTCCTACAGTGCCAAGTAAAGAAGAAAGCCTTTGTTCTGAAGGGATACAGAGCATGTTAGCATGCAACGTTACATGTAGCAGAGTATGTGAGAGAAACACTGACAGTAATTTTCAGGATGAGGGTTGGAAAACACTATAAATAATTACGTACCAAAGTAATAGTGTTTAGAATTTTGGAAACAAATTTAAAGATGGTGGCATGTGCAGATGCAGTGGCTTGGCTCTCTTATTTTAGTTCTCTTAGTATATATTTCTCTAAGTCTATCTATTTTTTTTATCAGTAAAGCAGTAGCTTTTAACATGTGATTGATCCGAGTTTGTTTTCATCAGAGATCACCACAAAGCTTTCAGATCGAACACAACTTTCATCCCACCCCCGGCAATCCTACGCACCCCGGAGACCATCGGATTTGCCATCCCACCAACAGCGAAACGCCGCAGACAGCATAGGGAGAAGAAAGAGACATTTGTTCCAACCTCTGTCCTGCCATGGAAGTGTCTGATTAGCTTGGTTCTTCTCGCTAACTCAGAACAAACAGGCAGACGCAACCCCACATCTGAATTTCTAGACGGCTTCAGAAAGGGTGCAGGGAATTCACAAAGCTAAATAAAATGAGTGAATATATTGTTATCAATTTGACTTTGTCCTAAAGTGCAGGCAGTTGGTCCTCCAGAAAGTGTGTATTTTTAGCCAAAGATGTGCATTGCGTTCAGGATACCTCATGCTTCTCCCAGAGCCTCTAAGGCTAAGATGGCAGCTAGGACTGAACAATCTTTTAATCTTGAGTGGTAATTACCAACGGCAATCAGGCCTTTTGCCAGACATATTTCCATGAATCTAATTAGCAGGAAACTTGACAAAGTGTCTCTGGGTTTAGTTTGTCAAGGGGAGTGATAACCTACACATAACAACATTCTTTAAAGGGTTCTTCATGCTATGCTTTAAGCAGGTTTTTGTTGTTTTTAATCCGACACTATGTGGACTACTGTACACAGGAGTTAACTACTCCTGCCCTTGATTATTCTATGTATAATATAAATGTATAACCATATTTTTTGTTATTTTAAAGGTCCCATCACATGAAAATGCCACTTTATGACTTTTTTTAACATTAATATGCATTCCCCCAGCCTGCCTATGGTCCCCCAGTGACAAGAAATGGTCATAGGTTTAAACCGAGCTGACCATTTTCCAAAGTATTGGGTTAAGCTTTTCTAGTGGTGTGATTCTTTCCTTCACCTCGGGGACAGGCAGGGTATCTGTACACTTGAAATTAAACGTAATGCTTTTCAAGAACTCTTTAAAACTTCAACAAAGACAACTGAATACACTTTGTAAAATGGGCTGGGCAAAATATTTGACACCACATATGCAATTATTGAAATAAAATGTATATTAAAAATGTATGCAAAAAACTGTGATCCAATCAAATGCATTACATGAAACAAGAACCGTTCACATGTCTTAACCTTACATAACTAACTTTGGTAGCTGGTATTTACTAGGGATGAGCCGGATACTCGGTATAACGAGTGTCCGGCACCGGAAGTATTATACGAGTAATGCGAGTCAATATCTGTACTCGGATTGAATAAAAGTCTCCATTAACTGTATCTGTGATAGGCTAGTCACAGTGTTAGTCACAGCGCCCCTCCCCTACACTATTCTGTTATAGGCTAGTCCCAGGGCCCCTCCCTACACACACAGATTCCTTCTGTTGTTGTGTCCGACCGGCTGTACTCACGCACACACACACAGAACACAGAGAAGTGAACAGCTCTCTCCCTCAGGTCCGCGGGGCTTTTCCGTTAACATTTAGGGTTTCTTCAAGCTTCAGGTTTGTTTTTATACTACGGTTCAAACTAGTACTTAGCAACCAGGAGACTTCTGGTAACCGTGGGGTTTGTTCAGCCATAGTGCTTGGTAGAATGCGACTCGCGTTGCATCTCTGCCGTCGGAGTTTGTTTTTTTTTTAAACTGCCTGCTGGCTCTAACCAGTTTTTTTGAGTTTCTTGCTGTGTTTTATAAAAAAAATAAAAGGCAGTTGCGGTATAAATAAATAATATTACAAATTAAGATATACACACACAAACACATTCCAACCCACGCCCCCTCTCTCTCTTTGTTTCTCTCTCTCTCTCTCTCTCTCTCTTTCTCTCTGTATCTCATACTCACTCACAGACACACACACTCAAACATACCTGGTGTGAAAAAAAAAATGTATCACACTGATCATAGAAAAATTAAAAGTTTAAAAAAAGAAAGTTATATTATTGAGTATGAAAACTCTTGTTCATTACATTTTACTTAATAATAGCAACCGCATTGTTGTATTTATTGTTGCAAAACGTGTTTTGTATATAGTTCGTTTGTTACCATGACAACACCACTGATCAATAGTTTTCTAATCAGCAATAAACATAACAATTTCTGATCAACTCATATCAATTGCATGCTTAAAATAACATACTGGTTAAAGCCCCGCCCATTTCAAGACAACCCGACCCACTTCTGGGTTAAATCTGCCCACATCCTGGCTAGGCCCCGCCCAGTCCGAGTACAGATACGGATACAGATAATTCATGTGGTAAACAGATACAGATACAGATAATGTTGTACTCGCTCATCCCTAGTATTTACTCAATTTATTCAAAATCCTTACTTTGAAAAAAGTACACTAAAAGTACTGTAAAAAAGCACTGTAATTATTACTTTAATAAACAAGTCAAATCAATGTTACAACGTAAACGTGGCCAAAGCTTCAAATAATGATGTAAACATATTTAAAAGAAATCTCTTTTAGCCAAAACCTCCAATTTTACAGTGTTCAATGTTCTGAATGCTCTGGTTTCAACAGTTGTTTGGCTAATGTGAAAATTGTAATCTTGTTTGCAGATGTTATTTTCTGCCCAACGTCAGCTCAAATTTATGCTGGAACATGTCCTGTTATTTAGTATTTGGTTTAGAAGCACTGCTCTTCTAGGATTGATCCTAACAGCTAAAACCATTGTTATTGTATTATGTTACCTGTGAGAGTAACATCCACACTAATGGAACCGTCTGTTCTATTTCTATTACCGTGCCTTCTTCTGCAAACAGGACCTTCCTAAATCAGGCTGAAACTGTACATGCAGAATGAACCATAAAGCTTTTGAAGCACTGGATTCTAGACACATTTAGAGTACCAGAGTTTCAGAACAGACTACTCAAAGTGGAGGAAGAAATAGCAGGCAGGAGAGAGAAAAAGAAATTGCACTTGATTAACCTCTGGCAACCCCATTTTCTCCTGTGGAGACTGGGTGTTGGACGGCACACAGGCCGCAACCCTATACGTTAGACAGGACACGCTTTCATTAAACGGTGACCCCAAAGGGTGACCGAGAGGTCAGCCTGACCTCGGCGCCATCCACATCCACAGAACAGATAACAGGCGCTATAAGTACAGTAGCCATGGTCTATATACCCATAGGCCCAAATGGTAAAGGCCCTGCATGCAAGAATCCTGAATGAGACCAGACTGGGTTAAGACCCCAGTCTGTCCATCAAACTACAAATGAGAAATTTGATCGTCGTGGTCTTGCTAGATTATACTGTATTAGTCACAGGAGGATCATACGGTCCACAGTGGCTGGTGAAAACCTTGCATGTGGAAGTCAAAAACTTTGTTTTAGCAGGAGGACAATTAGGGCTAGGTATCGCTCTGATTTCCTGAATCTATTCAGATTTAAAAGGTCCCAATTCAATTTGATTTGATTTAAAATTGATTTGATAAGGGATATTTAGGTAAAAATCCATATTTTGCTTGGATATGAAAGAGATTCTCAGAAAACTTATGCTGTAAATTATACAAGGAGTCAGTTAACCTGCTGCATTAATACAAATATTTATATTGTTATGAATTGAAGCTCAAAGCACATGGAAAAAGAAAAAGTGTTTTCTATAGTGCAGAGGGTGGGATGCAGAGACAATACACCTACAGCCATACATCTGTGAAACTGGCCATGGTAGTTTTTCCCTTGCCAAAATTTAGCCTAAGTTTGGAGCATTATTTAGCATGTCATGGAATCCTTAGATCATCTAGTTTCATATCACAGAAGTATGTAGCTACATATACACACAGAATGCATGGTTGGAGAATGGCACTATGTTAAATGTTTTATTTTTGAGTTACTTTAGTGTCAGATGTGAAATAACTGCAGCACAGCGCCATCTTCTGGAATGTCCATTCAATTTCTGTAAACAAGCGTTCATTTTTATTTTATTTTAATTTGTTTTGAACCTGTCAATATGGTTTCAGTTTAGCTTTAGTTTTTCTATAAGCTCATAGTTTTCGTTTGCTAAAACCTTTTCTCACTGTTTATTTTAGTCCATGTAAATGCAGTCCATTTAGCATTTAAATATATTGCTTTCATGCGGCATATAGCCTACTGTAACATTAATGTTCATTTTTGTTATACTATTCTATAGTATATGAAAATATAATTTGAAAGATTTTGGACATTGTATGCCTTTTCTTTGGATTTTACTGTTTACATTCTCAAAGCATGGTATCCACTTATGCCATATGTCTCTCCTAGAATCCATCTTTCTCTAACGGTTTCTGTTATCATCTGATCTCTTTCTAATTAATGCAGAATCTATATTAAGCAGCACACTGTTCGCATTGATGTAAGGATCGCTTCTCAGAATAATCTGTCGCAGCAACTCTCATTATTTTAAGTCTCAGTGAGCTTTGTAGATACATTTTCTGAAGGTGAAAAATGCTGCAAATTAATGATAAAACTGTCATCTCCCCAAACATAAACTGACTGACTGCCTTAATGAGTTACAGAAGGACACAGCACACACAGAGTGAGAACATTTCACAAGTTGACAGGTGTTTTCATGATTTCCAAAAGACAGCGGCTGCCAATAAAAATAACTTCTCACATTTGCATTTCCTTTAAAATAACAGTAAATTGACCAGAGGAAGTTATTGTAAGGCTAAGCTTTGGTTTTTAGATTATCACTGTCGAGAACTGTTACCTGAAAGTCTATTTTTACTTTGTTTTAACTAATCTTGTTTCATGTTTGGTGTCAACTCCACAATCCACCCTTACCTTCACATTTACATTTGTGAGAAAGATTGGAGCATGAAAGTGATGGAGATACCTTGATTATAAGACACATTTTTTCCAGAGAAGAACTGCTAATGATTTGGTGAGCACCTAATCCTTCCTCTAGAGCCACCCCCATGATAGAATGTCCCTTTGAGAATGAACTAACAATTGAAATCATGATCCCCAGAGGATGAATCCTTATGTGCTGTGTGATCCCTTGACCTTGAGAACCAACATTGGAATTACATTTTAAATGTTAGATCCTTTACTGGCAAGGCTCTAGGGGGACTGTCCTCCCAACATAATAAGCATAATAAACAGAATGAGTTGGTTTACTAAATGTCCAAAAACAACATATGGTTACATTCAAGTAAAAAACTCTCTCGCAGTAACTTTTGGTAGTAATTATGTGTCTTAGCTATCATTCGCCACCATGGCTTACCAGCTGTGCTTTTGTTTTCTCCTGTCCATGTATCATACCACACAGGAAGAGGTTTCATAAGCACGTTTTTTTGCTTGCAGATTTGGTTGATTTGGTCATTTTTCCTGGATATTCTACCATGATTCTACCATAAAAGTAAGTAGTCTTACTTACTCATGGTTAAATGGTTTCTTCAGTTTAGTCTAGTTAATAACATGGATAAAAAAATTGTGGCTGTGTTTTAGTTGTTAAAATATTGTCCTGATGTGTTATACACTTTATTTTGAAATTTGATCGGAATCTCCAGGCGTTCCACTTCTGACCTAACTCATTGCAACGCCAAAAAGAACCGTATTTTTAACAGAGTAGAACAGAGAGCACCTTCTGAGTGCTATCCCATATGCGTCATGACTAGTGAAATCACAAGCATTGTCTCGAGTGGCTGCGATTGCAGCCGTGCCTATTGGAATACAGGGGTCAAGCTTCCACTTAATGCCGACGCCACCCGGCTGTACCTCAGCACAAAACCATCCACCCAGCTTCTCCATCAGTCCAACCCAGTCTCATGGCAGTTCATGAAATGGTCATGTTATTTAATCTATTGATTTGTGTACATGGACACGTTTGTCGTTTTGTTCGTGGTGGTGAGCACATTTACTCTAATGTATTTCAATAGGAAGCACCTTTCGTGATCACAGCACGATTACGGCAGCGAGTAGTATAAAAAGCGCAAGGAGGTTGGTTTGGGTGATGGATGGGTCAAAAAACACACAAAAAAACAGGACTTTCATCCCGGAGACCGGGGATTGTCTCCCGTGTGTGGCAATTCATTTACCCGTTGTTGTTTTCCTAAACCCAACCTCCGTATAGATGCCTCCCATTACATGCTGAACAGAACAAAAAAAGGAGGTATTGCAGGTAAAGCACATTGCATTAAAATGTGTGCTCACCACCACAAAAAAAAATCAATAGATTAAAAATATTGTTTCCATTTCACAAACTGCCCTGAGATCGTGTTGCAGATAAGCAAATTGTCACATGAATCACTGACATCATGAATCATTTGGCCGGTTGCAAGACTTCTGGAAGGCATTGACAGACAGGGACATTCTGCCATTGGGGCATCCGAAAACGCCCATGAAGCCCATGATTATCCAACAAGCCAAGAAACTACACACAGTCATTGATACACACTGAAAAGTGAAAAACAAACTAAATGCACTCACTCAGTATGATCATTACATACTGTACATGAAATGGGCCAGCAAAGCATTCTGAAATATCCTAGTGCTGTAAAGCTGAAATAAAGAGCTGAAAAAGTAAAACATGAATACAAAATTGTATCTATTGTTGCCTATTGAATGCCTTGGGGACACGTCAGTGCAATGGCGCCTGTGTTTGGCTTGGCCGCTGCGGCTGGTTGCTCGTTCCGACTCGTTTTGTTTGTTTCCTGCGCTATATTGCTACTGAGTTTGTCAACAAATGTTGTGTCAAAGGCGTGGGTGTACGCCAAACAATGCTGTTGATTGGGCCACTTGGGCCGGTGGCCTCTTTTCTTATTGATTTTTCTGATTTCTTATCATCCATTATTAAGCTGGACAGAGTGATTATTTTTGGTGATTTTAATATTCATGTGGATGATGATACTTGCAAAAATTCTTCTGAATTTGTAAATATCACCAAATCTTTTAATTTTACTCAGCATGTCTCTGGTCCTACGCACAGCAAAGGACATACGCTTGACCTTGTTTTTTCTCATGGTATGAACATTGATAATGTTTGCATCAAAGATGTATTTGTTAGTGATCACAAATGCATCTTATTTGATCTTGTTTGTAAAAAGGATCCCCTGCCTCTTAAATGAGCGTCCTGCTCACATTTGATTAACCAGCTTACTTTTGAAAAATGTTCTGCCGCATTTGACTTAAGCTCTGTTTTTATTTTGGAGGACGTGGACATTTAATGATCATTGCACCCTGCTGCTGGACAAAATTGTGCCTCTCAACATGAGAGAAATTCCCTCTGTTAATTCATCCCCGTGGATGAATGACGCCATTCGCAGCGTGAGGCGTGTCTTGTCAAAAAACTGAGTGTTTATGGAAAGCGACTCAGCTCCAAGTCCATCGCCTGCATCTTAAGGAGCTCTTAGTAGACCTGAATGAAGTGATCAAGGATGCTAGAGCCTCTTATTTTACTAAGCTGATATCTTCCTGTAAAAGCAATCCTAAAGCTCTGTTTGAAACAATTAATAACATTGTTGCCCCTGCTGAATGTATTGTCCCTGTGTTTTCAAATGTTGACTGCAACCACTTTCTGTCTCATGTTGTGGACAAGGTTAGAGCTATCCGGGTGAGCATTGTCCATCCATCCATCCATCTTCATCCGCTTATCCGATATCGGGTCGCGGGGGCAGCAGCTCCAGTAAGGGACCCCAAACTTCCCTTTCCCAAGCCACATCAACCAGCTCCGACTGGGGGATCCCCCGAGGCGTTCCCAGGCCAGGTTGGAGATATAATCTCTCCACCTAGTCCTGGGTCTTCCCCGAGGCCTCCTCCCAGCTGTACGTGCCTGGAACACCTCCCTAGGGAGGCGCCCAGGAGGCATCCTCACCAGATGCCCGAACCACCTCAACTGGCTCCTTTCGACGCGAAGGAGCAGCGGCTCTACTCCGAGCTCCTCTCGGATGACTGAGCTTCTCACGTTATCTCTAAGGGAGACACCAGCCACCCTCCTGAGGAAACCCATTTCGGCCGCTTGTACCCTGGATCTCGTTCTTTCGGTCATGACCCAGCCTTCATGACCATAGGTGAGGGTAGGAACGAAAATCGCCCGGTAGATCGAAAGCTTTGCCTTCTGGCTCAGCTCTCTTTTCGTCACAACGGTGCGATACACGGAATGTAATACCGCACCGGCTGCTCCGATTCTCCGACCAATCTCACGCTCCATGGTCCCCTCATTCGCGAACAAGACCCCAAACTCCTTCACTTGGGGATTGTACCATCAGCAAACTCACATCTAGCTTCTCATCAGAGACCTTCAATACTGGACTCCTTCTGTCCCATTTCCCTGAATGACATCATTAAGCTTGCGGGCTCGATGAAACCCTCCCAAAGCCCTGCTGATATTGTTCCCACATCTTTGCTTTTAAAAACCAAACATCTACTTGGCCCATGTTTGATTTCAATTTTAAATTAGCTGGGCCAGGTCCTTGGCGGTTTTAAGCATGCTCTTGTTCAGCCAATTTTGAAAAAGAACAATTTAGATGCAACTTTTTAAAAACTATTAATACTTTTTATAATTATTTAAACTATTTCTAAATTGCCTTTTATTTAAAAAAATTTAGAACAGGTTGTTGCGAACCAGCTAAATAATGTTTTGGTTTCAGTATCAGTCTGGCTTTCGTAAAAACCATTCAACTGAGACTACTCTCCTTAAAGTCTCTAATGATATTTTGATGGCTGCTGATGGGGGTAAATGTTCTGTCCTGATCCTACTTGATCTCAGTGCAGCATTTGATACTGTTGACCACTGCACTCTGATTGATAGACTGAAAAGAACTGTAGGCATCACTTGATCAGCTCTGGATTGGTTTTCTTCCTATCTTTCAGACAGGAGTTTTGCTGTGTCTATAGCAGGGGTCTTCAACGTTTTCCAGGCCAAGGACCCCCAAACTGATGGCGAGATGGACGGGGACCCCCTAATTATGTATATTGTATAAAATTGTGTTATATCAAACTGGTCCTATAGTGCCATGTGTAAATGTACCTTGTTATTGTGCATTCAATACTAAGATACTCAAATAATACACAGGTTCATATATTCATGTTTTTATTTTAAACATGTGCGAGGCACAGTGAGTAGGGTGGCCATGCCACTGCCATTTATAAACATAACATAACACAATAAACTGATACCTGCCAAGATTATGAAGGTAAATATGGTGCAAAAGTGAGAGCGCGTAGATGCGATGTGAGCACTTGTAAAATATGACTTGAGAGCTTGTAAAAAAATCTGTAGTTGTAGATGCGATGTGAGCACTTGTAAAATATTACTTGAGAGCTTGTAAAAAAAATCTGTACTCGTGTTTTTTATTTTTTTCACTTGAGTCACTTTCTCAGTACAACCACAACTCAGGGATTACAACCTCTCGAATCTGTCGCTGCAGCGTGCTCTCTCGCATCACACAGCGGCGAGTCTGCGCTCTCGACTTTTGCAACACTTCTTGCGGTACATTTGGTGCAAAACTAATTTGTACCTGTGGACTTAGTCTGTGGAGCTCTGAGCCAACAGAACGGCTGGGGACAGCAGGGTTTCTTTCGCCAGATGAGGGGCAACTCTGTCCGGCTTATTTATGTAGCATGAAAGCTAGCGTTAGCTAACTAGCAGCCAGCCCGCTTCTAAATACTGTAAATACCTTTTAATTATCTCAACACTTTTTAACAGTCCAACTGAAACACTGGCGGTGAACTCTAGCTTGCTTGCTATTCCACCAACACTGGCAGTGAGCTCCAGGGGGGGTTGTGCCGCTGCTACCGGGTCTGGAGCTCTCCGTGTCCCGCTGGAGATCAGATAAGGTCGAGGTCGGCAGCGGAGCTTTCTAGCGATGTTTCCACGCTGGCCAAGCCCCACTAACGGCGGTCCGTCTGCGGGTACAGGACCCTGGAGCTCACCGCCAGTGTTTCAGTTGTCTGTTAAAAAGTGTTGAGATAATTAAAAGGTATAACAGTATTTATAAGCGGGCTGGCTGCTAGTTAGCTAACGCTAGCTTTCATGCTACATAAATAAGCCGGACAGAGTTGCCCCTCATCTGGCGATAGAAACCCTGCTGTCCCCGCCCGTACTGTTGGCTCAGAGCTCCACAGACTAAGTCCACAGGTACAAATTAGTTTTGCACCAAATGTACTGCAAGAAGTGTTGCAAAAGTCGAGAGCGCAGACTCGCCGCTGTGTGATGCGAGAGAGCACGCTGCAGCGACAGATTCGAGAGGTTGTAATCACTGAGTTGTGGTTGTACTGAAAAACCAAGTAATATTTTACAAGTAATATTTTACAAGTGCTCACATCGCATCTACAACTACAGATTTGTTTTACAAGCTCTCAAGTCATATTTTACAAGTGCTCACATCGCATCTACGCGCTCTCACTTTTGCACCATATTTACCTTCATACAAGATCAACAATGTCTGTCAATTGCATGTAATCATGCATAAAAGCTATTCAAAAAGGAAAATAAGTGATGCTTGTTAGTGCCACTGGCATGCATAAACATACCTGTTATATTGCATACAATACTGAACTATTAACATAACTGACAGTCTCTGATTGAAAATTGCAGGGGGGAATATAAAAAAAGTCTAATCAACCAAAACTTTCGCGACCCCCATGCAGTACCTCCGCGGACCCCCTGGGGGTCGCGGACCCCCTGTTGAAGACCCCTGGTCTATAGGAACGTATATGTCAGACCCTGCTCCTTTGTCTTGTGGTGTGCCCCAAGGTTCTGTGCTCGGCCCCCTGCTGTTCAGTCTGTAATTGCTTCCTCTTGGAAAGATTATTGGTAGTTTTGAGGAAACATCCTACCATTGTTTTGCTGATGACATCCAATTATATTTATCTTTTAGCCCTGATAGGCTAGACATACTGTCCTTGTTGCACACTTGTTCTTGTTGCACACTAGCCTCCATCAACAAATTTTGCAATTAAATTCAGATAAAACTGAGGTGATGATTTTTGCCCCAGACAGCATTACCCCTAAGAGTAGGGAGGCCATTGGGGCTCTATCACTCTCTGACTCTAATGTTGTGCGAAATCTGGGTGTCATTTTTGACAAATCTATGTGTTTTACCAGTCATGTGAAATCTGTGGTTCGTTCCTGTTTTTTTCTCCTCAGGAACATTGCTAAAATCAGGTCTGTGGTCTCTAAAAAAGTGATGGAGATGCTTGTTAATGTTTTTATTTCTTTACGTTTGGATTATTGCAATGTACTGTACACTTGTTTAAACAAATCATCCATGGACAAACTGCAAGTTGTTCAGAATGCAGCAGCAAGACTTTTGTCTAAGACCAGCAGGAGATCACACATTACTCCGGTGCTTAAGGCTCTTCATTGGCTACCAATAGGTTTTCGAGTTCATTTAAAATTTTTAATCACTACTTATAGAGCCATGCATGGTGAAGCTCCCGCTTACATCCAGGATCTATTACACGCCCACACTTCTGGTCGCTCTCTGAGGTCTTCAGGCCAAGACCTTTTAACAGTCCCCAGAACACGTATTAAAACCAGAGGTGATCAAGCTTTTTCTGTGGTTGCTCCAAGGCTCTGGAACTCTCTTTAGCTTTGAGATTCTGTGGAAACTTTTAAAAAACACCTCAAGACACATCTTTTTAGACAAGCTTTTAACTAGCAATATGGCTTAGTATTCTATGTGTTGCTGTTTTATTTGTTTTTACTGTAAAGCACTTTGTGACCCTTCTTGTCTGTGAAAAGTGCTATATAAATAAAGTTTACTTACTTACTTACTTACTTACTGTATAGCTCATAATACTATGTCTATAAAGAATACAGTTACTGTAATAATCTTCAGTAATAGGATAATTCTTTAATACATACTCAAATTTCAGTTGACAAATAAACCTGATTCAATTATGAATCCAAAAACAAATACTCTCTTAAATGACTGTATAGCAGCAATTTTGTGGTCAATGTGTATAAAGGGAGATGTCACTGTAAAGTAGGTCTGTTTATTACACCCCCTCAGTGAGGAAGGTAAATGCCAAGGGAAGAGAACAGTGCAGCATTTAAAAACTGGGACATTGTATTACTGCCCATACAGAGACCCCCATTACCTACTCACAGGTTGAATCGGCACACAATTAGCAATTTAAAGAGGCTTGGAGGATTTGGCTTTGTGTCTTAATTCCATCATTTTTCCATGAACAACATATGTACAGAAGTGGCTACTTCAAATCACTTAGAATATTGGTACGTGCTGTAATTGCATGGTGGTTCTAATGGATAGAGCTTTTTGAAAGTGAAATGTAGTTACTCCTGGACAAGATGAATAATCTACTGTATGACTAATGTATTTTGCAGTCAACCTGGTCTGATGTTTCATCTCCTCACTGTTCTTGCACCATAAAGGTTTTGTGTTTTTTTCCCCCTGTTAGTTCATTTTTGGCTGTGATTATAGAAAAAAATTTATTGTGTTTGTATCTCTCACAAACAGTTTAGTTTCCTGGATGTAGCCTACTATAGCTCCAGTTGTTTGAGTATACTGTACACGTAGCCCTGTAATGGGTGTTGGTTTATGGCAAGCAGCAACCTCCAGTGAAAGAAAAATGAAGCCAATGCGGAAATGCCAAAAACTGCAGTTCCCTCAAATGGCCACTTGATGCTGGCTGCAGAAGGGAGTCAATCCCCCTAGTCCCCCATGTTAAAAGGCCTGGTACAAAAAAACATTTCTCTCTATAGCTAAGTTCACACTTCATGGCTGGGGGGGTTGGGGGGTGGGGGGGTTAGTCTCGAATTGCCAGAGCAATCTCAAGCGCTATTAATGTCTGGCTACACGGCAGTTACGCGGAAGGCCAAAGCTATGAAAATAAAACCACAGTCATTATAAACTATTTTTTTTTAGTTTAAATATTTAAGAAATCTGGTTATTTATATGTAGTGAAAATAACCTGGTTACTAAAATAAATGCACTGGTTGCCTTCTGCTAATAAATAATTGAGTGTTTGGGCAGTGCTTTGTTAAGATGCTAAAGAAAATACCAGCCTGGTCTCACAGAATTTTGTGAAATGATCACAAACTGTTACCATTACGTGGTGGTGGCGGCACCATGTAATGCTGAAACATATTTAAGAAATCTGGTTATTTCTTTGTCATACTGTAATGCCCCTGGCTGCAGTAATGACCTGTATAGGGCTAAGGCAGCTGGGGTTACAACACATTTCCACAGGCTACCTTTGACAAGGAAACCAGTTCTCAACTCATGGCTAGCTGCCTTAAAACTGGCTAGCTCTCCGACAGCCCCTGGATTTTGAGTCTGTAGCATTTTTTAGCGACAGACTATTTAGAGAGCTATACTTTCGATGCACTGGTGAAGGTTAAGTCGCTAACTAAACCACAGAATCCAACGTCCCTCTTCACTCACCCTGAAGCTAGCTGATGTTCACCATCTCAGAGCATATTGCTGATGCAGAAGCAGCTGCTAGTTCCATAGTAAAAAAAAAAGAATCGTCCAACTCTGCACTAGCCTAAAGTAAAGTAAACGGCAAATCTGGTGAATCCTCCGTGCATCTATGGTCAAACTGGGCAACTCTCCTATGTGCAGCTAACAAGCGATCCCATTGGATTAATTTGTGGATAAATCTGAATGGATTTATTCTGACGGTACAAATTGACATTAATAAAATACATATACTGTGTGTACTCCATGGTAAAGGGATTGTCTCTCTTCGTATTAAATGGGTACTTTTCCTGGTTTATCTAGCTACAGCACTATACATGAGGTGTTCAGTTTGAAAAGTCTCTAGAGATATTTGTGTTCCGCTTCTCATTGACTTTAGACCCACAGCAGCAGCTGTTACTTGTTTACATGGAGGTATTCAGATCTGACAGGCCAAGGTCAAATTGACAAGATGGTCTTAGGTGAGTTTATTTCACATCAACACAGCCAAACATCACACAACTGCGCTTTATTCCGACAGTATCCGTCAGGAAACATTTGCATTTTCTTTCAATTCCTCGGGGGGTAAGCAGTTTTTTTGCGCTGCTTATTGATAGCAGCATTTTTGGCACCTCACATGCTGTCGTGGTGCTCTGATCAAATCCCTCTTGCTCACACGTCAGTCATTTTGAAGAGGTTTTGCTCTCCTGGTGGAGATCATTAGAGATAAAGAAGGTACAAAATAAGGCAGAGGCAACTCTGACTCCAAAATGCACCCATATTTTCACTCACTTGTCTTTCTTGGGGAAAAACCTCATCTGTTCAGACATCTGGTGTTTATGTCATGTTGCCATCATGACAGTTATTCAAGCATGTCATTGTAGAAATGAACGTCAAGCTCATGTGTCAATCTTAATAGCAACTCTTTGGGCTTCCTTTATCGCCGCCTTAATGTGGCAAACTTGGCTTTTGTGGTGTATTAGAGGTCAATTTGTGGTAATTTTCATCAGTGATTGGCCAATGCAAAGCTGTTAGTTTCACATGAATGAACAACAGGAGGTGTTTGGGCCCTCAGGACACAAAGCAAAGAAACTGAAATAGATATTTTGGTTGTTGGGATCTGACGAACTGGGCTGTTCCTGGAAGGAGCTAGGCAACCCTGTTTTTATGTTTAACACTGTCCAGGGAGGCCTAGGCTCACATAGAAGACCTCCTTGGAAGTCCTGCATCTTAGCTATCATACTAAACCCTGAGAATGACACTAGCTTGAAGCGACATCAAACATTACATAAACTAATTAATGGATTTGTGATTATGGATTTATTGTACAAAGACACAAGTAGTTCTAGGATGGATTGTTAAAGCTTCTGGATATTGGAAGTACGTTTGACAACCCAAGAGAAACAAAACGTATTTCATTCAAAACATATATTTCTGCATTTCTTGGGTTCAGTAACTAAGGCATTTCACATACAGAATGTATAATCACAATATCGCCGTTCGGGTCTGCAATAGGACCTTTGCTGAAATTCCTCTTTACTATTCACTATCAAAAGTTCAAATGCTTAACTAAAAGATTGAATTATCAAAAACAAAATTTTCAGAAAAATACTAATAATCTGACTTTGAGCTTACTTGTTGTGAATGTCTTTGCATCTCTCCCTCTACCTCCTGACTGGGGAAAAACCAAACAGATGGTTATAGCAATATTTAAACTTCTCGAGAATGTTTACTTGTCAGGGCGATGCTTGGGCGAGGCTTTGTGCTGTCACAAAACTGTAGCCCTGGGAATCTTCTTTTGGCACTTTTTACTTTATTCCTTTCTGATGAGACCTTGTTTTGTGGCTGAACATGTACTTCACTATCTACAGTCATTGTATTTTGCCATTTTAAGCATTTTTGTTGAAAGTGAGTGTTGAGCAGAAAAAGTTAACTTAAAAAGATGAGTGCATTAAGTTGAAAAAGTAAAGACAAACTTTACTCAGTGACTGCAAAGGCTCATTTTCTTCTGGAAATAATAAGCGTTTGTGTGGAGAGTTTATATAATCCACAATACATGTTACATTCATAAAGGCTGGAACACGCGAGCTGCTTAGAGAGAGGACAACCTGCACGCCCACGCAAGCTTAAGTAGTGCTTCAGTATGTATAGTCGCTGTCTCATAATCATTTGATATTGTTATGCAAATGTAAACATAGATTTCAGAACAACATAACCCTTTGTGCTCTTATATTTAGCTTCCTCAGCTAAACAGTCGAGGGTGAAGTCAGCCGGCGGATAAACAGGGTGCTGCAAAAGGCCGGCTGTTACTGCGTGACTCATGGGAGATGCCACATTTTAACTGACAGCAGTGATATATCATTTGTTTTTGTGATCAAATATTTATGTATTTTTTTATTTATATTCAAAACAATTACCATCAGTCGACTTCATCAGATGCAAAACAACTACAAAGACATAAAAATGTATACAAGAGACAATGACACAGACAAATGATTACAAAAAGATACAAAATGGCAACATACAGATACAAAATGACTACCAAGAGATGCCAAATAACACAGACACAAAAACGAATACAAAGATGCAAAACTGCTAGAAAGAGATGCAATATATGAATCAAAATGATTAAAAAAAAAGATACAAAACGGCAACAAACAGATACAAACTGACTACAAGAGATGTCAATCAACCCAGAGACAACAAAAAAACAAGACACAAAATAACTACAAATAAACTAATATTACTACAAAAACACATAAATACAACTACAAAGATCGCTTAGGTAGCTAACTTGGAAGAGCTTGTCCATATATCGAGGTTTACTCCTCAACTCGATTCCAACCTGCAGCCCCCCTCTCTCTTCTCTTTCATGTCGTCATCTGTCCTATAAAAATAAAGGCCTAAAATTCCCCAAAAATAATCTTTTTCTGGGATTTGGGGTGTCCTCTGTGCCTAGGACAAAAGAAAAAAGATACACAGAGAAGAAAGACGGCGTGGGGGGGGGACCTGACAAAAATCCAACAGCAGAAAAGGAGCTCACAGCTCACCAACAAGACACACAAAAACAGACACACAAACACACACAAACAAACAAAAGACATTGAGAGGGACGGACACAAGACACACAGGACCAAACATATGTACAGACAGCAGCAAAGGGGTAAAAACAAAGCAGTAATATATCATGATCTATGTTGAATTTTAAATCTTAAACGGTAAAGTAACTAACACAGGGGTCTGTTTGAGATTGATAAAGGTTGCTGTTAATTTTTATACAATAACTAACTTGGATTCATTTGGAGTAAAGTATTCTCTGAAGCTCGGGTTGGGTTATACGTTGTGAATCGTCATGACAACTTCATTATAGGTCCTAAAAAAGTAATGGAAAGTTTGGGAGAACCATGTTAATAATATTGCCACATAAATGTAGTGGAATGATACATCCAATATTTCCCCCTGAAATGCAGTGGAGGAGACATGTAAATAGAAATGCTCATATAATGACTAATTCTGCCAGTGTTCATCACACCCCCAACCGGCCCCGTCAGACTCCGCCTCCCAAGAGCCTGGGTCTGTCCCAGGTTTCTTCCTAAAAGAGAGTTTTTCCTTGCCACTTTCACGCTAATTGCTTGGTCTTGGGGGAATTATTAGAATTGCTGGGTCTTTGTAAATTATAGTGTGGTCTAGACCTACTCTATCTGTAAAGCGTTTTGAGATTTTTGATTTGATACTATATTGACTTTTGATTTGATACTATAAATAAAATTGAATTGAATTGAATAATGTACTTTATACTAAACTGATAGCCAGTTTATTGTAAAAGACCTACAGCATTTCTAAACAGTGGAGTCCAAGGGCTTTAGGCAACTATGGATTTGTGTTATGGTTTGGGGTTGTTATTGGGGTTGTTTTTCCCTTCTAGCCTCCTTGTGGGTGTTCTTGGTTTTCTCCCCGGTCTTGTGTGGTTGTCTCGGTCTTGTGATTCCCCGGTAAGTGTCTGTTTGTTCTACTTCCCGTTTTATTTTGATAGTGTAGTTTCCTGTCTTGTCTAGTCTTGTCCAGCTTTGCTTTGTGCTTGTCTGATTGTCCAGCCCCGCCCTAATGTAATTCACCTGACGTCTCACCTGTTCCCCATTACCTCTTGTATTTACCCCCTGTACTCCTTTTGTCTTGTGTCAGATTGTTTTGTCAGTGTGGCGTTCCTGTATCTGTGTCTCTGCCTGTTTTTCCCCTTGTCCTGCCGAAGCCTCGTCTGTCCAGTGCCTGGATTTCCCTGTGTTTTTAGTGAGCGTTACCCTGTGCTCACCTTCCTGCCTGAGCTTGCCTCTTCCAGCGCCTGGCCTTCCTTGTGCCCCTCTGAGTTTTTCCCTGTGTTCACCCACCTGGCGGTGCGCCTCCTCCCGCCGCGGGCTTTTCCGTATGCCCACTCCTGGGCTCCCCCGTGTACTCGCTAGCCCCTCCTAATTCCCTCCCTGGGGTCCCTTTCTGTCCCCAGCTCTGTCGGTTCTGCTCTCTGTTTCTCCCTTGCTTTGTCTCCCTTGTCTCTTCCTCAGTCGTCCCGTCCCTCTCCTTGGTCTCGTCTTTTCCCTCATTCTGTCTCCATCCTGGTGGTCTTGTTATCTCTTTACTTGTCTCCCTGTCTGTCTCATTTCCTCTCTCGCGTTTCGTCTCCTTGTCGTTTCGTCTCCGTCCTCGCCCTGTCTCTGTACTTGTCTCCCTCACTCTCTCCTTTTTGTTCCCTGTGTCTGTCTATCCTCTCTGTGCCTCTCTTTCTGCGTGTCTGTGTCTTTCTGTCTGTGTGTGTGTGTGTCTCTCTCTCTCGTCCCATGTATGTTTAATGCTCTGTCTCTTTCTTTCTCCCTGTCGGTCTTGCTGTGTCCTTCCCCCTCTGTCTCTTTCGGTCCCTATGTCCATCTGTCCTTGCTCTCCTTTTGTCTGTCCGGCCCTCTGTGTCTCGTTACCTCCCCATCTCGCTCTAGCGCTCTCTCTGTGCCTTCCCCTAGTCCTTTCTCTGCTCCCTTTCTCTTGTCCCGCGCTCGTTTCCGGTCCTGTTCTGGCTTCCCTTGTGCTTTTTCTCTGTGCCCTCCTCCCTTGTGCCCTCTCTTCATCTCGTCTCCCTTTTTCATCTTGTTACCTTCCCTCTTTTCATCCTGTCACCTTCGTCTTGTCCCCTCTTTCGTTTCGTCTCCTTGTTTCTTTGTCTCCTCGCCTTTCGTCCCCTAGCCTCACTTACCTCCTCGCCTTTTGTCCTGTCTCTTTGTCTCGCCTCTACTCCTTCGTCTCGTTGTCTCGTCTCCTCCCCTCCTCGTCCATCTCGTTCCCTTATCTGTCCCCTTTCGCTTTCCCGCTCCTGTCCCTCCTCCTCTTCTTGTGCCCTACCATTGCACCCTCTTTCCTTGTGCTGTTTCCTCATGCCCTTTGCTCGTCTCCTTTCTCCGCTCTCGCCCCTTACCTGTCTCCTAGCCTTTCATCTTGTCTCCACTTTCCGCAGTGTCTCCTCTTTGTCTTGTTTCCTCTTTCATTTACCCTCGTCTCCTTGTTTGTCTCCTCTTCGTCGCCTCTCCTCAGTCTGGTAGCCTCTTGTCTCGTCTCCTTCCTTCGTCTCCTCTCTTTCATCTCCCCTCCTCTCTCGTCTTGTCATGTTTCAGCTTTTCTCTCGTCTTTTCCTTCGTCTCACTCTTGTCTCCTCCTTGGTCCCTCTTTCGTTCCCTTCCTGGTTCCTGTTCTGGCTTCCTTTGTCCGTGCTCCCCCGTGCCTTTATCCCCTTTCCTCCTTTGTTCCCTCGTGAGCCTCTCTGTTCCTTGTGTCCTTTCCCGGGCTCCTGTGCCCAGGGTTCCCTGGTTTCTCTGCGCCCCTAGTCCCCAGTTCCCTCTCTCCCGATGTCTTTTCGCCCTTCTGGGTTGTTTTTGTTTTTTGACATCTGGAATCTGTCTTTGGGGGGGTCCTGTTATGGTTTGGGGTTTTTCCCTTCTAGCCTCCTTGTGGGTGTTCTTGGTTTTCTCCCCGGTCTTGTGTGGTTGTCTCTGTCTTGTGATTCCCCGGTAAGTTTGTTCTACTTCCCGTTTTATTTTGATAGTGTGGTTTCCTGTCTTGTCCAGCTTTGCTTTGTACTTGTCTGATTGTCCAGCCCTGCCCTAATGTGATTCACCTGTTCCCCATTACCTCTTGTATTTAACCCCTGTGTTCCTTTTGTCTTGTGTCAGATTGTTTTGTCAGTGTGGCGTTCCTGTATCTGTGTCCTGCCGAACTTTGCCTGTCCAGTGTCTGGATCTCCCAGTGTTTTTTGGTGAGTTACCCTGTGCTCACCTTCCTGCCTGAGCTTGCCTCTTCCAGCGCCTGGCCTTCCCTGTTCCCCTGAGTTTTTCCCTGTGTTCACCCACCTGGCGGTGCGCCTCCTCTCCTGGTGCCATCAGTGGATCTGGTGTTCCCGGACTACTGCCTGCACATTACCTGGTTTGGACATTCTGAGAATGCTTTGTTCTGTGCTCCCTGTGGTGTGAACTGTTTAAAATAAAGCCACAAGAACCATTCTACTGCCTGCCGTCTTGTCTCTGCATTTGGGTCCTTCCTTTTCACCCCGTAACAGATTTGCATCTTGAAGGTATTGGACATACACAGAATAGTCACATCTGCTACATTTGATTTTAACCCAAATCACAATCTTTTGTCTAAACTAAGTACTTTTGGTGCCTAAACATAACCTTTTCACAATATGTTTAATACTCCGACTCTGATATTCCCTGGTTTAAATATGAGGCGGGAAACCGCTCCCATGGGTTGTATTAGATGGTCGGAATAAACAACCCATATTCAACTTTATTGAATGGGACATTTTTCTTGGGCACTTTAGCCATGCTGCAGCAACAAAAAATAGCATGTATAACATTATACAAATACAACAAATAATATGACCCTAATGTAGCTCAACGTAAATTCTTTCAGGAAGACCCCCCTAATCAATCCTCTACCTAACTCGAATCAGCTGTTGGCGGCGTTAGCCTTCCTGCTTAACCAATCAGAATTGTACACAAATTGCAAGGGCCAATCACAGAGTCACAACCCTGCTTTAAATCCCCCCCACCCTTTTGTACTTTGTATTGCGCTGTTCAATAAAACTTTGCATATCTGCAAACATGTTTCTCCTATAGCTCAGCGTAAATTCTTAAAAAAAAAACAATGTACTCTTTATTCTAGAGCTAGTCAAGGCTATTTAAATCTTGGTGTTAGAAAAATTAGAAAAATAAACTTGTCAATCTAAAAATAGACCTTTCTTTCCCTCTTCGTGTTTTGCAATGGTAAGATTATTATCAGTTACCGTATTAACATTTAAACATTTCACTTTTTTTTAAATTTTGAACATTTTGAATTTAAAACAGCTTAAAATAAATGTCAAATATTACCCTAACATCCGTCTTCCTGTGTGCTGTGACAACGAAAAACGATGCATTAAGCTACATGGTCCAACGATGGAAGATGTTAAAAAGAAGTTTGCCGCTGGGGAGATTTTAAAACTATTGAAAACGAAGGAAAGTCAGCTGTGCATTGATGCGCTCATCTGTTGACATTTCCGAATGCCTTCCTACAATTGCTTAATAAAAGCGGGCTTTCCACACAAACAAACGTACATGTGTCATTAGTATGAGAAACAAATGCGATTTTAACTGTGTCGGGGACAACTTGGGGTCGGGCTCGACATAAATATCTTAATGCCTGTCGGGCTCGGGTCGGGTTCGGTTACTGCTCTGTCGGACGCGGGCCGGGCTCGGACAGAAAAATCCGGCCCGATCCGCACTCTAGTCAAGATCCCTCGCCCACCCTTTGGTAGCATCCACAGCGTAGATGACACTACTTTAATACCCTTGTAGTATGCTTTGTACTGTTTATGACAAACATGTAGGCTGAGGATCAGTTCTTCCCCCTACTCTGATTGCACAATTCAGGTGCTGTCATTATGTATGTTTTCATGCACACTAATATTCCACTATTATTCCGAATATGACGCTTCCCACCATAATTTGGAATTTTAGGTCATGTAAACAGCATATTCTGTTTGTATTTTCTGAATAAGGCCTTTTTCTGAATATAGCATTTTCCAACATGGGATATGCCGGCTGTGGTAGAGATGCATACCCAAAAGAAAAGCCCAGATTTCTGGGTGGAAGGAGAAACAAAAATGCTTTTAAACATTAAGGCCTGTTCACACCGGGACGCTCATCTGTTGACATTTCGCCGAATGCGTTTCCTACGTGACTAAACAAAGGGCTTTCCATGAGTGTGCACAAAACGAAAATCGCCACGAAAAAATGCGTCATTTTTAAAAAAACTGTGTCGGGTTCGTTTTTGGTTTGGCTGGACATCAAAAACTATCCGACCAATGAAATCGGGGCCCTTTTGCTCACGTGTCTTGTGCTTCTGAAGTTACACTAAAACACAACTTGGCGGGCTCAAGCAAAAACGGTCTTACCGAGCACACCAACGAAGAAGACGTATATACGCCACCGTCATCACTGCCACAAGACGAGGAAGATGCAAACACGATGTCCAAAATAAATGTTGAGCTGCTGGTCTCCTTGGTTTGGAACATAAAGAGCTATACCTGATTTAGAAGAAATGTTCTAAATACTTGCTCTCTTCTTCTCTGCTCTTCTTCTGAGTTGCTAAATTCCAGTATCAGAAGCGCAAAGTTGCGCAGCGCCACCTATGTAACGGGGTATTTCTGTTTTACATTAAACGCCATCTAGTGACAGATAATGAATTTGCATGTTCATTCGGCTCATCCAACGAAAATGGGATTGCCGGTGTGACACAAAAAAGAAAAGCCCAGATTTCTGTGGAAGGAGAAACAAAAATGCGATATTTCCCCGGTGTACGGGCCTTCATGAAAGACTTAGGTATAAACACGTTATCAAATATGCTCAAACATCGCTAATCCAACTTTTTTAAAAAGCTGGTTGAAGGACTGATAGATGATGTTTCTACACGGTCAAACAATTCAGCCACTGGTGGAAAACTTTAATAAATGTCCTATTTTGCACGGCTGCGTGTAAACTGGAAGATTAGTGGAATATTAATTTTCATTAGCTATGTAAACAAGTGCAAAATCCAGAATATTATTTGCATTTAAACATAGTCATTGACATATCATTGTTTGGGTTATCAGACAACTGCACCAATAAGATTCACTTTGACCGAGGATCATGTATTCTACCAGGGCAAGCGATAAGGTCTGGATCTGCAAGGAGACCCATTCCCAAATTTCCGTTTGATAATTGTGCAATTGTCAGACAAGATGTTATTCAGTGTATCTATAACACCTGGACTGACTCATAAGCTAAATTGATAGGCAAAGTGCGCCATTACAGAGGGAATTAGAAGTGACTTGAAAGTTGGCTTCCTAATGTTGCTCAGTTTTACAAAAGTCAGAATGACATAGTGAGACTGACATTTTCTAATTCATTTATTCTGGAGAGCTTTTTAAGATTCTGTTTCTTTATGGTGGGAGACACTGCAGTACAGTAGATGGAAGGCTGAAAAAGAGGTATTTTTCTTGGCATTAGTGTGGACACAGCATCACTTTGAAATGAGTTCCTTTATTCTCCATCCTTTTTTTCTTTCCTTTTATTGCTGACAGCGTTTCAATAAGAAGGGAAAAAGATTCTGGCCACGCTAGGTGGGTCAGAAGTTCATACAGCTGGGAACAAAGACTGCTGAGTCATTATATCTCTCTCTCTTCCACTGGCATCAGTGCTCAGTCTCGCTGATGGGTTAAAGGATAAAAATAGATATTTTTAATATTTATATTTGGTCACTATATGATTCAAATAGCGCATAGGAAGGAAAAAAAAGGTATAGTGTGTAATAAGAATAAAAGGTGAATTTCTCTGCACATTAGTAATCTTTCAAACTTAGAAGTTAATTAGTTAAGAAAATATGGTTAATGATTTAATTTAGATTCAGATTAATTTCCCATTCATTAAAAAACTGTTTCGTGCAAAAATACATTCTGAGTTCCACTGAAGCTAAAATGAGGCCTTCAGAGTTAGACAAATCAAGTGGGTATTTTTCGACTATTGTTTTAATCTCAAAATGTTCTTGTTGGGTCATTATCCCTCCAATGCAATGCAGGAAACACGGTCCAAGGGTTCCCTGGTAGCCCAATACTGTAGTTAAGGCACATAACACACAGAAATACCCCATTGGCCAAGTCAGACCTTTGTTGCAAGTCAAATCATCCTTTCTCCCCATGTTCTACTGTCCAATTAAGGTAAAATGGCAAAAATTATATTTAGACATTTCAAAATGAAGGAATTTCATAACTTTGAAAGACAGCCACTGCTCGAGCCCCAAATTCACCGGAGTCTAAGAATTTATTTTAGCCCAGCACTAGAACTGTGGATGGTGAGGTGATGGTGATGAGGATGGACAGGGGGAACAATTACAGAGACCAACATTCTTGCAGTGTACAAGATATCCTGTATGTACATCAGAGATGGGAAGTAATAAAGTACAAATACTTCATTACAGTACTTAAGTAAATTTTTCAGATATGTTTTACTTTACTATTTACTTTTGTGGCAACTTTTTACATTTTACAAAACTGGCTCGTTACTTTAGTTTTGTACAAGAGGTCGTCTTTTAGGACTGATTATGAGTGCATGTCGGAGAGAAAAAAGTGAGAGAAAAGAAAAAGAGACTAGCTGTCCGGATGATAATCAGTTGAGATTGTGTGTGAGTCCTTGAGAACTCTAAGTCATATAACTAATGTTGTCAGTTCTTTTAAGCCTGTTGTTGTAATGGTCTATACTTCTTGCACATTTAAAGTAAGTTACTGTAGCTAGTGATTTTGTTGTTTGTGTTCTTTACCTGTTAGCTAGGTTGCACCTGGTATTAAGATAATGTATTTAATAGTGGGTTTATTGTTATTATTTGCTATCATATACATTTGTACTGATGCTTGATTGTAATAAAGCATCAAAAGAGAGAAGTTGTCTCCGTCTGTGTTTTAACAGACACACCTGGGGCCCAGTTGGAAACCAGAATCAGCTTTAACTAAGTCTGTTTAGTAATTCATATTTCATCCTTTATTTTGTTTCCAGAATCCATATTTGGGCACACACACATACATGTAGATTAATTTAAATGTTAAGGGGAAGATTAAAAAAGAGGAACTGGATCTATGAATTCTCACAGAATCACAACTGAATTAATATCTTGCTGCTCAGTCCGAATTAACTGGAGTCCCAGTCTCTGTCACAATAATCATATATGGGATGATTTTGGCCTATTGGCAGACATCCATATAAAATGTAGCCAACGGCATATAAAGAGCCTTTATTTCCATGTCCACTGAAGTTTCTCAGCTTACACTCTAAAAAATGGTTTTAATTCGTAAGGCTACTTTTACTTTTATACTTTAAGTACATTTCCAAGCCTGTACTTTGTTACTTTTACTTGAGTAAAGAAGTTTAATCAGTACTTCTACTTTTACCAGAGTATTTTTTAACACAAATATCTATACTTCTACTTGAAGTAGGTCTCCCACCATAAAGAATCTGGGTTTAAGATTAAAATAAGTACAAAATTAAGGTTAGAAAAACATGTTGGGGACACGTTCTTATGTCCCAGTTTTTGCTTGTAATTGTTCTTAATTTCTACATGAGGAAGACAACGGGACAGTTGGGTTTAGGAAAAGAACATCAGGGAAATGAATCGCCACACACGTAGACAATCCCCGGTTTCTGTGGTGAAAGTCCTCTGTTGTCTGAAACATCCCCCCCCGACCAACCTCCCTGCGTGAATTTCCAGCTTTTCATACGGCTCACTACCGTAATTGCACTGTTACACAAAAGGTGCTTTCCATTGAAATACATTAGAAAAAGAAGAAAAAAAATCCATAAACGTGTCTGTGTACACGAATCAATAGATTAAATAACGTGACCACTTCATGAACTGCCTTGAGAATGGGTTGCGAGGTTGAAACGTGGGTCATTCACACATCAGGACTCTTTCAGGACAGACCTTTAAGAGGTTAAATATCTATATCCCTGTAAGGAAAAGCTTGTACTTTCAGACTTCTTTCAGAACTGAATAGGTATTCGGATGAAACCTTGAGAAACTATGGGAAGTACAGTTAACAAGGAAAAGATAATAGTTTTGGTTTAGGTTAAAGAAAGGTCACAGCCATGGTTAACAGCAGTCTACTATGTCACAGTCACACACTCTGTTGACTATCTATCCTACCCGACTTCCTTCCTTCCTATCCCTGGCTCTATAACAATGTCATGCAATGGTCATGTTTGCTCCTCATCGTCAGACGTCCACAAGAGGTCTGTGTAGAGTTAATGTAAACCTAGTTTTAGTGGATTTGAACAAAACAAATGATGTTCTCTAGTGAGAACCCGAGGGAGATCACACGAGTCAGGCAGTTACCAGCTACAGTGCTTAAAGCAAGGAGAACTTGGTCCCACACTATTTCATGAAGGAAGAACGTACCTGTGCAGACCTGGTTTGAATCCCAGTCAGGAAATAATTGGTAGAGATGACTCTGTTTAGTTTCGGCCCGCACTACATTGTGTGGCAAAAATCTAATCAGGAGCATACTTCTGACCAACTTCATTAAAGTAAATAAAATGAGGGTTTTGCAAAAGCATGCATATAAATAATATTAATTATTTAATCAATAAAATAAAACTACAAATACAGATCACTTTATTTAACATGTCTGATGTAGAAATTACTAGGGCTGGATATTGGACACATTTCAATATGGCTGTGTGCGCCGTAAAACAACTATTGCCTTATGCATGTTTTCTACAGTACATCTATAACACCTGGACTGACTCATCAGCTAAATTGATAGACAAAGTGTGCCATTACAGAGGGAATTAGAAGTGAGAGAAAGAGTTTTATTTTTAAGAAAACAAATACTCAGTAACAATGCCTAATTTAACATGCTTTTCAGTTTTAGAATTTTTTTGCCTTCTTTTGCCTTTATTTTTTGACTGTTGTGAATATGTTACATTCCATATTGAAAAAAAAGTCTGAACAAAGCCTCTCATGTGTTTTAATTGGTATCATAAATTTGTATCATAAATTGTGACACTCGTTTCCTTCCTAAAGATGTATCTGTGTGAACCAACCTTGAACCTATCCTCCCTTCCTCTGGTGGCGCCACCTTATAAATCTACTCTCACATCATCTTAATGAATGGAGTGATTGTTAGAAAATGTGGGTGTGTGTATATATATATATATATATATATATATATATATATATATATATATATATATAAAATTTAGAACATTATGAACTGAACCCTGCTTCATGTCTTCATGTATTGTCCAAGATCTCGTAATTGCTTTCAGAATCAATTCACAGAGGTCCAGCCAGAACATGACAGGATACAAACCTCAAAACAATTGTTTCCTAACAATGACAACTGTGTAATTTCTATGAGTGTGAGTGATGTGCAGAGACAATCAATAGCAGTTATTACTATGCTTTTTGTTTTTTCAAGTCACATTAGTGCAAATTAATGTGTCAGATTAGTCACAACAGTTAGGTGAGTGCACCAACATGCAGATGGTGAGATGGTGGGCTGTACAGACATGCCAACGAGCTCTTCAACTATGGTTCGACACAACAGAGACCATTATTGAACTCAGCCTTGGCTTCAGCTGTTTCAGATCAGGGTGAATGCTTTGCTGTGCTGTGATGGCTGAAAGTGGCCTCCTTACTACATTAAATCTGACCCCGCTGTGGCTCGCCACCAAAACGCCAGCGAGGACGGCAGCTAATTTGCGACACTTTGTGCCCGGGTGAACATGCTCGGTGCTGAAGCTCGGAGTGTGTGCCAGGCCAGCAGGCTGCTGGTTGGCCCCAACAGGCCAGATGCTGATTGACTGGTGGTGTGCTGGCACTAGAGTGATGACAGTGCAGGTGTGCAGACTGAATTACGCTTTGGGTACATGTTGGAACATGTTTCCAAAGCTGGCTGGATTTTCTGGAGGCTGATTATAACATAGCCTGACCTTCCACCTCTCTTCCGATGAGTACAGGTTTTATCTGCTACCACAAAACCTCTCGCTTCTCGTACAATCTTAGTTAAATAGATAATACAGTAGTTACTATACATCATAATATCAATAAATGTTTTATATTTGAGATCACTGCATGATAATTATATTTGTGTAACATGCTGTTTGATGCTGGAACAAACATCTATCAAAGAGAAACCTTTTAAAATAGTATTATTTCTAACCCTGTTTTTGAAGACTAGACTGAGAATTTGAGTTAGCTGCAACATTTCTGGTTGTCCTTTTTGTTGAGGTCAAGGACTGATGACAAACTTTATGAATGTAATCAACCACACACAAGTCTAAAATGTAGAAAGAAAAGATAACACAGCATAAACTGGGGGTGTTACTGGTACTGACTTTCTACTTCTGCTGCATCTCCATTAAATACTGAATATATTCCAACCAGTTTTTACCTCCAACTCATCAAATACTGACGCTTGGTCAGTGGCTCTTAGCATCGGATACAGATGCAAAAATTCCCCTTTAGCGTCTGTGGGACGCACCAAGCAAAGCAGCAGCTCTACTTTCATCCAGGAGACCGGGGTTTGTGTCCCTATTCTTGTCCCGCGTGTCAGATTTTGTAACCTCACCCACGAGTTTTTCCTAAACCTACCTGTCTCGTTTTTGTGTCGCATGCCAGTTAAACGTACATCTAGACCCAAAGCGTCAAAAAGTGACACCAGAATTCACAATCAAGCACGTCTACATATGACTCTAAAGACAACTTTTTGAATTAGTAACAAATGCCAAAGGCACCTGACCACCATTAATCAAACTTGGAGCTAAGCATGCCACTGTCAGTTAAACTTTACATATTATAAAGATATATATATATATATATATATATATATATATATATATATATATATATATATATATATATATATATATATATAGGTAAAGAATATGATTAACACAAGGTCCACTTGTTTTGTATTCCCAAAGCACATCTTTTGGCCTTCCTTAGTGGAGTGGATGGCGTGATTTAAAACATTAGCAGCAGAACAAAATATTTTGGTCATGTAATGCAAACTAAGCAAACTCCATCTGCTGAAGAGGATTGTGAGAAGGCTGTTAAAAACTCCAGAAAGAGCTAGTCATTAGTTTGTGAGTTGAGATAATTTCTCAAGTCCTAGGAATCCGGAGACAGTAGCGAAGGCAGACGAGGTGTATGAAGGTAGGTTGGGTGCATGGCTGAGTGTAAGAAGTATGTGACCTCAACACTAATCAGAGTTATTTTTGGAACAAGGACATAAGGCATTTTGGAAGCTGACCAAGATCTAGTTTGTCATTTGTGTATGACGATTTCCTGTCCCATCACAAGTCAGATCAAAATGGAAACAACTATAGAAATAGTTGAAGTACTCTGAAATATAGTAATGTGCTCTGGGTGCACGATGGTGCTATAACAAAATCAAAGAGAACACCTTTTACTGGAGTTTTACCATATAAATTCTCCAATCTTTTCTAAATATGTTAAATTGAGCATATTTAAACCCTCTTTAAGAGAGAAAGTACTTTTACAGAATGAATGGTTTACTTTTTTCTTCTGAGCTCTCCTCCAAACTGTGCCCATGTGTCACAAAATAAGCCTTTTAGAGACAATAATGGGCTATTATTACAGTGAAAAAATGCCATTTACACAAGAGGTCCTTTTCTGTTAAAGAATTTAAAAAACTTATAACAATAGTCTCTTTCTGTCTCTCGCTCATATTCTCCATATTACTGCCTTCTGGAAAGAAACACAATCTGTAAAACCCTTCCACTGCAGTGGTAATCATCTTCAATTACACATATTACCACATTCACAAGAACACCAAAAGCTGTCCTTTCAAACCTCAAAAGCCTGTCATCAAGCACCTGCCATTTTCACATGACTGGATCATGCAGCTGGCATTTCTGTCTTTTCTATTTTTTGGTCAGTCAAGACTTTTGATCTAGATTTTGTAATGCTGAGTAAAAACATCCCATTAGTCAGGCTAGTAGGCTAATGACACTACTGGACCCGTGACCAAATTATAGAGTTGGAAAAACGCTGTGTTCCGCAAGTGTGTCAGAAGTCAGGCCATTAGAAGAGTCTGTCTCACTCCAGGCAGGTGTGTGGACTGCTACACTGGAGTCAGGGCTCTGGCTCTCTCTAGTTTTTAATATGATTACATTATGCATTTATTTCTATTCAACTTAATACATGTTTATTTAAGAAACTATGAGGTTGTCTTTAGACATGTAAGCTTTGTCCTAATAAATACTATACTAATTATTAACCACTAATTTAGGCTGTTGTCTAACTATAGCAGTCTCTGTTTTCTGTGTATACTGTAAGATTAAAATCTTTTACAGAAAACACTTTTCAAATGAACAGTGATAAGTCAGCTGGAATTTTTCAATAATGTGTGATTGGAAAGATTGGAATGATCCACAACTATGAGGGTAAGATGAGTAACATAACTTAAGCACCTAGAACATGGCCTAGCTTGATGACCATAAACAAATACATTTTCTTTATTGTTTAGATTGACATATGACGGACAGGACGTGTCCCCACTCATATGACCCCATTTTGTATTTTTTCTTCGTTTGGTTAACCATGTTCCCGGGATTTGGCTAATTTCATGTTAGAGCCAGTAGTAAAACCTAAACCGTAATATAACTAAAAGAACACAAGAAACTAGATTGTTTGTGTCAGTTTTTCCATCACTGTTGTATGTTGTTCATCAGAATTTAGTCATCATTCCTTCATATAACATTAGTCAAAAAATGATGAATTCACCTAACCCTTGGTCAGCCCATCCAGCTTAGGTATCCTCTTAAAATTTCTTTCTTTTCGTTCTTTCTTTCTTCTTTCTTTCTTTCTTTCTTTTCTCCAAATGATCGCCTTGAAAAAGGCACATGAAGGAGATCCTAACAGGATCGTTAGGTGTTGTTAAGGCAGTGGCTTAGTTCAGTCCTGGTTCACTCACAACCCGCTAAAAGGTTCAAAATTCATTGATGACATCAGCGGAGGCTAGCGTCTACACAACGCTGGGTCCCTAGGATGTTCTGTCACTACGCAATTTGATTGGCTGATGACACACGTCAGTCAAAGTTATAATCAAATAGTAAATGGCAGCTTCAAAAAAAGGCTAGCAATGCTACTAGTGCTGGTCCACCGAGCTGTGATGCGTTTAGATGACATAGGAAATCCGGCTACCATATTCCTTCTGGAATCATAATCATTACATACTGAAAAAATAATTGATTTTTTTAGACACATATTAATTTAGTTAAGAAAAAATATATTTTTGATTTTGACAGGGCCAGCAGAGAAAGCCACCACTGCATATATAATTGTTTATGGACATCAAGCTAAGCTATAAGCTAGCGCCATGTGTTAGGGGCTTAAGTTAAGTTTGGGGTGGCAGTAGCTCAGTCCGTAGGGAGCTGGGTTGGGAACCGGTGGGTCGTGGTTCAAGTCCACATATGGACCAAAGTATGGTGGTGAACTGGTAACTGGAGAGGTGCCAGTTCACCTCCTGGGCACTGCCAAGGTGCTCTTGAGCAAGGCACCAAACCCCCAACTGCTTGGGGTGCCTTTTCCATGGGCCACTCTGACATCAGGTACTGAGCATGTGTGTGTAATTCAGGCCTGTGTGTAATAATAGAGTGTCAATTCTAATTTCCCCTTGTGGGATTAATAAAATATTTATTATTACATTATTATTATATGTTACTCAGCTTACTCACCCTTGTAGTTGTGGACATAACGTCATACGATCCACTTCAAAGCTTTCTCCCGTTTCCTGATGAGTGCAGGTGAAAGTGTGTTGACCATTGTGTGCACATTGTTGACATATATTAATAATAAAGCGATGGACGGCGGGGATGGGGGTAAATAAACTAATTTACAGAGCAGCCGCCCGCCACAGACATTCTAACATAAAGCAAATGCACCCTCAACGGGGCAGGGATCATTTCATTGGTCAACACTACACTGGCATTAGATAGATAGATTTGTAACGCAAACAATCCGAGAGCGCAGGAAAAAGTTGAGAGCAGGAGATTTGCAGGCACGCAGAAGCCGCCTGCGTCCGAGCAAATCCAAGCATGAGCAATGACTGTTTGAGTGTGAAAGCAAGGTTAGGGAGGGAATTTATTACAAAATCTGAACGTAATATCTGTGAGAAATGCTCTCAAATTGAAACAATGCCTTCTTGAATAAAGATTTATAACTCTATAAATTATAACAATAACTATGTAAACGTAGCTGGCCCGACAATCTTATAAATGCAAGAAAAGCCTAAAGGTCAGAGGTTAGGCTAATGCAACGGACTACTTCAATTGTTAAGCGACGGTTTCTCCATCTGGGTGGGGGGGGGTGTCCTGAACAAACTTGCCTTGTTTAGATAGTTTAGCCAGCGGTTGTTTTTTTTTGCTAGCTCCAGCTTCTTTTGTAACTAAATGTGTCTTCTGGCAAACAGCCACATGCCGAGAATCAAAAGGAACACACCTTCGACGTTCTGTGTGTGTGTTGCATTAGGTCACGGCAGTTTGCTGCTATGACAACCAGCCACGCGCATGAGGCGATACTAATCTACAACGAAAAAAAGGAGGACGGGGCCCCGTGGTCGAGTCGAGCAGGTACCATTAATGGAAAAACACCATAAGTATACTGCTGAGTGGTGGCATGAAGTGTTGGTCCTTCACAGAAGGGATGACCCTAACGACTGTCATCAGAGCAGCCACAAGCACTTGACAACTCCAGAGAGGTAAAAATAGCTGGGTTCCCCCTACCGTTCAGTCAGAACTGAAGAGGTCTCTCGGATGGGAGACAAAATGTCTTCGTAAACTTTTAACCAAGGATACTGTTTTGAAATATTTGATCTAGCTGCAAACTACAGGCAGGTGAGAAAATTACAGGAGAGCCCTGACCAAATTAGTGGAGAAACATGAAACAATCCATGAAGGAAATGGGATCTCAGAAAATAGTAGTGAACCATATGCTATGGCCTTCACAGTGACCAGATCTCAACCCAACTGAACATTTCTTTGCAGTGTCATCATCATCATCCAAACACTAAATGAAGGTACACTTGGAGACCCTAAACTGTTATTATTTATGTTTTTTCACTCATTGGTATATTGTTTAGTTTAAAGTATTGGTATAGTATGGAGTCAGAGCATGTTACAAACACAAAGGTAACAGATAATAACCATCTCCATCATTAAACTTTGATTAAACTTCAGTAAGTATAATTTTGTTTTCAATGACTCAAATAGTTTGCATTACCTGTCCTTCTGACCCCCACCACTGTCTTAGACCTGCACACATGTGCTGAGTGTTTGTTGTGCTGCAGGGCCCATTTCCATTGAATTCTCCTAATTGAACCACAGGAGCATTGCTGGTTGATCAGCTGGGGACATTTACACTGTCCTCCATACCATCCCCTGGCCATCCTCAAACTGTCCCACTGTTTACTATTCCACTTCCACTCTCAGCAGGGACCACAGATGGAAGCCATTTTCAGTGCCTTTCCTCCCAGCTCCCCTCATCACACAACCAAAGTCATTTGCACTACAGAGACACGTTATTAAATGGGGGAGAAGACATGTTTAAAATATTCCCCCGCTTGAGCACGGCTCCATCCAGATTCCCCAAAGAAATTAAAAACAGCCTAACTGGCGGCTTGTATCATGTCATCATCCATGCTCCTACGCAACTGTGACAGTCCCCACCGGACACTGACATACATGGGTGCCTTTCAAGTTCACAATCCTTCAAATGAAGGGGTGGGAAAGTGAGCCCTCTCATGAGAAATAGAGTAGTGGAGGGAGCGGGTAAAGAAATATAGCCTATCTTATGGGAGAATCTGAAGGGGTTGCTGAGTTTTATTCCGGCTTTAACACTGAAGACACTTATTTTTTAAGTTAAATAATCTGTTAGTGGGATTAGTGAGCACCTGTCTCCCCTACAAATCGAGTTGTTAATTTCAAATCAAATGTCTTATACCAACTAATACTCATACCTAGACAGCAAAACAGGTCATTGGTTATTTCTTCCAAAACCACTGACATGTAGCCTGACAAGCCAGATCCCCTCAAGATGTTGTGTCTGGGATCTCACCATTGGCATGGCTCAATCTGAGGGGCGGGATAAACGGTTGTCTTTCAAATAACCTCTGCACGCAATAGGATAGTGCTACAACCAAGCAGAGCAATGCTGGTTGACAGATTCAATTTTTGAATTAATTTAAGAATGACTTGATTGGAAAGACCACTGTTTGCTAGCAGGGGCAGCTATCTTCTTTGTTTTCAAGTAGCAGGGAATTCACGCGGAACTGTTGCAACTCTGGCGTCCTTACGTTAAGCCCCGCCCACCAACTCTATACACGATGTGATTGGTCTGACCAGAATTTGGTTTTCCCAGCTCGCAAGCCAACAAAGAGTTGCTAAACTGACCCTCGCGGCATATTAAATGCTGCTGCTAGGCTGCGTCTAGATTTCTAGGCTAACCCACATGGCCTTTACTTAAACAATTTATGTGAGTGTTTTCTGATCCGTCACCTCTAGGGAAAAGTTTAGGAAACTAATGCCCCTTTCAGACATATACCTTGTTACATAAATGTAATGGCAATTTTAGATGTTGGCCTTATGTCTGCATAAGTGCCCAAGTTACAAGTACAAAACTGTTAACATTTCTGTAAAATATCCAACACTGGTCGAGCATGACTTGATAAATATCAGTTTAACATAAAGACTGCAGCAGCACACGGTCAAACACACAGACATTAAATGTCATGTTACACCATCCAAGGGCACTGTGATAAATGTAAGGCTGGAAACACACCGCGGAAGCGCCGTCAAAAGATAACCACAAAGTGGAGCAATTTTAATTTTGTCTGACTGCAGGTAATGACATATAGGAAGGCTACAGTGCAGCCGGATACTTTACAAAAATATGACAATTTTCATAACACCCAGGTTTATTCTGATTTGGGCTGTCTTGACTTCTCAGCTGTGTCTACAGTGAGACATGCACTCAGGCACACAGAGACAGAGAGAGAGACCAATGGACGGGCAGACAAACAGAGTGACACACCGATTGGGAGTGAGGGAGACAGAGAAAGAGAGAGGTACAGGAGAGGGAGACAGAGACACAGAAAAAGAGGGAGGTCAAGGGAGACAGAGACACAGAGAGAGAGAGAGTGAGTAAAAGTTCGCCCTAACACCAGAGCAGAACTTTCAAGAAATTCAAATCCAAAAAAGGTAAATTGAAATCAAACTGATAAAAATTCTATTGCATACATACAACCCCTCCCCCTCCCCCCAGACCAGCTGGCTCGGAGGTACACGGTGCTAAACACAGTCAGTAGTAGACAGACAGGTAGAGAGAGAGAGACAGGGACACTGAACTAAACACAGTCAGTAGTAGACAGAAAGGTAGAGAGAGAGAGACAGTGACACTGATACTCCGCCAAAGACACAATCCTCAGTCTTCAATCAAAAGATTTGAAACTGGCCCAAACACCCACCTGACCAATCGTGTAAGGCAATCACAGCTGTCAATCATGTCGTTTCACCACTATGTTTGACAGATTGTTATGACAGAAACCATCTTTGGGAAAAATATTTTTGACGTGTACTATTCATTTTTTAGTCCCATGCGCTAACATGGAGAGGACGAGATGTTTGACCTATACTGCAGCCAGCCACCAGTGGGCAGATGTTTTGGCTTCACTTGTCTTGTCTGTGCATATACTCCTGGTTAACACTGGTGACATACGTAGATGTTAGTGTGTAAAATATGTTTGAGTGTTAATGGAGTTGTCTGCAGCGAGCTTTACTACACTCTAGTGACTACATAAACAAAAGTCACCTAGACGATGATGCAATAGTACTCGGTCAGCGTAGGAATCAATCACATCTAATAGTGACACTGAGGGTGATCACCAAAGGTAGCACTAAAATTGACTAATTAGTGTGAAGGTAGTCTCAAGTGGGTTAGGGTTAGTGTTTTATCTGTCTTAATGTTTTTACTTTTAACTGTTTAAACTTGTGTATTATCTGTTTAACTGATTTTGTGTAAAGCACTTTGAATTGCTCTGTTGCTGAAATGTGCTATACAAATAAAGCTGCCTTGACTAATATGTAAACACCCTAAATGGCCAAGAAAAATTGTCTTCAAATTATTAGCGTCTAAAACTAACTGATTTACACAATGTATTGAGTTTTTTTTATTTATTTTTTATTCAGTGCATGAACAGAAATGTTTTGTTGTTAAGTGTTGGAGGTATTTCTTAAGGACCATCAATGTATGCAGGCTGGGTACATCTAGTTTTTGCAAACCTTGGCTCACATCCCCATTACTATTTCAAAATGCACGATTGGTGACCTCCAGAATAAATGCAATATGTGGGTGTTTATTGTGCAGCGTAGCCCTTACATCTAATGCTCCTAATTGAACCACAAGAGCATTGTTGTTACAGAAAACATGGAGGACACTGGGGAGGTTCACACTGGCCTCCATAACAATCTCAGACTCTTTGTGAAACCCACAACTTCTGAAATCCCCTCCCCGGCATTTCCAAACTTAAAAGGAAGTGAAGCGGCAGACAAATGGAGTGGACAGTCGATGGGGGTGACAAGCTGACATCTGAGAGGTGACGGCGTGTCAGTGAAGCTATTTACACACCCGTAAGAAGGATGACAGTGCAGCAATTCAGTTGACATAACGAGCCAGCATAACAGTGACTCTGATGTGATCCATGGAACACGCTAACAAAATGCTGCCATCTTCCATTTGTACAAAACACGCCACATAGCTTCATCGCTCAGGTCCTGGCATTCTGCCAGCAACTCAGAGCTCACTTTGAAAAACATGGGATTATTTTATTCATTTTGCAATGTGGTAGGTAGGTCTATTAAAAAGGTTTACAAGAATTTTGATTAAAAAAAAGGTAATTCTGCCAGCATTACTTTAAAAATGTATTTCCAGTTGCACATTAATAGTATATGATGCCATTTCTAGAAACCACAAAGGGGTTACAATTGCTGCTGTCCTATTTCCCACTGAAAATAATAATAAGAAATCATTATATTTTGTATAGCGCTTCGGGGGGGGTTTACTCTCTAACACCACCCATGTGTAGCTCCCACCTGGGTGATGCATGGCAGCTCACCACACATCAGCTTGGTAGAGAGGGGGGCAAACATGTTTTTAGTGGTGGAGAAAACACGTGGGGAGTAACCGGAGAAAAACCCCACACACACAGGGGAAAGGCTCCACACAGAAAGGCCCGAGACGACCAGGGTTCCAACCTGTTACTTTCTTGCTGTGAGGCCACAGTGCCAACCATTGGGCCACCTTGCTGCATGTGCAGCCACCACACAGTTGTGTATCCTGACCAACCTACAGTACAATAGTCTGTGTCCACGCCACCCTGTCTGTCCACGTGTTTCGACACACATCATGTGCCAGCAGTATGTGTAGCTCTCTAGCCTCTAGTTTTAATAGTCTGTTGCTATCTTGTCTTGGTTTGCCTGCTGCTTATCTGCCTCCTGTTTCTCTGTCTGCTGTATCACCTGGATTGAAACTCAAACCTGCCTGGCCGACTACTTCAGTTATAATCCTGGAACTGCACTAATCCTCCAGCCTCCCAATTCCACCCACTGCCTACCATCTGGACTTACCCGTGGCTGCATTGATATTCCAAATAAATATTCACCTTATTATTCCTACTTACCTTGTCCTGGTCTACTTCTGGATTTCAGACTAGACAAATGGTGACAATACTAGAATCAGAGGTTAAAGTGGACAGGAACCATCTCACTTAATAAGTAAATTGATACTTCATACATCTGTTTTTTGTTTTTAAGTGTTTTTTTAAATACCTACCATAACGTCGTGCTTTACTATCAGTTTAATTGTACTTTTATTAAGACATTTGACAAATGTTAGCATGTGTGTGGCACGTGTAACTTTTACAACAGACTAAACTCCATTCAGCCACCAGCTAAATATCTTGGGTTTATGTCACCCTTGTTGAGAAGTGCCTTTTCATCATCGCAGACTGATTCAAAGAGACAAACAATAAATCCTGCGATGAAGAGGGGGGTCATTTGGAATATGGTGCCAATCACAGCTCAGGTTTCATACATACATTTGCATGCTGAATGAGGCGTGAATCAACACTTTCCCTGACATCTTCTGAACTGCACTCACACTTAGCTAACAACGAAAATTGAGTTCAAGCTGTAACTGCTCGAGTGAACGCAGCACATCAGATGGTCCCGTCTTCATTGGGCAATTTACCAGAGGTCCTGGGTGAGTACAACTGAATTAGCATATTGAGAGGGGTGAGGTAAAGTGTTTGAGATGAGAGGAAATGACAAAGAGCGAGTTTGAAAGTTACAAACTGCTGTGAAATGTGGACAAGATGCAAAAATAGTACAACAACAGTCTCTTCCATATGCTGCGCTAAATAAGCTCACCGCATCCCACAGTCTGTGAAATAATTAACAGTTTCATCGTTGGCAAATGCTGTCGACAGGACATTACAGGGAATGCATTTGAAAGGCATGCTTCCCTGCAGGCAGCTAGCTGTGATGCTAAATCGCAAGGCGCAGCGGGGAGCAGTGAAACTTATGACACAACGAAAAGGAGCTGGGAAAGAGAGTATGCACAGGAAGACGAGACGATAAGCAATGTTTACAGTGCTCCGTTTAGAGTTAGAAATAAATGTGTCAGAGTTGCTATTTTTCTTCTGTAAGTTGGTGGCCCTCTGCTAGACGGCGCTTACAGCGGAGAGCTAAGTGACATGATACGTGCTGCTCTGTGGGTTAAATCGTCTGTCCTACACAAAGAGTTTGCCAGGCAGACACATGACTCACAGCCTCGCAGTTCCTGTTTCAGGAAAGTACGACCGGTACAGATCCGCAGCTGGCTTCAGTCGCAGAGTGCAAGAACTTTGTCCTGGACGGGTCAACTGGGACTCAGCCGCCTGCTTGTCAGTTAACCGTTAATAATCGATTAACGAAGCGTTGGCTATCGGTCAGATAAAAAATTGAAAAAAAGGACCCCTAGTAGAATAGCCAATGCTAGTGTTATTGGTGATCCAAAGAAAGAAAGAAAGAAAGAAAGAAAGAGAGTCTATGATTCATATTGACAGGCCTGCTGACACTGAAATGCTCACAGACTAAAGACTTTTCAGAACACTTGAATGTATAATATATGAATTATTTCCTCTGCACATCAGGTCTTGAACACCTGTTTATATTGTACCTGATCACTTAGACAGATCATTATCTATCTAGCTATCTATATATATATCTATCTATCTATGCATCACTGACAGTGTTTAAGCATTCAGAAAAAAAAACTGCTGGTGTGGTGGTGTATCAGTACTACAAAAGATATTTTTACAAAACTAAAACTCAATAAAAATGTATTTCAGCTGTGAATATGACCAGAGATACTGAGCCAAGCCTAGACTAAACCTTATTTTTTGGGTACAAGGAAAAACTAAATTGCCTTCTTTTCCTTCAATACAACTTTATTGCGAGTTCACACCAAAATTAATTTAGCGTTTCCGAGCTGATTCGCTCAGAAGAAAAAATAAAAATAAAATGATTAATGATGAAAAATGACTTTCTTGGATCCAGATCTTTATTGGCAGCACACAGATTTGGTTTAGCTACAGGATACTTATGTATAAAAGAGTACTTTAGCCTGTTGTATCTAAACGAAGGGACTCTAAATCAGGAGATGCTGTTAACAAGTCTGAGCTTGCTCTTTGTGGATTGTTTGAAAGGAGTGTGCAACATGTTGACTTTGAGTTGATGATATAAGTCATTATGTTTAGCAGATAGGCTGCTGAGCCAGACTGTGCTGCAGTACGGCATGACACTCTGAATCACAGTTATAAAACCCAAAGATGATCTGGCCTCTGCTTCACAATCCAAGCCTACGGAGAAGGTAAAGGTGCTGCTGTGTCATGGCTACATGTATGTTGGCGCCTGACTCAGACAACACATTTCCGGCCATTTTGAGAAAGATTTGTTAAAACTCAAATGGAAAAATATTTTTTCAATAGATTGCACCCTATCCATCCATCCATCCAACCATTCATCCATCCATATTACACCCGAAAGACCAAATAATAAAAAAGTTAAAACAGAGTGTGTAGGCAGAAGAGAGAGAAATTATTAGTTAGTAATATAAATTTCATCATTGGGAAGCAACAATGGATTAGCCTAATTTAACAGACATACACAGGAGTTCCTTGCATTCTGTTATCTTGTGAGCTTGAGAATATTCATTTACCACTAGTTAAAGAAGTGTACATCATAATTTATTTTGCTGACTTTTTGGAAATGTACGGCAGACAATGTCAAACAGTAATATATATATAATATATATATATATATATATATATATATATATATATATAGCATGACATAGCCTTTTTTAATCCTTCTTAATGGTTAACAATTCTTTTTCCATTTTAGCTTTTTAACGTTCTTCTTTTACTGTGCTGTATGACTAATTCAAATTCCTGTGTGCATTGTACATTCAACAAATGAAACGATTCTTGCTCAACATGATGCAAACCTACAGAAAGAAAGATAACTTTTCAGAGATAATAGACAGAGAATGTGATTTGCACTGTTGAATGAATCAAAGAGATGGCGTTGCCATTTTACATCAGCTGCAGTAAAACCTTTTATTACCGTGCTTTCTGTCTACCCTACAGTTTGGTCAAAGGTATCATAAATGATGGCTCTACTCAGCAGTGATTGCCCATCATCCAAACCACAAGAAGTCGGGTTATTAGCCATGAAATGGGGAAATAATTCATACCTTCCTTTCTCAGGGAGAGTGGGGCTGAAGCGACAAATTTGTTTTTGATATGAATCTTATATGTTAAAGTGTAAAGACAAATACAAAAGCAGCCTGTCACCGTGTCCACAAACATGAGAATCCAACCATACAGCAAAAGAAGTCCTAACCCGTTATTGCTTCCATAATAATTCTTGCACATTGGATGAGAAATCAATGTTAAAAAATAACGATAAAAAGAAATATAATACATGATGAACACTCCCCATCCTCATCATATCTTCATTGATCTTCATTGATCACATATCTTCATTGATATGAAGAAGAATACGATCAGACAGTATCAGAGACCGTGAGAAAAAGACTTGAATCACTGCATTTCATTGCTGGGGTAGTGTCAATGGTGAATTAAGATGTAGTCTGCAGAAAATGAAATGGATGTGGACGGATAGGAGCAATCGATCAGGCAGGTACAGACTGGAATGGAACTTAATAAGTGGGTCATTTTTCCGCGGGCACCGATGGGACTCGTTGTGGAAGAGGGTGACAGCATATGGAAGTATGGTGAAAGAAAAAGATTTGAGAGAACACAAAACTAATTCTTGCTCAACTTTGGGTGAACCTTTGAGGGCGCGTAGGCACAGGTTCATAAGAACAGAATTAGATTTGTGTGCGAGGGAGGACAGAACGGTGAGAGTAACAGATGATTTGAGCAGCAGGAGGAATTGTGTAACTACAAGCAAACCAGCAACAGAGATCCTCACGCTTGCAATGATACAAAGTGATCCCACTCACTTTTGACAGTCCTGACGTACTGAGTGCAAACTGCGAGCCGAGTGTCACCTCACCAGTTCGATATGACCTAAAGGCCTTCTGCCTCTTCCTTGGCTAATTTTAGTTTTGAATTTTAATTTTGTTGGTAACCCTAACCCTTTTCAATGCAATGTGTTGCTAGTGGTGTGCCTGTGTGTAATTGTGAAATATCCTCAGGGTATCTTTGTAAACTTTGGTTCAGCAAACCAAATATTGACCAGAATAAATCCTTACAATTAAAATAAGTATAGGAATAAAACAACAAGGTTGAAAATAATTACAATTATACTTTTTGTTAAAATACACCCAAAAAGATGGATGGCACAAGTCAACCTCAGTATCAGCATTCCTATTATCAAGGGGTCCAAACTGAATGTATTCAGCAATTACTCTGCCCTAGATAGTATTGTTTATCTGATTGCCAGGCAGATTCATTACCTTCTCTACAATGGGCATAGGAAACTATAAAATACAGGTCACTGCCGTGATTAAATTCTAAAGCCTATATGGGTCAGATCTGATCCACAGGACCACTGCTGCCACCGCCACAGATATCAGGCAAGGAAAAAAAAAATAATCACTGAATCCATTTTCAAAAGATCTTAGAAGCAGGTCTGTTTTTTTCCTCTTATCGTCATCATTTTTATGTCGGAGACTTTTGCAGTGATAACTACATGGCAGGACTCATAAGACGGGTTTCATCACAAATATATTAAAGTTTTTTGAAACCCAGTTAATTTTGTTAAACCAGAATACTCAAACAAAGATGATCACTGGAATTGCAAACTGCACCGACCCAGTTGCCATCTGTTGTTTTTATTTTTTGTGTGGAGGTCAGGGAATAAGGATGCATTGTCTAGTTGTTGAGGATTATAGGAGTAGCACATCAGTTTTGGTGTGCTTTAAAAAAATCAACTCTCATCAGGTCCAGTCAAACTTGAGTCCATTGTGGATATTTCACCACTGCATTAAACATCTTAATGAGTAGAAGCAGCACTAATATTAGCTGTGATGTTCATATTTAACATATTAGCAAAAATATTCCCTATATATATAGATATATACAGTATATATATACTGTATATATATATATATATATGTTTTTGCCCCCATTTTTCATGAGCTGAACTCGAAGATCTAAGACTTTTTCAATGTCAGTCTTGTGATCAAATATTGATCACAAGACTGTCTAAATCTGTGTTAGTGAGCACTTCTCCTTTGCCGAGATAATCCATCCACCACAAAGGTGTGACATATCAATATGCTGAGACATCTTGACAGCGTATTATTGCACAGATGTGCCTTAGGCTGGCCACATTAAAAGGCCACTCTAAAATGGGCAGTTTTACTGTATTGGGGGTAAAACCAGTCAGTATCTGGCAAAAACAAAAGTGTTGCGTTTTTAATTTTTGCAATTGCAGTGCCTTGCTTTAGAGCAATGGCAGGTAGGTTCCTTATACAAGTGTCTAAACCTAATCTAAACAGAATGCAACAACTAAGAAAAAGTCACACTCAACAGCAGAAGACAACATTATACAGGCTGTTCCCAAGAACAATGCGTACATACGTATAGCTACGAAAAGAAATACACTGTAATTTGCATATTTTTTGAAAATTTTAAATTGCGATAACGATATTACTTATAGAATGTAATATAAAAGGCATCACTACAAAAAAGGATGACAGTTATATTGTGCTTATATACTGTATACTGATAATTTTTTGGTTTATTTTGCTAGTTAATATCGCGATAACTATAAAAAAAATAAACTGTGCAGCCCTAATCGCAATCACGGCACAAATGGAATTGAGTTCCCTGAGGAGGCTGAGTGCAGCGAGGAGGAAGAGGCATGGACTCTCCAAACCATTCTCTATTTATTGATTCTGTTAGAAATAGCCTAGTGTTCATAAGAAGAGCAGCTTGAATCCATAGCGTCCATGTAGCTAATAACTGTAGAGGCCCGCCAGTGCTCTGCTACACAGCTGTGTGGTTATTAGAGGACAGATTGTGTCTATTGACACTCCTCTCAGCTTTGAGACGAGATGAGTTGGAAATGTCACGCTGATAAAAGCAGTAACAAGCTCAAGAGAAGGCAATGAGCTTGAGTGGCATCTTCATTTAGAAAGACATTTTGATTAAAAGCTTCATTCAAATATTTATAGGACGAACAGACACTTGATCAGCGTTTCATTAGATGGAGTCAGTTGCACTGGCGAGGAAGGAAGCTCGGCACAGCACTGGCACTGGGAATACTATTTTTTGTTGATTTAAACCCCTAATTGAACCTGTATTGTAGATATAATTTGATATGTGTATAATTATTACTAAATTACAAAACTTCTAGAAAGGCAACATTTTACCAAGAAGTCACAAGTTTGAACATGTTCTAGCACATTAGCATTTAAACATTTAATTATATAGTGGCTTGTATAATATCCATTACCAACTGTGAAATTATGGCTTGATATATTTAACAATAATACAGTTGTGAAGTCGAGGACCTGGCATTACACACTGTAAGTTAACATATCAGTGTTTGCTAAATTATATCCTCAAAACTCCACAGCATAGAAACACAGGAGTCTCCTGGATTATAGGTTCAAGTTGTGTGTCAGATAAATATTGTTTTGTTAGTTTGGCATTGTTCTCAATATCCATGAGCCTTAGGAGCCATTGCTATGGGGAAGTCAGTTCTAAATATAAAAGTTTTAGCTAATTCAGAGACTTTACTCGTTCCAACATTGAACTAAACAATGCATGGTAGCTGTCAAATTCTTCAGAAATGTACCCAGAATCTGAAAGTCACCTTATTTAAACTGCTGAAGGTTTAATTTCTTCCAAAAGTGTAATACTTAGCATCAGCTCAACCTTATTGGCACACACAGCATAAGCCGGCTGTTTCTTCCAGAAATGATCTATACGAGTTATAGTTGACCTTTCACCCTTACTTTTTATGAACACACGCTTGTACCTTTGACTTTTCATCAAATAAAAGAAGAGTTTCAAGTCCATCCTAGCCTCTAAGTGCGTCAATCTCCTAACACTGTCTCTACTACAGTCTCTACTGTAATGTTAGCTCTGTGCCATAACATCTCCCAATAGGCCTGTTCGAGATGAGCCAGGCCTGCGCAGAATCCATCACCACGATCACAATGCATGCCGAGTAGCTTTGTGTCCGACTTGATCCCGGCTTGCTGTGACGTCATGAACATGTGGGCAATGATAACCTCACGAGATGAGATTGAGACTGCTGAAGTTTCAAGTGAACTTTGGTTGAACTTTAAAATGCAGTTTTGCAACATCTCCAAACTGAATTATTGGATTTCTACATACAAAAATGAAGAAGGGGCAACATGGGCGTCTATGGAACTTAACTCCAATTACCCACTCTCACCCATATCTATCCTGAGTGGCCCCCTACCCGTCAGCGTAGGTCTTCAAGGTTGGAACTCAGTTGTCAAAAACACTCTTAAAATTTGGTTCCAATTCAGGAAACATTTTCATTTAAGTCAGGCAGTTTCTTTGCTTCCACTAGCAAACAATCATTTGTTTCCTCCATCCCAGATTGACACGGCCTTCCAAGTATGGCATAAGAACGGTTTGGTATTTTTTTGGTGACCTCTTCGTCAAGGGCTCATTTGCTCCATTTGATAAACTAAAAAAAGACCACAACCTCCCCAACAATAATTTTTTCAGATACCTACAGGTACGCAGCGTTGCTAAGAAACACTTCCCATTTCCCTCCTTACCACCCGAAAAGTGCAATTGATACCATACTGCCCCTGGACCCCACAATGAAAAGAAGGGTGTCTAAAATCTATAAAACAGTAAGTAAAACTTGCTAAAATATATCCTTTGTGCCCAAGGTGTGGTCACAGTCCAGCTAAATTGGGCCACATGTTCTGGTCTTGCATTTCACTTAACTTCTGGGCGAGGGTCTTTGAAGCGGTCTCCTTCATTTGTGACAGAACAGTAGATCCTAATCCAACAGTTGCTATTTTTGGGATATTCCCATCTGGAGGACAACTTACGGCCCTCCAGGCAAACGCTGTAGCATTTATTACACTCCAAGCCCGGAGACAAATTCTCTTACACTGGAAGTCTGTGAAACCTCCCTCATTTAGACACTGGGTCAAAGAGGTACTCTCCGCGATGTCATTAGAGAAGTTGAGATATAATCGGAATAATTCACGTGATAGATACACCAAAACCTGGGCCCCCTTTATAGAATTTGTTGAAAATGTATCCCTTGCATGATGTAATTCTCCTTTGCCCATCAATCGTATAAGATTATATGTGGTATGATGCTGCACAATGTTCCCAGTCTGAGCAGTGTGAAGTGAGGTCCAGGAACTGTGTGTAGCTATATTTTGTGTACCCACCTCTTTTTGTTTTTTTATTTAATTTTAACCTCTGTTTAATTAATTTTTCTATATGCGTGTATGTATATGTACGTATGTGTATGTATGTGTATGTATGTATATATGTATATATATATATATATATATATATATATATATATATATATGTATGTATGTATGTATGTATATATATATATATATTTTTTTTTTTTTTCTCTATATGTTTGAGCCTTGGTATTTGGGTTGGGGCGGGTTGGTAATATGTTGTATCTTTGTCGTTTCTTCTATGAAAATTTGAAAACCTATAAATAAAGTTCACAAAAAAAAAAAAAATGCAATTTTGCAATGAGCAAGGATTGCAGATTGTGTCCACCATCTTACATTGGAAGTAGGAAGGCATCGTTTAACAGCCAGTGTGGACTGAACCTATTGTTTAAAAAGGTAAGACAAAGGTCAAAGTACAATAACTACTGTAGTATAGTATAATGTATTTTGTGATTATTGATGCTTTTGTTTTGGATCTATTTTGACACTTTTAAGAAGCCACAAAAGCAGCAATGTTGTAGTCAAGACAACCTAAACCAAGTCATCAATATACCAGAGTGTATCAAGACTGATACAAGACTAAGACCAGACAAGTGCGAGTCCCAAACTGCATGACATGATATAATGTGGAAAATGCTAACTATTGGCACTCCTCAAAATGATCTGAAAGATCTACATTCCCTTAAAAAAAACACCCACAGAAAACAAATTAGGTGTCCTTTTCATTGACCGCTTTTATTGCCATAAGTGTACCATGAGTAATGCCTTGATATCATAATTAAAAGGCAGTTGTGGTCCTGACCGGTCTTGAGATAAAATCCTGAGTCCACTTTATCCGAGACCAAGGCTAGACCAAATAAAAATGCGTTTGTTTCCCAGAAGAGACTTTAAAAAGTTGTCTCAAGACCTGTCTAAAGACCAAGACCAATCTTGAGTACCCCAACACAGCCTTAATGTCACAGTTTAACAGTCTATCCTGCTGACCATATGGTGGCTTTTGAAGCCTTTGTGACTCCAAGTACCTATAAAGATCTCCAGCTCTATCAACAATGACAAAGATCAAAGTTGTCAGACCAGTGGTAACTGGCTTCTTTCACCCTACAGTTGAATAAAATGTCTAAACAATAAAATAATAATTGACCTTTCTGAGGTCTAATGCATTCAGCTTAGGAGATGGTATAAAGAAAAAGAATTGAAAATGACATTACCTCAACACATTCAGCAGTGTAGTCCTACGCTGAGTAGCTGTGCTCTGATTCACTGTAGTAGTGCTTGTAAACCTTCTGGATTCCAAGGTATTTGACTCTGAATTAAGCATTTGGCTATCAACTAAAAAGTGTTTTACCCCCAAAGCAAGGGCACCTTTTTGTTTGTTTTCAGCAGAAAATTACTTAAAGCCTGACTTTTCATTTGTTTTGAGTACATCTCTGCTTCGGATTAGTTTACTGACTTAACTGGTGTCTTATAAAAGGTGTTTTTCTTTTTATAAAGCAGGCTTTTACACACAAATTTTCTGAGAAACACTCTTGATCTACACACTTGGTAGCTATTTCAAGCAATCATTCATCCATATAAACTTGCGAAGAGAAGAGAGTTTGTCAGCCTTAACTGTGAACTCAGTGGGTTATAATCTTTTTTGTGTGTTCTTTTTAACACTGTGTCTGTCTGCACAATCATATTGCTGACGTTCACCTCTCTAATCATGTTTTGACGCTTATCCTAAGTGACCTTTTGGATGAGTCATTTCATTGCACATTCTAGGGCTCACCGCATTTCAAATTGTAGGGGCGTGGTAAGGAATGGATGAAAGAGCAAATCACATAGAATCTCTCTCTACTGCTTTTTCTTTGTCTCTGACACACACACACACACCCTTTGGCACTTTCTCACAATCGCCAATTAATGTTATCTTTGTCATAGTTTTGTCAAAGTACCCAACTGGTTTGAGGCTATTTTTTAAATGACGAGTGCTACACATGAGACCCTGTGGAGACCAGGCAAGAGGTACAATGGACTCAGAGAATGTGTGCATTATCTTAAGAAAACTGCACAGTTCTAACATAGTAATGTAAATGGATTGTATTCTAGTATGGAATTTTCTAGTCTTAACTCCTCAAAGCGCTTTAACATAACATACACTGTGGCCGAGGCTGATATACAAGGTGCCATCTGCTCATCTGATAATCATTTACACACATTTACACACCAACAGCACCACATCGGGAGAAATTCAGAGTTCTGTTCTTACACGTGGGACTGCAGGATCAGGGATCAAACCACCAACCTTCCTCTTAGATGACCGCTCTACCACCTGAACTACAAATACATAAAAATCTGCTGGCTTTCCAGTGAAAAGAACAAAACACAATGCATTTGTATTTTCAATGATCACTCACAAATGCAAGATGATTCACATTGACCAATGCAGTTCAGAAAAATAATGCACGCTTAGCATTCACACCGTGCATTGTTGATTTGATATAGTTTAATCAATTATGGTTTTTGTCAGTATTGCTGAACTACTTTACCTCACTTGTCTGCCATCGGGGCACAGTTTCCTCTGGCTTTTCTGTTGCTGAATATTAACTTTCTGAAGGCTGCACTCTACATCTGTTCACCCATGGATCATAAAAAGTTGTGTTCAGAATAATAGCAGTGTGTTTAAAAAAGTGCTCAAAATACTTAGAATCGCTTTTAATTCCATAATAGCAACGCATTGGGAACCCTACACATTCCATTCCACATAAAAACATGACCAAAATTTATCAAGTTTGTATTCTACCTGTGTTTTGCCTCAGAAACAGCATTTTTGATGTCACCCCACAAGTGTTCTATAGGATTGAGGTCCGGGGATTGGGCTGGCCACTCCATAACATCCATCTGGTTTAAATGGAACCAAGACTTTGCCCGCTTACTGGTGTGTTTTGGGTCATTGTCTTGTTGAAAGACCCATTTCAAAGGCATTTCCTCTTCAGCATAAGGCGACATGACCTCTTCCAGTATTTTGATGTAAACTGATCCACGATCCCTGGTATGCGATAAATATGCCCAACGCCACAGTATGAGAAATATCCTCATAACATGATTTTTGCACCTCCATGCTTTACTGTCTTCACCGTGTACTGTGGCTTGAATTCAGTGCATGGGGGTCATCGGACAAACTGTCTGTGGCCCCTAAACCCAAATAGAACAATGTTGCTCTCGTCAGTTTACAGAATGTTGCTATATTTCTCCTTTGGCCAGTCAATATGTCCTTTGGCAAATTTCAGCCTTTCAGTAGATATCTTTTAGCAATGGGACTTTGCAGGGGGGCTTCTAGCTGATAAGCTTTGCTTCACATAGCCTTCTTCTGATCGTGTGCAATACTCACTTCTTTGATTTTCCTGGCGCTGATCATTGGTTTTTGGCTATTCTTTGATCCATTTGAATGATAGTTGAACATTTTTCCCCACATCGTTCAGGCTTTGGATGTCTGATGTTTTACCTGGAATCTGCTGTAGCCACTCTCCCAGTTTGGGGGTCACAGCCCCCAGTGCTCCGATTACCACTGTCACCACTGTTGCTCTTACTTTCCACATCTTTTCTAGCTCCTCTTTCAGCCCTTGGTATTTCTCAAGCTTCTCGTGTTCCTTCTTCTTGATGTTGCTGTCGCTCGGGTTTGCCACATCTATCACTACTGCATTCTTCTCCTGTTTGTCGATCAACACGATGTCTGGTTGGTTAGCCATCACCAGTTTGTCAGTCTGGATCTTGAAGTCCCACAGGATCTTAGCTCGGTCATTCTCGACTACCTTAGAAGGTGTCTTCAATTTTGACCTTGGGACTTCCAGCCCATACTCGTGGCAGATGTTCCTGTACACTATGACAGCTACCTGGTTATGGCGTTCCATGTACGCACTTCCTGCCTGCATCTTACACCCTGCTGTTATGTGCTGTACTGTCTCAGGGGCATCCTTGCACAGTCTGCACCTGGGGTCCTGCCGGGTGTGGTAGACCCCGGCCTCTATTGATCTTGTACTGAGTTGTATATATAGTACTAGCAATGCTAGTACTATATATATGAAGTTCGGTATACAGTATATATGTCTATATATACAGAATATCTAATATACATACAGTATATATATCATGTTATATTTGTTATATGTGTGTGTATATATATATATATATGTGTATATATTTATATACAGTATATGTATGTGTAAACAGTATATATATATATACATATACTGTATATATGTATATATATTCATATATGCACACATATATAAATAAACATACAGTATATATATACTGTATATACATGTGTACAGTATGTATATACAGTATATGTGTATATTTATATATGTGTGTATATATGAATATATATGTGTATATATATGTATATATACTGTACATATATACATATATATACACACACACACACACAGTATAAAAACTTAATATTTTAATCAAATCATAATTTTTCTAATTTGTTGAACAATCTTTCCACGGACCCGGACAAGTAGTGATAGCCAAATGAAGCTTTGTGAACCAGTGTGTTTATTTTCTGAGCCCACTAGATCTCTGTTCAACAACTGGTTGAGAATGTACTGAATTTAAAACCAAGAGCGCCATCTAGTAACGACACTGTTTCACGAAGCTTCATTTGGCCATCACTAAGTATGGTGAAACCGCTGCCCTAAAGTTATGGATCACATTTATGCTCCCAGTGTCTCCACTGGCCTAATACTAAGATCTGTATCAGAACTGCACAATCAGACCAAAATCAGCGGTGTGCTGAAACACTGTATTACTGTGTGGGTGATGAGGGTGCATTATTTCATCCATTACTGACCGTATCACTCTAGTAAACCCAAAACTTTAAGCTACAAAACAGCCCAAACTTGACCTAAAACCTGATCTTTTGTTGGAACTCGTTAAATTCAGATTGGGTAGCTGAGCTCTTTTCAGTGATTGAACACTTTTGATTATAATGACCCCAATAACCATTCTTTCAGCGCCCCCCTCAGGACAAGAAGTATATTTTTAACTCTACCACTGATGAGACTCTAGAGCAGCAAAATGATCAGTATGAATTATTGAGTGTTCTACTGGCATGACAGGCTTTAGACTTTTAGTCTGATTTGCCCTTTATTTGAACATAGTTTATCAAATTGTGACATGACTGCTTGAGAGGAATCTGCTGCAGCCATGAATGTCAGATGTATGGATTTCAAGAAGGCTCATGGTGCTGTGAAAAACAGAAAGAGCTTTACAGAGACTGAAATAGATCACTTATCATTGCATCTATTGCTTAGGGGTTTCAAATGACTAAAATAAACAAACCAAAGGCAAATAGTAAAAACAAAAGAAAGGTTAAAAAATGATTAAAAAAAAGATACAAACAAGGCTCACAAAGCAGGTATGATGCGTTGTGACAGCTGTTTTTGGGCAAGGTGAAACTGTAAAGAAAATTGAATGTGCCATCTGGTACATCAGAGGGAGACAGATTTACCAACAGAGAGACAGAGGAAGAGACAGGGGGACTGAGCAAACACAGAGACAGAAAGCTCCAACAGTGTTTAGCTGCTGACTGTATTTTCTATCACAGAGCTGCTGTCAGCCCGCTGGATAGACCGTACAGCGCTTTACTCCCGTGCTGCTCCACCTCATCTAAATGAAATGACAATGCAACTGCACTCCCGAGTCCCATCCCTTCTCTTTACAGCGATAAACAGCCTGTTTACTGTGGCTTCTCTGTCATGCACTATCTGCATCTGATAAAGCACTGGACCTGGCAGTGGGGACGGAGGGAATAAATTGCTTTTTACCTGTCTTACTGCGAGGAGCTGTTTCGGAAATTCACTTTATTGCACCTTCATTCAAGTATATTGTGTCTCAAGTAGTGTACTTCATTGCGCTGTACTTCATACTTATGTGCACATTTTGTTAGTGACTTTCTGAAAGATGTTGAAAAAGACCCACATATTCAATTTGCAATTTTCAAAACTCTACCTACTAAGAACAGTGGGCCCTAACAGTAGTGAAACAATAGCAACTACTGGCTTTTTTATAGTAAAAGTGGCCTTTTGCTTTTAAGTGCAGAAAGAAAGCAGGCCTTTATTTTAAATGTTTCTATTAGAAGCATCCCTGCTTTCTGATAATTTAAAATCAATGCCATATGATGTTCAAGCTGACTTAACACTTCCTACACATTTCCATAGCATTGTTGAACAGCAATAGAGTACAAAAGACGTTTGGACAAATTCAAAAAGACTTACAACTCTGGTTGGACTCTAATAGCAATTACTAATGCCTTCACGCGAGTTTGCATTGTCACATGCCAGCTTGTTTTTTAAGATGATTATTTTGGTCTTTGGCCTTTATTTGACAAGCAGTAGAGAGAGATAGGAAACATGTAGAGGGAAAGGGGTATGTAAGCAACAAAAGGGTCTGCAGTCAGGAATTATATCATGGGCACCAAGGCATCCGGACATTTCTCAGTGCAAAGCGGATAGACAACCGATCTCATATGATCACGTTCAGATGTGATTAACTAAGAAGACCAGGTTTTTTTCCTTGCCGGTGTCACACCAAATGCATGCATCTTGGGCGAATTGTTGTGTCTCAGATCCTAGAGGAGGAATCCTCGTGTCATTCCTTGAACGCTTCCTCAATGTCACCGATCAGCTCAAAATTACCATGCGTATGCCAGAAATTGCATTATTCAAATTCGAATGGCTAGATTTTAAAATGAATCGAGCGTGCTGAACCCTTTCCATTTTGGAGTGAAATATCACATACATGTTCAGGTAAATGTCTCGACTGGCCTAATATTGAAATCTGTATCAGTAATGCCAAACCAGACCAAAATCAGCTATGTGAGGAAAAGTGCATTATTTCATCCATTACTGAACATAACCAAAACTCCAGTTAACCCAAAGCTTTAAACAGCACAATGCTTGCTCCTGGGGGAATGGTTGGGTCTCTGCCAATGAGAGTGTGGACTTAACCTACCCTATCTGTAAAGTGTCCTGAGTCTGTTATGATGATACATTAGTGGTTGGGAAAAAAAATCGATACAGCATAGTATCGCGATATTTTCAGTGGTAATATTGTATCGATACACAGGCGCCAAGTATGGATCTTTTATTTTATATGTGTTGGTCAGTTTGTCTGCTTGACAGTCAGAAAACAGAGAAATGTATCTTTTTAGATGAAAAAGATGTTGACAAAAGTGAATCATTTGAAATTGGGAAAAATTAGAAGTTGGAAAAAAGGTTATATATTGCAATATATTGCAGAATATTGCAATATGTTTAAAATAATATTGTATCGTGGCGTAAGTATCGTGATGATATTGTATCAGGCGGCGTCTGGTGATTCCCACCCCTACTATACATACAGTTGAATTGAAGTGCAAACATACAAACTAGGGCTGTGCAATTAATCAAAACTTTAAATGTCAATTATGATTTTGGCTCCAAACGATCACAAAAACAATGTAAAAAATAATTTTTTTTCTTGTCTTCTATTGTTCTGAATGAAAAAAAAGTTCAAACGAGAAAGGTATTAAGGGAAAATGTCACAGTTTAAAGTGTTTTCACTTTTTTTTTAAGTTCAATATTTACAACATCTTTCCAAAAGACAATGAGTAATCGTGTTAGATAATTGTGATTTTAGTGTTGACCAAAACTTATAAGGGGGCGGCTGTAATACAAACTACAACACAGGGATATGCAGTACCACCGGGAGCTGCCCACTTTGAGCTTCATTTTGGATTTTTTTTTTGCATTTTCTCCCTTTTTTACAGTGTAGAGAAAAAAGGGCTTCACCTGCTCTATTGCCTCTTAAATAGTCTTTATGAACAGATAAACGTGTTATATCTATAAAACACTTAACAGTGGTAAGGTATGAGGGGAACAAACCCTGGGCGATTATTCATTGCAAAGAAAACAGCTCAGAGAAAAATGTTCTCATTTGCTGGCTGTGACATGGAAAATATAAATGGCGGCAATGCCGCTGCTCTCATAATAACCCTTATGATCACATGCAAATTAAAAACATACCTATTTATATTTTGCTGCTGGGACTCAGCTGTGGAACTGCATGTTTCATTTCTCCCCCCAGGCACAACGAGGGAAGCATAGTGAAGTTCTTTTTCATTAAACGTGGTTATTGGAATATTCATATCAAACTCACCAGTCATTGATATTCATTTGCTACAGACTCTCTTGTTACAAATTCAAAATGTCAGAGTGAAATTTAAAACAGCCTGAAAGGCATGTTCATTATTTTCTTATTGAAGTGTTGTGGTTCATTGGTTTGGAGATTCAGGCTCCAGGGGGCTGTAGAGCCCACTGATATTTGTTCATACTCATCTCTCAGAAGTTTAATTAAAGTTATTAGGAGCCACAGGTGAATCAGTTCATTAGCGGTGAATTGTGTTTTTTTTTTAAATTCCTGCAGGAACACACAGGAGGCTCGCTCCTGGAGAACAATGCCAATTGTGCAGCACTAGAAGATGAATGGTTCCACCATCCCGCTGCTGTTTTGATTTAGTTAGGTATTTATATATGTATGTTTTGTCTAGTGGGGGAGAAGGGGAACTAGGTGATGGGCTAGAGTGCCATCAACCAGGAAAAGAAGCAAAGATGCCCTTGCAACTTTTAAATCAAAGAGGATTACCAATGTGACCATTGCATTTAGAGGAATGCAGAGTGGTGGGTAACGTTCAAGCAGGTCTTTCTCAGTTCAACAAGCATTCAAACTTTTTATAGGCAACTTTTATAGATATCATGTAGAGCTTATGAAACATCCAGGGTAGAAAGGAACCACAAGCAAAAGAAGAGAAAGCAGCAAACCCATCGCCCTCTATGGAACGAGTTTGGGCGCCCAGATGTCTCAGTTGGTAGAGAGGGCGCTCATATATGGAGGTTTACTCCTCAACGCAGCGGGTCCGGGTTTGACTGCGACCTGCGGCCCTTTGCTGACAGTCATCTCCCCCCCACTCCCCTTTCATGTCTTCAGCTGTCCTGTCAAATAAAGGCCTAAAATGCCCAAAAAACAATCTTTAAAGGAACGAGTTTAATTGTTACCATATGTAGTGAAACCATCAAAATGTTTGTGACAAAACCTACATTAGTAGTTATAGTAGAAATAGAGTGACATAAAGTCAAATAACTGGCTAGTTATATCAGTAACATCTACATAAACGTTGCTAACTTTAGCCACCCTAAGCTACTGTTCACACCAGATATAGACTAGCATCTGCAGTCTGGAACCGATGGTACGCATCTTTAAGCATTGCTAACGACCCGATACATTCAAGATACATGTGCAGCAACTACTCATGTGATCCCATTGCCCCTTCTATTGCAATGCAGGGAAATTCAACATAATTTGATTCAAACCAATGTCCTTTAATGGAGTATAATATCAATTCAATATGGTACAGATAGTTGGATTGTTTTCTTTGGTCCTTCCTACTTGCAACCTGCATAGCACTTTCACAATTTGGCGGACATACTTTTATTTCCATACAAGGTGTATTGAAAGCATATTTACTCTATTAAGAACAAGTTTGATTGTGATAGGATAGAGTGGCTTGAGAACGTTTACACAACCATGCTAAAGTTGATTAAAAAGAAGAATAAAAAACATATTTTGGAAATTGATCTTAATTCAAAAAAATTAGGAAAATCCAACCTTTTAAGGACACCAATTTTCTTTGTCACTGAATAATGTATTCTACATACATGTTCTTCCTTAAAAATACAGGGAGCATAAGTACACAAACTACCCTATGTTAAATTCCCATAGCGGAAGGCAGATTTTAATATTAAAGGCCAGTTATTTCATGGATCAGGATATTATGCATCCTGATAAAGTTCCCTTGGCCTTTGGAATTAAAATAGCCCCCCCATCATCATCACATACCCTTCACCATAGAGATAGGCATGGGGAACTTCCCATAAGATCATCTTTCAATGCAAATCAAACCAGCTATTAAGCTAACTGAAATAACACCATGCCAATCTCTAGGTATGCTGAAGGGTATGTGATGATATGGGGTTATTTTAATTCAAAGGCCAAGGGAACTTTATCAGGATGCATAGTATCCTGGATCCATGAAATAACTGGCCTTTTAAAATAAAAATCTGCCTGCCTCTATGGGAATTTAACATAGGGGTGTATATTTATGCCCCCTGCATTTTAAGGAAGAACATTTATTTATTTACAATTCATTATTCATTCACAAAGAAAATTGTTTTCCTTAAAAGGTTGGATTTTCCTACATATTTTGAATTAAGGCATTAAGATCAATTTTCAAAAGATGTTTATTTATTCCTCTTTTTAATCAACTTTAGCCTGGGTGTGTAAACCTTCTCAAGCCACTTTATATTGACAGACATTCTGTTAATTATATTCAATAAGAACCCTCTACTTTTACTTGACTGTGTTTCACTAATGGTGATTTAGACTTTTACTTGAGTAATTTATTATGAGTATTTGTAGGAAACTTATATATATATATATATATATATATATATATATATATATATATATATATATATATATATATATATTTTAATAGGAAGTGAACATTAAGTGAGCTTAAACTCTAGTTTTCATTGGCAGTACCTATGCTTGTTGTTAACAAAAAGCTAACTTTTACTTAACTTTTAAAGAGTATTTGCTTTTCATGTTTATGCTTGTGTAAAGCCCTCTGAACTCTGCTATATAAGTAAATTCCCTTGCCTTTCTTTACCCACCACTGCAAAAAGGATGTCTCGCTCTGTCTGTCTCAGTCTCATGCATTGCCAAAAGTGGACCTTCTCTCAGATGTTGTTCAGGGAAGGAACATATATGACATCCCAACACGTCACTGTGAGCAGAGCAGCACAGCATAGCGGAGTTGCATCTGTTATTTTTTTATTTATTTTATTATTACTTTTTTACATCGGTATACTCACACCCTGCACTTTTATATCCATGCACGGCAGCGAAATAGTGATTATTCCTATAGCTACTGTGTCCTGAATTGAGCGTATTTCATTCAAACGTTAGGTGTCCTTGCTTGTAAGTATGCTGGTATTCCCTTCAGCTAAAATATGAGGTAATAAAAGAAGACAGCCAAACTGGTGCTGTGGTTTCATTCTAGCAGTATTTTATACTGGACTTTTTTGTCTTTCCAAAACCTCTTCAATGGCAACACCTCTTCATGTCCTGACCTGGATAACTGAGAATATAATAAATTAAGTTTTTGTTTCTGTTCATTTTAACAGGTTTCAATTTGGGAGCAATATTTTTGAGTGTAAACCAACCATACAGTAACTGTTTATGAATTATTTATGGGCTGGAATCTTCTGGAACATTTATTTTTACAATAGACACCTAATAAAGGTATTTGCAGATAACAAAGTAGTACTAAAAGTAAACCATACCACGGTGTTTTATTTTTAGCTCTATTCTTACCAATTTAAACTTCATTTTCTTTTATAAAATAAACCAAAACCATGACAACCAGGAAGATATTGGCCACATAATGACAATAACTTAAAAAAAACCTGTTAACTAAAAACAAATCAGGTTTGAATTGGAATTAAAACACATTTACTCAGTTTACAAGATATTTAGTCCATGGTGATCTACAGAGGAAACCAAGTGCATCTTAGGATGGATAGGGAAAACAACACACAAATGGAAATGCTATGTTGCAATAGGGAGTACTGCAATTTCCAAATCGCAGGGTGGACGCAATATTACAGGTGCGGCCCCATTTTTGTCAGTATTTGTAAGTATTGTGGTGCTGCATAGACGTCCCGGCTTACATATGATATCATACAGACTAAAGAAAAATTCTTTGTTTTGTACAGATCCTTGCAAAAATCACACTATAATGTTTTAGATTTTGATATTATTCAATGAAAATGAGAATAATGATACAAAAATGATCATTCCCTCTAATATCGTGAATCATATCGCAATTGCAATATCATTCAAAATAATCGTAATTATATAATTTCCTCATATCTTGCAGCCCTAATACAATCATGTGTGCAATATACTTTATTTTAAGCACTGCTGGGAGGGGAATTTACAATGTTGTTGTATTTGTTTTAATATAAGGACAATAGTGTCTACTTAACTTATATGTCATCATCTATTCTACTGGGGCTCATGGTGTGACTATGAGCAGAGAAGGAGTCCAGCCATGCGTAGTATAGGTCGGATACAAGTTGTCTTTTGCATTTGCAATGTGCAAGCATTAAGTAGGTAGGATGGTCTAAAATCTGCCAACTGACCTCATCGTAGACGCTGTCATTCCGCTCAAAGTCCCCCGCCTTCCTGGGCAGCACATGGACGTGGACGTGCTGTGAGCAAAGAAACAAACAAGAGAAGGCCATGGTTTAAATGTGGTGCTCGGTCTAGAGAAACCAAATCGGTACTTTTTTCACCGGGGAGTTGTCTGACAGACTGATGTGACAGAGACGCTTTCCATAGAGAGTCTTCATTACTTCACAGTACATTGGATAAGCCAGAGCGGAGCGTCACTGCCGTGCCACAAATCACAGGAGGGTGTGCATTTCAACAAGCGTGCTACCTGCACACCACAGAGACTCCTTATTTTTATGCTTTTAAAGGTTTCATTTACTTCCCCCCCTTCTGGTGTCAACCCCCCTGCTGTCACAAACCTGGCCGTCTGTATGGTTAACTTTTATTTACTTTGCATCTATGATATGGTAAAGTCCCTAAGAAACTGATTTATCTGACAGAACACGTACTTAGCAAAAAACACACACACAACACTCACTAAAGCAGAAACAACAAGCTGTTTACCCTGATACACACTGATCCAATACTTCCATTAGTACATAGAGTTAAGCCTTAACGTTAATGTGTGGTTATACAATAGCAGCAAGTACTGTATTTAAGCTTAGAGACGGCTCTTCTGCCAACAGCACAGGGTCTCTCTTCCCTTTCACAACTACTGAGCTTTATAAACATGATTCACAATGATGGCACCAATATGCAATTGGTCGTATGAAGTCATCTAGCCACTTTTAGCAACTTTTGGAGCTAGTGCTAAGGGCTTCGTTGGAAAAGAGTTGGCAACACTGTTTTTTTTAACCATTGTGTTGTCTTCCCGTCAAAATCAACACTTTGTTGATGCTTTTTATCAATATTTTTAACTTTTTCTTGCGTTTTTGTCCCTTTTTTCAACACTTTTTCCAATGTTTCAACACTACGTAACACTAACTTATTATCTTTAGTTTTACATTTCATTTTGCAATTTATGGTCAATAAACCTAATTTTTAGGAAATTATACCTAATGTTTGAGTTAGTAAAGCAGAAATTAGGAATTATTTAGACTAAAATTAAAGAAATGTATGTTGATGGAATCACAGACTGGAATATGTCAAATTTGAATCAATACTATTTCAAAAGCACTTCAATTGTGTTCTCCAAATGCTATAAAATTGAATAAGACGCCCCAAAATTAATGAAAGTAGAGATTTGTACTTGCCAAAGAGTGTTGTGTGGAATCAATCATGCTATTTTGGGTAGTTACAAAGAACACTGACATAGAAAAACGGGTCAATTTGACCCGTGGAAGACACAAGGGTTAAGCATGATGTCGAAGCTACCCTACCTTTAATAGGGTACTCATTGTACCTTAAACATCACAGTTTGTGTAAAACCTAACCAAGAGATATGTTTTGACAGTGATTTGAGTGGAATGCACAAACAAATGGAGCGATCAGATCTCAAAACGCTTCTGTGTGTCATACTAGAGGACATGGACACAGAGCGTGGTACCAGTTTGACTCAGGCTGAGAGCCTTGTTGCAGAGTTCAAGACCACTAGGATGTAGAATCAGAGTTTTATTGTAGAGTTATAGACCAGTTCGGACGTGGGCTATGAGCCTTGCTTTAAATTTGGGGATCAGTTAGACTTGGTTACTGGCCTTGTTACAAAGTTTGAGACCAGTTGGACCCATGCTAAGAGCTTTGCTGCAGAGTTCAAGACCAGTAGGATGTAGAATCAGAATTTCACTGTAGAGTTATGGACCGTTTGTACCTGGCTTTAGATTCCAGGACCAGTTAGCCCTGGTTAGTAGCCCTGGTGCAGAGTTTGGGACCAGTTGGACCAGTGCTAAGAGCCTTGTTGCAGAGAACTGGACCAGTAGGACCCAAGCTGTAGACTGGCTGAGGTAAATGACATGTTACAAGACTCATAGTCTTGAGGTTGAGGGACAGGCCAATTCTAACAATGTTTCTTAGCCTGAAAGATTCAAGTAAAGATGTAGAAGACGTCTTTGTGCTTTTGGGATGAACCCACACAGGAACAGAGGAGCTTTTATTGACAGTGTTAAAAAAGGATGCCTTGTCTTGCTGGGAACAATGACTATAGAATCAACAATAACTAAAAAGGCCCTTGGTGCCACAGCTGAGTGGGCATGATGGTGTCTGTGAATATACAGCTAACAAGTGCACATAATGGATATGACATGAATCAAATGAGCAGCCATTGTTCAGTGCCTACTGACATCCTCAGTATCAATCCCTTCAATCATCACAAAGTGCACCCTTCAACACTTGTAGAGTCCTGAAAACATTTCTCTGGCATGAACAGCAAATCCAGACACACAAAGCTTTAATGACAGTAGTGACATTACTGCATATGCTTGAGGATACATCAGGAACATGTTGGCCTTGTATCTATTATTCTTCAATGCCCCGACAAACAGCTGAAACCTTTGTAATGGATTGTGCAAAAATATTGGTACTGTGGACTAACAACATTCCAACTTGTACTAGGACTGTGCATTAATGGAAATTTTAACTGGATTACGAGAAAAAAAAAATCAAACAGGAAAAGTATTAAGGGAAATGAAACAGAACACGTATTAAGCGAAATGTCACAGTTCCAGGGACGTCATGTATAAAAGATTGCGCAGCTTTCATACCAGAAGATGGCAATCAGCCAAAACATGAAAAGTACCTACGCATAGAAATATTCACATGTATAAAACCATGCATACGCCAGGTCCTGCACACCTTTCCTTCATACATCACAATCAACGTGAAGTTGAGCGCACGGAAATGAGCCACCGACCCTGCCTTGCCTCCTCCCATAAATTAATATGGAAATGACTCTAAATGTGGTTTGTCATCTCGGATAAGCAGTAAAAGAAAACGCCCAGAGTGGCAAATGGTGACCGGGCAGTGAATGCACCGAACCATGGCAGAAATAAAAAAAAGTCAAAGTGGGAATCAAGCCAATAGTGGCAGCGCCACACCAGATACAGAACAACATGCATCTCAGTGTCAGTCCAAATTACGCATTATAAACAGTTTGAAGTCACTGATGTAATGCCATTTATTTTATAAATGTTAGCACGCTCAGTGAAACTGAGTCCAGTGCAAGGGAGATCCGACTCAGAGGAGGAGAGGTTAGTGAGGCCAGCGACTCCATGGCGGGTGACAGTGCGCACCACGCATGAATGAAGTAATGAACTAGTAAATAGGACTTCAGTAAAAGAGATGTGTACAGAATCAAGACAGCCAAGAGCCCTGTGTTTGGTGGACCGGGTACACCTTGTTCACTTACATAGCCTATTCATCAACGGGATCAATCAGGGTTTGTTCCTGGGGAGATGGTCCGTGTGTCCCACCTCCTGACCCCACCATGGATGTCTGAGCCTCAGCACCTACAGACTCACAGACACTGTTGCATTTTTCCGTGCCGATCTTGTTGTTGCACAGTGAGTAAGATATTACATCCATAGTACTAGGACTGTGCATTAATGGAAATTTTAACTGGATTACGAGAAAAAAAAAATCAAACAGGAAAAGTATTAAGGGAAATGAAACAGAACACGTAATAAGCGAAATGTCACAGTTCCAGGGACGTCATGTATAAAAGATTGCGCAGCTTTCATACCAGAAGATGGCGTTCAGCCAAAACATGAAAAGTACCTACGCATAGAAATATTCACATGTATAAAACCGTGCATACGCCAGGTCCTGCACACCTTTCCTTCATACATCACAATCAACGTGAAGTTGAGCGCACGGAAATGAGCCACCGACCCTGCCTTGCCTCCTCCCATAAATTAATATGGAAATGACTCTAAATGTGGTTTGTCATCTCGGATAAGCAGTAAAAGAAAACGCCCAGAGTGGCAAATGGTGACCGGGCAGTGAATGCACCGAACCATGGCAGAAATAAAAAAAAGTCAAAGTGGGAATCAAGCCAATAGTGGCAGCGCCACACCAGATACAGAACAACATGCATCTCAGTGTCAGTCCAAATTACGCATTATAAACAGTTTGAAGTCACTGATGTAATGCCATTTATTTTATAAATGTTAGCACGCTCAGTGAAACTGAGTCCAGTGCAAGGGAGATCCGACTCAGAGGAGGAGAGGTTAGTGAGGCCAGCGACTCCATGGCGGGTGACAGTGCGCACCACGCATGAATGAAGTAATGAACTAGTAAATAGGACTTCAGTAAAAGAGATGTGTACAGAATCAAGACAGCCAAGAGCCCTGTGTTTGGTGGACCGGGTACACCTTGTTCACTTACATAGCCTATTCATCAACGGGATCAATCAGGGTTTGTTCCTGGGGAGATGGTCCGTGTGTCCCACCTCCTGACCCCACCATGGATGTCTGAGCCTCAGCACCTACAGACTCACAGACACTGTTGCATTTTCCGTGCCGATCTTGTTGTTGCACAGTGAGTAAGATATTACATCCATAGCAAATACAGAGGATGACTGAAGATATTTCTTAAATGGATTTTTCATTAATTTCCCATCCTCATGTTTAACAGAGCTTAAGTAGCCTGCAAATTGAATTATTAGTGTGTGAAAGCTGGTAACATTATCCACATAAATGAGCAAACCTTTATGGAAGATGAGTGGATATAATAATTTTTTTCATAGACAACGTCACAGACATACAGTATGCCAGTAAGTGAAGTAAAAACGTTATTTTGTAATGTTTGGTGAGTTTTGGCACTTTTTAGTTAGAATTCATCACGTTACACATCCAGAAAAGACTCTGCAGACGTGACGACCCGCACATTCTCACTTCATGTATTTTTTATACATCACAAAGTGTCCGTGAAAACCAGAGTATGCAAGCTCTTTGTCAGTACGCAACAACGTTTATACATGAGGCCCAAGGTGTTTTCACTGTTGATTTGTGTTATCTTCCATTCGACCATGCATCATCTTCCCGGGGCAAAACTCAAAATTACTTCTTCTAACATTTTTGTCTCTTTTGTCTCTTTTTTCAATGTTTTTGGCCCTTTTTTGACTTTTAACACATCTTTTCACTACCATATAAACACCACTAACACAAATTCATTACTAGATTTACACTTATTTTTTGGAATTCATTGTCAATAAGTCTCTTTTATAGGAAATTATACCTAATTCTTGAACTAAAAAGCAGAAATTATGATTTTTTTAGACTAATATTAAAAGAAGGATAATCACAGAATGACATACTGTATGTCAATGTTCATCAAAGGTAGTGTTTTGAAGAATTCCATTTTTTTTTTCAATTGCTAAAAAACGGAACAAAACACACAAAATTCAGTTAAAGTATGAATTTTTGTAGTTGTTACGTGCTTTGTATGGAATAACCCATGTTAATTTTGGGTAATCAAAATTAGGTAGTTAAAAAGAAACCCATATGAAGACATTGAGACAACGGGTCAAATTTGACCCGAAGACAACACAAGGGTTAACAGTTTCACTGTTTTTTAAAATATTGTTTTGGGCATTTTTAGGCCTTTATTCATAGGACAGCTATGAAAGGGGAGCGAGAGGGGGGGGAATGACTATTGCTGTATACAGCAAAGGGCTGCAGGTCGCAGTCAAATCCACGGCCGCTGCATTGAGGAGTAAACCTCTATACGTGAATACACGCTCTAGGAGGTGAGCTACCCAGCCGCCAAGTTTTTTTTTTAATTCAGTAATATCAACATCTTTCCAAAGTCAATGTTTATTGACCAAAATAATCGTGACAATGACTTTTTTTCCCAAGCCCTACCTTGTAAGTAAGAACATGTATATTTAATGGATACATTGTCATTATAGTTCATCAGAAAAGGATTTATTGTCAAGTAAATCTGTTTAGTGTAGAAGTAAAAACAAGGAATTTGCCTTGGTGGTTGGTGCGTACATAGACAAACATTACACGTCTTCATGACCACCTTCATGCTCTCTGGCCTCTAGAGCCACATCATTTCCTATTATTTATTTTTCAACCAAGATTATACTAACACACTCAATTGTTTTAATTGGGTGTTAACATCTATCTTTTGCATCACTCTAACAACTTTGAAACTCTGTAATCTCAAAACAATAAATCATAACAAAAACCCTTTTTGAAATACTGTCACATGTGCGCAGTGACTTGTAAACTGTTATGTTTTGATGTGTTTTAACATTTCTATTTTACATCCCTTTTTGATGAAGGAAAGCTGTTCACTTCCTTATTTAATTTTTTTAATTTACCCTGCTTCACTATACTAGATTGTCAAAGTATAATGTTGAATGTCCTCAGTGCCTGCTTGGAACTTGGCCATAACAAAAATAATTTTCAAATCGGTTACATTCATCAAATAGAAAAGAAAATCTTTTCTATTTGATGAATGTAACCGATAAAAAAGGCTTTACTTATATCCTTCTTTGATTGATACTGCTCTATTCTGCAGTTTTGGCCAGCAGTCTCCCAGTGAGTATGTTGACATGCACAAAAATGTTCCACTATATTCTAAATATGACAATATTCTGAATTTGATACAGGTCATGTAAACAGCATATTCCGGTTGGATATTCTTAATAATGCCTTTTTCCGAAAATAGCATTTACTGATTAAGACATGTGGGATATTCCGGTATTATTCGGGTTTCAGAGGCATTCTTTGGACATGTATACATCACACTCGGAATATGCATCAAAGTAAAACCAGTCAGGTTTTTACTGCAGTTTGGGACAGTTTACAGCCTCTTGCCTGTTACGGCTTATGGTCAGCTCTGTGACCATGGTTACTGTACACAAACCAACCAGCCAACAGCTAAAGGCTGCAGACCCGATAAGAAGGAGAACCAGCTACTTTTAGACATTATCAAAGTCTTGGATATTAACAGGTTTTTGGATATGCGCCAACCTTTTTAAGAAGCTGGTTGAAGGAATGAAAAGGGACGCTGTGTTCACACGGTCCAACAAGTCCTCCACCGCTGACAAACTTTAAATACATCATATTCTGCACGGCTGCATGTAAATGGGAATATTAGTAAAATATTCACTTTCATTAGCCGTGTAAACAGAATATTGTCCCTTTTGGAATAAGGGCAAAAACTGGAATATTCTGTGCATGTAAAAGTAGTATTTGACAGAATCAGGTTAGGGTGTATGTCCACTCTGAACATGGTATAATTGTTGAGCTTTGTTATAAACAATTTAGAGACTCAAGATCAAGGTCCATTATATTGTTTACAGGATCTTAGTTATGGAAATTTCCTTAAATTTGGTTTGCTATTATTTAGGTCAAAATCAATTTTTCCTTTTTCCATATCTACATTTACTCTAAAATAACAGCAGATGTAGCCACAATAGATCTCTGCGCCACCTATTCAGATTTCTTATATTTTAAGTAATATTTTAGGCATTTTTCCTTGTTTCCACCTTTAAGTGAAACGTTATAAGGGTTAACAGTGATGTTGGTCCTATTGCTGTGACTCAGTATATTTACCAATTGTCTATTAGCTTCAGATGGTTTAGTGTTGTGTGATGTGCAATAAACACCACACACAATGTTTGGCCTTGTTCTGAGATGTCTGTTTGCTTGTGTGTATGTATCATCAAGAGCATAATAACCTAATCGTGGGTCTGTTTTTCATTTTTCATTACTACACTGTGATAAACTGTGGAGGCAGTCTGAATGAATGTTTATAAATGCTACAAACAAGATAGCATGTTTGGAGGCGTCTGCTCTTTTTAGGATGCATTTTCTATTTAATGAGGTCATTTACATAATGTCTGCATTATTAAATTTGCCTACCTTGAGGAAAACTTCTGAAGCAGAAAAAAAATAACACATCATGGCTGGAGAGCCATTTATCACAGGCTTTCTTGATGACTGCTGAGTGAATGAGGCAGGTATAGAGCTCAACAGTCCCGCCCCTCTCCCGAGAGATCCTGGGTTACGGAAGTAAATTTCCCATTAATTTCTCCCACTGATGACAGCTGGAAAAATCCGTATTTAAAGAGTTTTAGACCAAGCCTTAGGCTAACCAGCAACCATGTGACATAAGCATACAACATATCATTTCAAGTGAAAAAACAAACAGAAAATGCCCAAAAAAGTCAAAGGTACAAGATTGTGTACATATTTTCATTATCGAACAAATTAAACAAACTAGGCTACTCATTCCAGTTTAGCTAACAGCTAATTCGGGTAACCGCTAGCTGAGACAAGTACCATCTAATAACTTTAAAAGCCAAAAAATAAAACCTGAAAATAACGGTTACAATATATAACAGTTGTTACTTCAGCAATAGCCTGCTTTTCCCAGTGTTTAGCTTGCGTTAACTAAACGGTTAATTCGGTTAGTCGAATTAGCTGTTACCTTAACTAACATTAGCTTCCTGGTGGAGGCTAACGGCAGAAGCTAGGAACAGATGGTGATTCAGGTTACAGTATTTGTGCAGTGTTGTAAATACTCGTGAAACAGGTTTCTTATCTTGCGCATGCTCACATATCGGGTACTGACAGCCCATCCTCCTCACCAACATGAGACCAATCAGAGGCATAACTGGGGGATTGTGGGATTGGGTTTGTACTTATCCAAGACATCGCGAATAAAAGATATATCAAAACAAAGTTGGTGCCCCATGAACTTTTGGCGTCTATATGAGCATATGCAATCGCTTAGTCATGTGGTAGTTTTAAGTCTACCATCGACAGTTACAATTTTATGGCTTATACCCCAATTGTCAATGGAGAAATTGCATTGTAATTTTATCTCCGGAACCCGCTGTGGGCGGGACTGTTGAGCTCTATGGGTGTTAAGGGAAATTTTAGTGGCCTTACGCAGCAGTGTTTGTGCGTTTGTGGCGGGTTCAAGACATTTAAATTCCCACATGCATGGGAAGGGTTTGCATGGGTTTTCCATTCATAAAGGAATATTGCACAATTTTAAAACTTGTTGTAGTTTTGACCACAAAGGATTTTTGTGTTAGCTGTGCCTTAGAGCCTCATTGTTGTCAAAACACATCAATAAACCACAGTGAGTATGTTTAAATGCACACTAATATTCTACTATTTTTCCGAACATGATATTACTTATAAACATTGCAGGTCATGTAAACAGCATAATCCTTTTGGATATTCCCAATAAGGTCTTTTTATGAATTTAGTATTTTCTATTATTTGGTATTATTTGGGTTCTCTGTGAGTTGCCATGGTTACTGTACACAAACCAACCAGCAACAGTTTGCAGGGCTGCAGCAGAGATGCATGGCCTGAAGAAAAGGAGAAACACAGCTAGATAAACAACTACTAAACTACTTTTAGACATCAAAGACTTCGATAGCAACAGGTTTTTGGATATGAGCAAACATTGCTACGCCGACCTTTTCAAGAAGCTGGTTGATGGAATGAAAGAAGGACGCTGTGTTCACACAGTCCAACAAGTCCTCCACCGCTGGAAAAACTATGAATAAATCGTATTTTGCACGGCTGCATGTAAACGGGAATATTGCTGGAATGTTCACTTTCATTAGCCATGTAAACAGCTAAGTCAGAATTTTGCCATTTCCAGAATAAGGGCAAAAACGGGAATATTATGTGCATGTAAACGTAATCACTGTTGCACTGACTGACATGCTCCTTTATTACACATTACATTTTCACGCATGCCACATACACCGTTCTTCTGCAGGAAATACCTTTTTTTAGTTTGGTAACATTTGCTAAATGCTACAGTGTCCTGCTGTTTTAGAAAATCACTAAGCTTTTATCAAAAATGGAATCAATGCATTTGTGAAAGATGTATGTCTTCAGTAGAAATCATTGGGCTTGGGGCTGAGAGCAACAGACAGGGCAGGGAAGTCAAAAAGTATTGAGAGACAGACTAAGATATTTTTGGTTCTGATCTTAGCATGAGATTTGTTGTCAATAAGAGAAGCATAGAAGATTGTGAGATGATTGCCAGCTTTATCCTTTTCACACAATAGAAGAAAGGAGGCATAAATAGACCCCATACAATTTGCACCCTGCTGTGAATGTAGGCATTTCAGTAAGTTGCCATAGAGCTGTCTCAACCACGGTACAATAAAGATCACTAACGATCATTGTAGCTGGAAACAGATAATACACATGTAAACAATGACTAACCACAAACATCTTCAACATGTGGAGATTCCCTTTTGACTAGAAATTGAAAAATGATGTGCTTGCTTACATGAATTTTATTTAAAAAATTTCAAATACAGTATATTGAGTTCAAATCTTAAGAGATGTCTTACAAACATAAATGCTTGATATTATTATGAAAAGTCAAACCTTAATTGTGTTTGTTGTACAGGAGAAAAGTGCATTCAGAATTTCACCATTTGTGGTATTCTGTAAACATTACCACTGATCTGATTATAGTTTCTTTCATTTACAGTAAACAATAACTTCTATCAAAACCATCCAATGATTTCATTAATCTTTGACTTTGAATTTTTTTTAATATTGACTTAACTAGACTGAATTAAATCAGAACAAGAAACCGTTTTGCTTTTTCAAGCTCTGGGTGGAAGCTGGGGGGAGAAGCATACATTTCCTTAACTGTATCTGCCCTAAAGTAAGGCATTAAACCCCTGAGAGGGTTTTTCCAAGACACTAACAGTGCAGAGTGTGTGTACAGTATATCTGCGAGGTACACCTGTGGTGAGACAGAGCTCTGCCTCCCCCTGCCAGCTCTCTCTACCACAGCAGCTGCTAGAAATAACATGTTCTCGGCTGATAAAAAGGATGCATTCGGCTATATTTCAAGATAAATACAGTAGATGTTCTTTGGGAGGGATTTTACACAAATCTTGATGCAATAAATCCATTTGGGAACAATTGTGCCACCAAAAATATATTAGCCAATATTTTATGGCTCATGGCATGAGAATGTCACTTTATGATGTTTTTGTAACATTAATATGCGTTCCCCCAGCCTGCCTATGGTCCCCCAGTGGCTAGAAATGGTGATAGGTGCCCGCCCAGAGAATTTGGCCCACCCATGAGAGAGAGACATCATGGCTTTCAAATGATTAAAGTGGCAGTTGGTCAAGGCCACACCCCCAACCTCCACTTTGCCCTACAGTATTAGGGGACCACTAAGGTCTATATAAAAGAGACTTCAGATACAGTATTAGGGGACCACTAAGGTCTATATAAAAGAGACTTCAGATACAGTATTAGGGGACCACTAAGGTCTATATAAAAGAGACTTCAGATACAGTATTAGGAGACCACTAAGGTCTACATACAGTGGGTACGGAAAGTATTCAGACCCCTTTAAATTTTTCACTCTTTGTTTCATTGCAGCCTTTTTCCAAAAATCAAAAAAGTTCATTTTATTTCTCAGTAATGTACACTCAGCAACCCATCTTGACAGAAAAAAACAGAAATTTAGAAATTTTTGCATATTTATTAAAAAACAAAAACTGAAATATCACATGGTCATATGTATTCAGACCCTTTGCCGTGACCCTCATATGTAACTCAGGTGCTGTCTATTTCTTCTGATCATCCTTGAGATGGTTCTACACCTTCATTGGAGTCCAGCTGTGTTTGATTATACTGATTGGACTTGATTAGGAAAGCCACACACCTGTCTATATAAGACCTTACAGCTCACAGTGCATGTCAGAGCAAATGACAATCATGAGGTCAAAGGAACTGCCTGAAGAGCTCAGAGACAGAATTGTGGCAAGGCACAGATCTGGTCAAGGTTACAAAAAAATTTCTGCTGCACTTAAGGTTCCTAAGAGCACAGTGGCCTCCATAATCCTCAAATGGAAGACGTTTGGGACGACCAGAACCCTTCCTAGAGCTGGCCGTCCGGCCAAACTGAGCTATCGGGGAGAAGAGCCTTGGTGAGAGAGGCAAAGAAGAACCCAATGGTCACTGTGGCTAAGCTCCAGAGATGCAGTCGGGAGATGGGAGAAAGTTGTAGTAAGTCAACCATCACTGCAGCAATCCACCAGTCGGGGCTTTATGGCAGAGTGGCCCGAAGGAAGCCTCTCCTCAGTGCAAGACACATGAAAGCCCGCATGGAGTTTGCTAAAAAACACCTGAAGGACTCCAAGATGGTGATAAATAAAATCCTCTGGTCTGATGAGACCAAGATAGAACTTTTTGGCCTTAATTCTAAGCGGTATGTGTGGAGAAAACCAGGCACTGCTCATCACCTGTCCAATACAGTCTCAACAGTGAAGCATGGTGGTGGCAGCATCATGCTGTGGGGGTGTTTTTCAGCTGCAGGGACAGGACGACTGGTTGCAATCGAGGGAAAGATGAATGCGGCCAAGTACAGGGATATCCTGGACGAAAACCTTTTCCAGAGTGCTCTGGACCTCAGACTGGGCCGAAGGTTTACCTTCCAACAAGACAATGACCCTAAGCACACCGCTAAAATAACGAAGGAGTGGCTTCACAACAACTCTGTGGCTGTTCTTGAATGGCCCAGCCAGAGCCCTGACTTAAACCCAATTGAGCATCTCTGGAGAGACCTGAAAATGACTGTCCACCAACGTTTACCATCCAACCTGACAGAACTGGAGAGGATCTGCAAGGAGGAATGGCAGAGGATACCCAAATCCAGATGTGAGAAACTTGTTGCATCTTTCCCAAAACGACTCATGGCTGTATTAGATCAAAAGGGTGCTTCTACTAAATACTGAACAAAGGGTCTGAATACTTATGACCATGTGATATTTCAGTTTTTGTTTTTTAATAAATATGCAAAAATTTCTAAATTTCTGTTTTTTTCTGTCAAGATGGGTTGCTGAGTGTACATTACTGAGAAATAAAATGAACTTTTTTGATTTTTGGAAAAAGGCTGCAATGAAACAAAGAGTGAAAAATTTAAAGGGGTCTGAATACTTTCCGTACCCACTGTATAAAAGCATCCAAAGAGCATTATGTCATGGGACCTTTAAAAAAACATAAATCATTTAGTCCTTGATAATATAATGAAAGGAACCATTTTATAACTAAAATATTTAATCTGTGTTCTCCCTAGATAAAAAGACGTCATAAGTCGTTGCAAGGTAATTGGATGCACCAGCCGCCTGTCAGTCCGCCATTGTTGCTTTTAACGAACAGTTGCGGCCGTCACACACACACACCTAAACTGCGCCCGTAGCTGCCAGTAGCTCCTCACTGGATGCTGATTGGTTTGGTCTGCTGGTAGTTCAGACAGAAACGCATTACTTGAAGTCTAAACTCGTATTGTCAGATCTTCTTCATCAGCGCTGCGGAAGAGGGTCTGGCTAGTCCACCCAGCAATCTGGGATGGGAGAAAAAACGTACTCTAGTTTATTAACATTTATTTAAACCAATCACTATTGTCTTGGGTGGCGCTTAGTCCCACATGGAGCAACAGTGGTTTTGCAAAATAACCTCTGAAAGAAACTTGTTTTGGTGGAACATTTCTATCTGCCGAGCTTGTTTTAGTCGTGCAACAGTAAACTCCGATTGGACAGATTGTCTAGCTAGCTGTCTGGATTTAACCTGCAGAGATCTGAGAAACACAAAGAAGGGACATCCGGCGGCAACCGAGCAATCCCAGACGTTGAATGTTGGGGATATAGAGTGCTTGAAGTTTGACCAGATGGATTTGCATGTGATATGTGATTCCGTGATATCGCAAATCCCGCTGCTGTGCAAGGTAAGCCTGCAGTGGTGGCACTGAGAATACAGGAGCATACCTCTATTTTTAAGTATGTCCAACGTAACTCTCCTCTCTTTACTGGAATAACATTACTTTTCAGCTGTCCTCAGACACTTAGTGTCCTTGACACAGAGTCACAGTGTTGTTCCTCTCCCACTGGTACTTTCTGGTCACACACCCTGCAGATGTTGAAGTCAGTGTTCACTGTAAGCGTCCTTCAGTCGGGCTCTAGGTGATCACCTTTCCAGGCTGCATGTCCCATCGATAATTAGTCAATCATGCACTGCTTGGTGATTATGTGCACTCAAACACAAAGTCCTTCATGCAAAGCCACATGATCACATCCCATCGACTGCACCGATTTTGGAGTCTTAGGAAGTCTGCTTATTTGCTCAATGTTTGCAAAAGATAAAGCAGTGGTGCACACTCCAAATAATCAAACCAGATGTCTCTTAATTAATCTGCAACTGCAGAAACAAACAAGGCCAATAACAGCCATATCAATATAAGGGTGGAATCTAGTCTGGCAGACAGACACAATCAGATGTGGTCCCCATTAAGGGAAAAGAAGAAGCTCTCCAAGAAACTCTAATTAGCAACAAGAAGAGTAAGATTATTCCCACAACATCCCCCCTTTCACAGGCCCACATCACCTGAAAGCAAAGGTGAATTTCTTTAGTAAATCACAAGAGAATCCCATCCATCTTATTTGGAAAAGTTCAATTTTCCTTCTCAATTCTGTTGGGAAATGAATTGAGATTAATCTGCTGCTGGAAAGATTTTTCTGCATAACAGGACAAGGAGGACTTCAGGATGGTTTCATAACTCAATATAGAATAGAGATCACACATAGTAGTGGAGGTGTGTTTGATGAAAATGAGACTCGCACCGAGACTCTGGAACAAACTTCCCATTCATATTAGGTCCTCCTCTACTGTGCCCATATTTGTCTTCCTTTGTTTTTATAAGACAATATAACTTTGTACAGCACTTTGATCAGTCTAGGTTGGTTTTAAATGTGCTCTATGAATAAATTGACTTAAATTATCCTCATATTTACCGAACAGGTAAGTCTCAACAGCAACATATTTTACCAAAGCTTAGGTAGATATTAAAATATTGAACTTTGTAGATGCTGAATAAAATGAATACATAGGCTTTACAATGTAGTTTTTACTGCCCACTACAATCAATGGCTCAAAACCAAAGAAACAACTAAAATTGTTTTAAAGAAATTGAATGGCTAGTGGGATGTTACCTGATTTCTTTTCTCCACTAAACGGGCATATACAATGTCATGGTTTGTAGTTTTGCCAATGAGTCCTCCGTCCTAAATCTTAAAGGTTTTGGTGGATGAATGTGTGAACAAAACATCTCTGGTTACGTAACCCTTACCAATTGTTTCACCATGACAACAAAAAGATCCCCACACCCTTTAACATAAACCTAATCAAAATGTTATTGTGCACAAACCTAACCCAACATTACCTATAGCGTTGTCAGATCCTAAAACAATGATTTGTAACGGTTTTGGAAAGGCCCAATGTCAACGACATCCTCCTGCTGATTGTAGTAGTTGTTCTAGTGGGCCATGGACAGACAATGCATTTTGGCATTTTTTGGAGGATCACAAATCTCAAAGTGGTGTAAGAAAATTAGAAAATTAGAAATCAACTTGTTTCAAGCGTTCCAGATTTTCATTGTCTTCATGCCTGACTAGACATTCACACTTTTCTGTCTTGTTTCATTATACTGACACTTACTGCCGGAAAATTGCTTGCAGATGATTATTTGCATTACAAACTGAAATATTCAAAGCCTGCAGGTATCAGGGGGTAAACAGTTGTGTAATTTGTGCATGCAAATGAATAACTTACTTGCAACTAAATACTTAATTTGGTCCCTCTAATTGATAATTTGTGTGCATGGATTTGCATTATAAAATGGACATCTTCTCATATTAAATATAATGAAGTAGTCATAAACCAAACTATTTCTTTGTATCAGTAGAACTTTATCAAACCCAATCAGTGCACGTAGATCGTCTATGGCCTGACTAACAGTTTGTTTCACTATTACTCAGCAGCACGTGTGGACCACAAAAGCAGCCAAAGCTGGACAGCAGAGAATAAACGAGTATTGAAAGAATGTAATGAAACAATGCATCAAATCTGTGTGACAAAGAGCTTAAAGCCCTCAAACAAACTCAGTCACAAACACTAGAACCCTCAGGATTTCCTGACGACATGTGTACAGTACAACCAGGATGCTCCAAAATACCCACACAGTGGAGCAACCACCCACCCTACAAACACCAATCGTGTTTGGGATGATTGCATCACAAACGCGGTTGTGATGGAATACTGGGAATACTGGGTGTAGAAATTATTCCATGAATCATTTCTCCAAGAAATACCTATGGCAGCAACCCACTAAATCTAAAAACTGTCATGTTTACATTTCTTTTTAATCAAGTAATCACGATGCCTGAGCCTGACCTTTTACGAGGCGCAGGTGTACCGTGTTCTATGTCATACCACACCAGGAGCGTCCGAAGCGGAGCGTTTTGCCCGCCCGACTCAAGCCCTTCCACTCCCTGTTTAATGGCACATGGCTCGTATAAAAAATAGACCTAGTGTGTATTTTTAGCACAGCTCAGGCCAGGTGGAATATAAAGGTGAGTGTTAACCAATGAACCTTTATTATTATTTTTTTTTTTACACAGGCTAGGCCAGGGTAGCTAATTCGACGTGCTTCCAGTCTTTTTTTTGCAAAGCTTGGCTTACCACTTGCTGACTCCATCTCCGTCTGTAACACAAAGACATGAGCATGATATCCATCTTCTCCTTTCACTCACAAAGACAAACTACTTCATCACAAAGCTTTAGGAGTTTGAAGAGGTAGCAAGTTTCTACATCATTAAATTATTTGCTGATTGGATGGTGAATATCCACGCCAAGTCACTTCTCACTGGTGGGTAATACCCCAGGAAGTGCGCTCAGCCAGACAGACCCTAGACTTAGTTAATAATCTGGCAGCTGAGATCTGTATAAGTTACATTTGTGAGAAATGAGTTATAAAGGTCCCATGGCATGGTGCTCTTTGGATGCTTTTATATAGATCTTAGTAGTCCCCTAATACTGTATCTGAAGTCTGTTTTATATAGATCTTAGTGGTCCCCTAATACTGTATCTGAAGTCTCTTTTATATAGACCTTAGTGGTCCCCTAATACTGTATCTGAAGTCTCTTTTATATAGGCCTTAGTGGTCCCCTAATACTGTATCTGAAGTCTCTTTTATATAGACCTTAGTGGTCCCATAATACTGTATCTGAAGCCGCTTTTATATAGGCCTTAGTGGTCCCCTAATACTGTATCTGAAGTTTCTTTTATATAGACCTTAGTGGTCCCCTAATACTGTACCTGAAGTGTCTTTCCCAAAATTCTGCCTTGGTGAAGAATTACAGCCACTAGAGATTGGATAATATGTCATAAGTGGCTATCACAATAGAACTCTGAGCTTGCAAGACATTGTCTGTCTTCGCCTTCCAAATCCTCTGCTAAGAAAATACATTCCTGTGGATTTATTCAGCAAAATCAACTTGGTGCATATTATATCTAATCATCTTTATCTATAAAACACCCACATATAATAGCCAGGCTTGCTTAGTAAACAAGCTTGTTCTATACATAGACCTCCGCATGATAAATCACTATAATCCCTTCTGCATTTTCCAGAAGACAGAAATAAAATCCAATTCCATCACTCAAAACGCAAAGATTTGTCTTGTGTCTGTGCAACTCCAGGCAGTGAGTTTATAAGAGTGCATTTGCCTCACTCTTATTCAATCAAAGGACCACTTTTATTGCTGGAGCCCAGGCACCTGATTGCAATAACCTAGTTGATAGATGGGGGTGGGCCGCCACTGTAGCAGGTGTGCTCTATACGCTAAAATAATCTGTTTTTATAAAAAGACCAGACAGGTCTACACATCAAGAGTTGCTTTGTGTTAAAATTACTTGATAAAATATGTAGATTATTTCAGTGAGTTAAGGCTCAGTGGGAAACAACAGCTCCTTTATTACCGCCTTGATTCACTGCTCCCCCCCGTCTGCTTTCCTGCAGTGAAAGCCCTCAACAGACGGGCTTGCAGGAATATTTCAGAGTTGCTGATATTCTGATAACGCTAAAATATTACCTACTTTCTGGTGTGAATCTTGCTGAACTCAAGCAAAAATGCATTACTCTCTGACCTTGTTTGTGTTGCCAGATGAATGCCATTTCATCTCAAACAACCTGATAAAAAATGGGGGTTGTTGTTGTAATGGAAAAATAAAGATCTTTTTAAAAAAGACATTGTTCTCTTAAGGCACACAGTGGAGCTGTTTTTTTTTTAGGGAGAGGCCGGTGGGTGGCTTCGAAAACATCATGCTGGACAGAGTGACCTTTGCCTTTGGTACTAACTGAAGGATGAGTTAGTGCACTTTGGAGCTGATTCAGCAAGCAGCAATGTATTGTCAGAAAATTATGAAAAATGTAGATCAGTGTTTTCCAAAGCTCAAGATGACGTCCTCACGTCTTGTTTTGTCCACAAACTCAAAGATATTCTATTTACTGTCACAGAGGAGGCAAGAAACTAGAAAATTATTTACATTTAACAAGGACTGGTTAGCTTTACCGTCGCCAAGGCAACGCAGACCAGGAGGAACCCCCCCCCCCCGGCCTCATAGTGAAAGCATGGTTACCTTAGGAAAAGTGCGGCTTCGGGGTCGACCAAAACAAACGGACATGTGAGCATTCAAAAACTCGACATCTAACCTGAGGAAACGTAGCGGTAGTTTTAGTTGTTGCTGTGGATAGGTGGATGTTTGTCTTTTAGGTTACATACAGTATGTTTTACACATGCATTATCCATCCACATTTGATGTGACAAGTTTCTCACTTAAGCTATTTTGTAATTAATAAATTAATTTTAATTTATTTTAATGATTGGATGAACTATAATTTGCCTAAAGATGATTATTTTGATTTTTGTCGGTCTGATTGATGCTTGTGTTAAGAAATAAATCAGACGTTACTCAACAGTTACTCACTACTTGAGTAGTTTTTTCATCAAGCACTTTTTTACTCTTACTCAAGTAATTATTTGGATGACTACTTTTACTTTTACTTGAGTCATATTATTCTAAAGTAACTGTACTTTGACTGGAGTACAATTTTTGGCTACTTTACCCACCTCTGCCTACAGGCAGGAAACAAACAAAGGCAGACATCTGAAATGAATGAAGACAAAAAGTGGATTTCAAAATAAAACAGGAAGTATATGAAAACAAACAGAAAATATACAACCAACTACAACAGAAACTCGACAAAACCATGACAATTACAGCCAATTATATTTGTTGTTATTTACCGAGCTCCAGAACCATATTCAGATTTTTTTTCTGAATTCTCAGAGTTTTTATCAGGTTATCCTTAAATCAGACAAAGTACTTATTGTAGGTGATTTTAATAACCATGTGGATGTTGACAACGAAAGCCTTAGTATTGCTTTCAACTCACTACTTGATTCAATTGCTTTTAGTCAGAGTGTGCATAAGGCACTTACTGTTTTAACCACAACCTCGACCTTGTGTTGACATATGACACTGAAATTGAAGATTTAAGTATTAGTATTTCCGCAGAATCCTTTATTATGAAACCATTCTCTAATAACTTTTGAATTCTTACTACCTGACTATACTAAAGTAAATAAAAGCTTCTACACTAGATGCCTATGTGACAGTGCTATAGCTAAATTTAAGTTATTCCAACAGCATTTAATTTAACTCCGTTCCTTAATATAACAGAGGACCTTTATGTTAACTTTAGTCCTTGCTTGATACATTTTTAGATGGTGGTACGACCTGCCTACAGATGACTTTAGACTCTGTTGTTCCTCTTAAAAAGATGATGATGAAGCAAAGGAAACTAGCACCTTGGTATGACTTCCAAACTCGCAAATCAAAACAAATGTTGCAAAAACTTGAAAGTAAATGGCGTTCCACCAAACTGGAAGAATCTTGTTTAGATTGGCAAGATCTGAAAATGTGTAGGAAGGCCCTCAGAAAAGATGAGACTATTACTCACCACTATTCCTATAGCTCTGAGTAGTGACGTCTTTATAAGCTTCTTTAATGATAAAATTATAATAATTAGAGATAAAATTCATCACCTTTTGCCCTCAATTTCTAACGGTTCCCCTTTAAACACAGTAGCACTAGAAAGAACGACAAGACCTGACATATACTTAGACTGCTTCTATCCTATAGACCTTCAACACCTAATGTCTAAGGTCTCTTTAGCTGAGCCATCTACCTGTCTCTTAGAGCCCATTCCAACGAAGCTAATTAAAGAAGTGTTGCCTGCGGTTAACACTCTATTATGAGATATGATCAATATGTCTATCTTAACAGGTTATGTATCACGGTCATTTAAAGTAGCTGTGATAAAAAACCTCTCCTGAAAAAACCCTCCCTAGACCCTGAGGTCTTGGCAAACTATAGACCTATATCTAATCTTCCCTTTCTCTCGAAGATCCTTGAGAAGGTAGTCACTAATCAGTTATGTGATCTTCTACATAGCATTAACTTATTTTAGAACTTTCAGTCAGGATTTACAAAGCATCATAGCACACTATATGAGACAGCACTGGTGGAAATTACTAATGACCCAAAGCCTGCAGACAAAGGACTTGTTTTTGTCCTTGTTTTACTTGATCTTAGTGCTGCATTCAACACCACTGACCATACCATCCTGTTACAGAGACTGGGACATTTAGTTGGCATAAAGGAATCACACTAAGTTGGTTTAAGTCATATTTATCTGATCAATCTCAATTTGTTAATTTTAACAATAAATCCTCCAAGTACACTAAAATTAGCCATGGTTTTCCACAAGGCTCAGTGCTTGGTCCAATTCTATTCTATTTATATATGCTTCCGCTGGGCAATTTTATTAGGAAACACTCAATTAACTTTCATTGTTATGCAGATGACACCCAGTTATATCTATCAATCAAGCCAGATGAAACCAGACAGTTGGTTAAACTTCAAGAATGCATAAATGATATAAAATCTTGGATGACCTACAATTTTCTGAAGTTATTGTGCTTGGCCCTAAACACCTCCAAACTTCATTATCTAGGGATATACCTACTCTGGATGGTATTGCCCTGGCCTCCAGCACTACTGTCAGAAATATAGGAGTTATTGTTGATCAAGATATATCCTTTAACTCCCATCTAAAACAAACCTCAAGAAAAGCCTTTTATCATCTTCTTAACATTGCCAAAATTAGGAACATCCTGTCTTAAAATAATGCTGAAAAACTAGGCCGTGCATTTGTTACTTCCAGCATGGACTACTGTAATTCTTTATCATCAGGATGCTCAAATAAGTCCCTTAAGACTCTACAGCTGATCCAGAATGCTGCAGCGCGCGTTCTGACAAGAACTAGACAAAGAGATCATATTTCTCCTGTATTAGATTTGCTGCATAGGCTTCCTGTAGAATCCAGGATTGAATTTAAAATCCTTCTCCTGGCCTAAAAAGCTCTAAATGGTCAAGCACCATCTTATCTTAAAGAGCTCTTAGTGCCTTATTATCCCACTAGAGCACTGCACTCCCAGAATTACTTACTTACTAGAGTTACTTGTGGTTCCTAGAGTCTCTAAAAGTAGAATGGGAGCCAGAGCCTTCAGCTTTCAGGCTCCTCTCCTCTAGAATCAGCTTCTGGTCTGGGCTCGGGAGGTAGACACAGTCACCACATTTAAGAATAAACTTAAAACTCTCCTCTTTGATAAAGCTTAGGGAGTGATGAGTCACAGCTTCCACCTAATCCGGCCCACCTGCTTTTGATCATAGTTAAATTAATTTACCATATATATATATAATATAATAAAACTGGAGAGAGGCAGGGCAGTACAGCCCAACCAGGCTCCTCTCTTTACCCTGTCTCTCTTAGTTATGCTTTCCATTTGTGTGCATCCATGTCCCAGAAATGCTTGTTACTAACCTAGTTCTGGGGAGTCATTCCCCGGAGTCTTTATGTTCTTTTTCCCTCAGCATGTTTCCTTGGATCAGGGAGGCTCAGAAATCACGGTTGTAGCTGTCGCCATGGTCCTACTACACATCCTGCGATGCCCTGCTACATCCTGCTGTGCCTTGCAATGCCCCACAGTGCCCTGCTATGCCATGAACTACTACAAACTACTATTTTAGTCACTGTTCCAAAATCTTTAACTGTGACTATTATTGCCACTCTTCATTTCAACCCCAACCCGGCCCCATCAGACACCACCTACCAAGAGCCTGGGTCTGTCTGAGGTTTCTTCCTAAAAGGGAGTTTTTCCTCACCACTGTCGCACTGTTGCTTGCTTTGGAGGGCACTACTAGAATTGTTGGGTCCTTCTAGATTATGGTGAGCTAATTTATCTGTAAATTGTCTTGAGATAACTCTTGTTATGAATTGATAGTATAAATAAAATTGAATTGAAAATTGAATTGAAAAAAATGGCTCAAACAGATTATCCAAATAGTTGACGATTAATTTAATAGTTGAGAATTAATCCAGTAATAGATTAGTCTTTGTAGCTCTGTTTATATGTTTAGTGGGACTTAGTTACCTTGTATTCTCGGGATAGCAAGAGATCACGAGAGAATTGCGGGATCACATATCAAATAAAACTCCAACCCAAAGCGTTTGAGTCTGAACTACCAGCAGACCCAACCAATCAGCATCCAGTGAGGTTCTACTGTCAGATGTGGCCGTGGTTTAGGCGTGCGTGACCTCCGTGAATGTTTGTTTAGAACCACAATGGTGGACGCAATAGAGAGATGCGCATGCCCTTTTCCAAAGTGTTACCAAGCCTGCGGTCCTGGCGTCCTTACGCCTGCATCCCAATGCCCCCCAGACCGCTTGGTGTCTTTGTTGTCTCCTTGGAAGTAAGATTCTTGAATGGTGGTTTCTGGACGCTTTAGAGAATAGCAAATGTAATTTTTTTTCCATTTCATGTTTACACGATGCATTCTGTTCTGTAGTTTCTGAGAATTTAACTTGGCCAATAAAAAGAGAGGAGGGGGAGACTAACCCAAACCCTAAAAACAAAACTAGCACAGACACATTTCTCTTGTGAAATAAACAGAACTTTTTTCAACTTTGGCAGAAAAAAAGTGTGTTCACGTCAGACCCTTGTGCAATAAGAAACTAAGAGAGAAAAATGCTTGCAGGGCCTTCAAGCCTACCCTTCAATGTGACAAAAGGGTTTTCAAAATGAATGTGATACATATATCTGGTAGCGGATAGTACAGTGTAGTAGTGTATAAAGGGTTGAGAAGAGCTCTGAGCTGCAGTGACTGCTAATGATTTACACTTTAACCTGAGAACTTGGTGGGTCCCCAGTGAGTCACCTGAATCATTCCATACCGCCGCCAACCAAACCAAAAAATTATTTAAACCTTTCAGAGAAAAGATCTCTAAATTATTCAGCCCTGCCAAGAGTTACGCACCACAAATGTGATGATTATTTAATTGTTGCAGGGGCCTCATGACATATTTAAAAAGAAGGTGAATTATTAAGTTCTCACCTTCACGGTTTGTCCAGCTTCAGGGCCGTCCTGGTGGGAACAGAAAGAGGTAATTAGAATAGAGTTGGGAATTCAGAAATATTTACATCAATAATTCAGACACATTTTAATTCCTGACAAGCTACAGTACCTCACTTCTTTCTTCCAATTAACAAAAGATTATTTCATTCCCTTCTGTGCTGACATTTACTTCTCTATGACCATTTATTATTCCATGTTTCTTCCAGGGGAGGGACAAGGAGACTAATTTGTATTTTTCTACACTTTTTACATGGAAATATACAATATGTACAACCCAGTTAGTGGCAGTTAGTGAAATGGCAGTTAGTGAAATGGTCACGTAGCTTAATCTATTTGATTTATGTACACAAACACGTTTATCTTGTTTTTTTTCGTCAGCACGTTTTTTTTAACTAATGTATTTCAATTGGAAGCATTTTTCATGATCACTGCACGATTCTCAATGAGAAGATGATGTAGCATTAGGAGTGACTATGGTAGAGAGTAGTAAGAAAGCTTTAGGACTTTCACCCTGGAGTTTCCTAAACCCAACCCGCCCTGCTGTATACAGTATATTAAAAAGTGCTGACCATCATGAAAAAGACAAGATAGACGCGTTTGTCTCTACAAAATAAATAGATTAAATTACTTAACCATTTCACGACATTCTTTGAGATTGTGTTATGTAATACACACATGAGTAGATCCATGGATTACATACACTATTTGTATTGAAAGATATAGATCAAAGGAAAAACTCCATCATATTAACACTGTATATCAGTCTGTACAGACTTTTCTGTCAGTGTCGGTACAGTTATTACACACAGTCATTACTGAAATGGGAATTATAAGTTAAAAAGGTAGATAGCCAAAGTGTTCTGATCTCTCTTTTTCTATCTCTTTCTTCGAGGCTGACTGCTCCAGAGCACAACTACTTCTTCATCAGCTGACAATGAAACCCTTTCAACAAGTGTCTTCCTCTCACACTCTCAGTCACATTAGGTGTGATCACATTCATTGGAATTATAATTTATCTGTTAGGAGATGATGACTGGAATTTGCATGGCTCTTGTTTATATCACACAGTGTGGTGAGAAAAAAAAAGAACTCTGATGAGCTCCCGTGTTATTTTACAATACTGATCTAGAAAACTAAATAGAGCGTTTGTGTCCCCAATCCAATGATCTTTTTTTTTTCTTCTTCTTTTTGTTTTTTCGTCAAGTGAGGTTGATTTGTGTGATATTATTATTTGTCACAGGAGTGGCGTACTGCAGAGAACAGTTGCCCCCTCCTGCAGAGAGTTCCCCTTTAATGTGTCGGCTGGAACCCGGGAGCTGTCACAACTAATCTCCCATCATCAATTCTCATCACCTCCCCAGTCAAAAAAAATGATATCCAAGTAAAGATTACTCCCCCCCCCCTTCTCTCTTCTAACCTGCAAAACAATTTTCTCTGACAGGATCGCAGAGCGAGCTAGCTGCCATTTTGATATTAGCATATATATCAGTGGTTATGCAGAACAAGGCCATTCAGTCGGAGACCACAGCCTGTCTGGGTGTCAGAGTCGGCTCCGTATTTAGCTCCCATCATACGGCAGCAGAGCCCATCCATACTAAAAAGCACCAATAGGCAGAGATGGAAAAAGTACTAATATCTTGTACTCAAGTACAAGTACCAATACCTTGATTAAATATTACAAGTACAAGTGGAATTACCTACACAGGCCAAAGGTTTGGACACACATTCTCATTCAATGCGTTTCCTTTATTTTCATTGCTATTTACATTGTAGATTATCACTGAAGTCATCAAAACTATGAATAAACACATGTGGAATTATGGGTAACACTTTATAATAACTACACGCTATAAAGCATTACTTAAGCATTAGTAAATTAGGAATTCATCATTTATAAAGCATTATTCATACATTAATACCCATTAGTAAGCCATTTATAAGCACCGTTATAAATATTTTATTCTTTATTATCTACACACTATTAACATGTATTCTTTATTAATAAGCTCATCTACAATGTGCTTAATAATTGTATTTTCATACTTTATATATGATCATGTCACTATTTATAAATTAAGTATTATTTTAATGACAAACCATTTATGTATGAGTTGTTAATGGTTCATAAGATCATTTGGAAAGTGTAAGAATTATTACATAAGTGCCTGTTTTTTTATACTCTCCTGAGGAAGAATATAAACAATCTCAGCATAACTTGTAAATGTACTAGTGGCAAAACTCAAAGGATGCTGCTAAGACAACCTGAAAGATGCCCCAGCTAATGTTACTGGTGGCAGGGAAAAGCCTCACCGTTACAGGCGTGGTACTGTTTCTCTGAACTCCTCATCAAAACTCCGACCTGCGCTTCCAGAGATCTGCTGTGACGGGACCAGCAAAGGGTTGCTTGGATGTTCTTTTGAAGGACCCCCCCTCCCCAGTGCTTTGATCAACCACTAACTTGAAATGACATGTAATTATTTAGAAATGGTCTAATGCAGTGCACGTGTTCATAGATGTTTTATAACACTTATTAATACTGCAATTCATGATAATTCAGGTAGTTACAAAGCATTAACTACCTGTTAGTAAGGATTTAGTGAGAGCTCATCTAAAGTGAGGACTATCTATGCCTCATTAAGCATTTACAAATGAAATCTAAAGGCAATAGATATTCTCTAGACATTTGTTAATAAAGTATTTCATGATTCATTCAGGTAGTTACAAAGCATTAACTACCTGTTAGTAAGGACTTAGTGAGAGCTCATCTAAAGTGAGGACTATCTATGCCTCATTAAGCATTTACAAATGATATTGTAACACGAATCAGTTATCTTCTGAACAGAAAAAGGAAAAAGACAACATAAAGTGATATACAACATATCAATTATTTATTACAAAACATCTCAGCCATTCGTCAGCAATCTTCTCCTTTTGCCACTCTACCCTCAGCTTAAACATTAAACATCATTAAACAACATACAGCTGTGCAGTAGGTACCATGGCGGAACCTGAAATAAAATAATGTTTCATTATTGAATGAATCTAAAACATTATTTTAATCTTATTTGCTATTCAAAATGTATTAATTAAATGTATTAATGTATATTGTCTGCTATGTAGCAGAAGGGAGTTCAAAACTCACCTTCACTCCTAACTTGTTATATTTTGACAGTAAACCTACCTACAAACACCCACACTACACGTTGTTGGCAAAGAATAGATACAGTAAAGAACATATTTTTACTGGCCCGTTTCCATAACACTTTTACTTAAATAAACATATACCCATTGTTTCATTAAAAAAAACAAATACGTGTTATTATTTTCTAGGCAAAAAGAGAGGGAGGAATTTGTCACATATGATGATTGACGGTCAGCTATACTCGTAGGCTGTGTTCGGTCTTATTCGGGCGGCGTTCACTGAGAGGCTATAAAGCGCGGTTTTGTTGCCTGTTTGCCCGGCTCCGCTCCCATTCCCTGCTGGTCCACCCTGCCCCGGTCTGAAAACCTCTAGTGACAGTGCTTGAATAAAAGTGTAACACAAAAAATACTCACCACTAATGACAGATATCTCCTCCAATGTGTTCATGCCCTCGGTTTTCTTTTTTTTGCCCCGGGTCCGCATCCCTTTTTATTTTTTTCGACGTTGTCCATGCTTCGGCTATTTAGCGTAACTTTGGCGGTCGTTTTCTTGGTCGCACGTTGATGATGTATTGAACGCGGGACCATAGACGGAAGTTTGCAGAGCGGCACATTGCAGAGCAGACTATTGGATTGCAAACCACTACCATTTAAAAGCAAATCTTTTGCAAAAAATGACTAGGTTCACAAGGCTAAAAAAGCTTATTAATGATGACCCGAAAAGAACCAAAGACACGGCAAAACAGTTTATGCAGCCGTGTTTTGATTGTTTTTTTTCTCCTAATTTACTAATGCTTAACTAATGCTTAAAAATTAAGTTAAAACATTTATAACTGTGCTTATAAATGATTTACTAATGGGTATTAATGTATGAATAATGCTTTATAAATGATGAATTCCTAATTTACTAATGCTTTTAGTAATGCTTAAAAATGTGAAGTTAAAACATTTATAACTGTGCTTATAAATGACTTACTAATGGGTATTAATGTATGAATAATGCTTTATAAATGATGAATTCCTAATTTACTAATGCTTAAGTAATGCTTTATAGCGTGTAGTTATTATAAAGTGTTACCGAATGTACTTAACAAAAAAGTGTGAAATAACTGAAAACATGTCTTATATTCTAGTTTCTTCAAAGTAGCCACCCTTTGCTCTGATTACTGCTTTGCACTCTCTTGGCATTCTTTTGATGAGCTTAAAGAAGTCGTCACCTGAAATGGTTTCCCAACAGTCTTGAAGGACCTCCCAGAGATGCTTAGCACTTGTCAGCCCTTTTGCCTTCACTCTGCAGTCCAGCTCTCCCCAAACCATCTTGATTGGGTTCAGGTCGGGTGACTGTGGAGGCGCAGCACTCCATCACTCTCCTTCATGGTCAGATAGCCCTTACATAGCCTGGAGGTGTGTTTGGGGTCATTTTCCTGTTGAAAAATAAATGAGGGTCCAACTAAACGCAAACCGGATGTGATGGCATGCCGCTGTAGGATGCTGTGGTAGCCATGCTGGTTCCGTATGCCTTCAATTTGGAATAAATCCCTTACAGTGTCTCCAGCAAAGCACCCCCATACCATCACACCTCCTCCTCCATGCTTCATGGTGGGAACCAGACATGTAGAATCCATCCAGTTACCTTTTCTCCATTGCACAAAGACACGGCGGTTGGAACCAAAGATCTCAAACTTGGACTCATCAGACCATAGCCCAGATTTCCACTGGTCTAATGTCCATTCCTTGTTTCTTGGCCCAAACAAATCTCTTCTGCTTGTTGCCTCTCCTTAGCAGTGGTTTCCTAGCTGCTATTTGACCATGAAGGCCTGATTCGCGCAGTCTCCTCTTATCAGTTGTTCTAGAGATGTGTCTGCTGCTAGAGCTCTGTGTGGTATTCATCTTGTATCTAATCTGAGCTGCTGTTAACTTGTGATTTCTGAGGCTGGTGACTCAGATAAACTTATCCTCAGCAGCAGAGGTGACTCTTGTCTTGGTCTTCCTTTCCTGGGGCGGTCCTCTTGAGAGCCAGTTTCATTGGAGCACTTGATGGTTTTTGCGACTGCACTTGGGCACACATTCAAAGTTTTTGCAATTTTCTGGACTAATTAACCATCATTTCTTAAAGTAATGACGGCCAATTGTTTCTTTTTACTAAGCTGATATGAAAACAGTTGTCCAATAGGCCTGTCATCTGTGTATCAATCTGACTTCTGCACAACTGATGGTCCCAACCCCATTAATACAACAAGACATTCCACTAATTAACCCTGACAAGGCCCACCTGTGAAGTGAAAACCATTTCAGGTGACTACCTCATGAAGCTCATTGAGAGAACACCAAGGGGTTGCAGTGGTACGAAAAAAGAAAAGTGCGACTATGTTAAAGAAACTAGAATATAAGACATGTTTTCAGTTATTTCACGCTTTTAGTAGTACATAGTTACATAATTCCATATGTGTTTATTCATAGTTTTGATGTCTTCAGTGATGATCTACAATGTAAATAGTTGTGAAAATAAAGGAAATGCAATGAATGATGTGGTTCCAAACGTTTGGCCTGTACTGTGTGTGTATATATATTTATATATATACACATGTTCATGTTACTGTAAACTTTGCAGAATTGATGAAAATAAATGGATATCATTTATTCATCATGTTTCACTGTAACGTTATAGTAAACATACACATTCTATGAGCTTAACTATTTGGCTACCATAAGGGCTACGTTACCTACAGTAAAATTATCTTCAATGTGTTTTTCACAAGGCCAATTTATCTTTGCTAATAAAGTTGTTGTTTTTTTGTTGTTTTTTACCCAATCTAACAACCTCCTACTATCTCTGGTTTTAAAGGGTTTCTCCCATTTAGTCCAGTTACAAACATCACAGATTTGTGGCTGTGTCATAGTTGCTAAAATAGTTTAGTGATGTGATATACGATTGTGAGTCTACACGGCGTATTTTATTTTAAAATCTGAACGAATGCTCTAACCCTTCCACTTCCTGCACTTCCTCGCAGTGCCGTCAAAAATAGACCTGGCACTTATTTTTAGCAAAGCAGCGCAGGGTGTCACTTCTGATGGAATAATAAGCATTGTCTTAAGTGCCCATGATTGCTGTCATATAATGTGTCCATGTAAATGTAACTATATTCCTTAAAGGCATCCCGTCCCTATCCACATACCCACATGGCTCCTGTAACAAAAAACTAACGCAGTAGTGGGGAGTTAGGTTTTACCACTTGCCTGTATGTTGCCTGCACGTTTGCTTAAAAATACAAAGTATTCATTGAAGTCTAAGACTCGTTTGGACATTTGGATTCTTTACAATTGCTGCCGACGGCAGAATGCAGCAGAGGCACGCCTAGTGGAATCTAGGGGTCAGTGTGTGTTTTACCTGGATGGCAATGGTGAGGGAGGTGGCATTGAAGTGCTTCTCCACCAGGTTGGCGACTTTCTGAGTGGTGCTGAATAAGTCTGTCACTTCTTCTGGTCTAAGATCCCGAAAACGCTCCACCTGTCTCCGGGGGCACACCAACACATCTGAATAGTTCTGTTAAAGAATTCTGTGCTGGAGACACATTGGAATATTTCTAACCCTGAAACACAAAAGTTAACTCATCTCTCACACATTACAGCAAGTCTCTCTTGGCTTCACTGTGACAAACCATTTGCAGTTCTGCAGCTATGAAACGTGGCCAAGTCTAACAAGTGGTTTAATTTGTGGATAGCTGTTGCCAGGCAACAGACAATAATGGATGCTGGGTTCATTAATTGTTCAAAAGCAGGGACTGATTTGATCTTTGTGCGTTTCAACATCCAGTTGAGGAACAAGAAAGAAGTTGATAGCTAAGCAAACTAACATCATTAGGTTCCATTACTGAAGATATTGGTGCATGAATTACAAGAATTGTTTGGACTTTATAAATTATAGAGTGTGGTCTAGATCTACTCTGTAAAGTGACTCGAGATAACTGTTGTTATGATTTGATAAATATTAATACATTCAATTGAATGTTACACCTTGCCAACACAAAGCCACTGAAACACTCCACCAACTCATGATGAAATGATTAATTGCACAGCCCAAGATGCAATGTACTGTATGTAAGATGATATATCTACATCCCATATATGCATAATTGCACAGTTACCATAGCAATCAGCCCACCCTATGACTTATCTCATGGTGTGAAATTTCTCACTTGAAATCATAAAACATTACAATTTTCAGTGTGATGTTATCCTGTCAGTTCCTACACTGTATGCATTAAGCTACACAATAGATCCTTTAAATGCACTTACTGAGTGAAAAGAGAAAAGATTGTGTTTGGACGGTCCCCACGTTGTGAATAAGTTGAAGGGTTGACTATTTCACAAAATATTAACACAATAACAGCTTTGAGAAATAATCACCTATAATGTGGATGCAATGACTAAGGACTGTGTAAAGACAAATAATCAAACAGCTAGTAAGTCTGGTAAGTTCAAAAAACAACATCACTTTACTGTAACGCAGCCTTTTAAACCAGGAAAAGAAAACACTTGTGTCACATCAGGAAATTGCAATACCCAAAATTTAAGAGTTCTACAGTAGCCTCATATTTTGATGTTGATATAACATCAATATATTGCCCTGTCCTAGTTGTTTATTATAGTGCCTTCAAATGGCCTGCTGTTTACTGTGTGCATGAGAAGAGTCCATATGATCCAGACACTGTTCTTCTTTTCATTGGGGGATGCTCCAATACCGATTCCAGTATTGGAAAAAAGCCTCCAATACAGCATAAAAGGCTGGTATCAGCAAGTACTAGAATTTATGCACCGAACTGATACATAATTTAACCCCGAAGACAGTCTACTTTAAAATACTTTACTTATGTTCTGTTATTCAGTAGTTGGTCTGTTTGGTGGTTATGACTCGCTGTCATACTGGATAATGAAAGAAAGTTCAAAGGAATTTATTGTTTATGTTCTGTCATGTTTCACAAAGAGTTAAACAACAATGATTGCAATGATTCATACATACATTCATACAGGGAATAAAATATATGGCACACAGGTATCGGATCCGTACTCGGTATCATCTACCTACCATGTCTTTTACATCCTGGTTTCTTGTCTGATTTAAATTAATTATTTTATTCATGCTTACAGGCAAAAGAGTTTGAGTATGTGTGAAATCTCCAACACGCAAAGACAAACACACAAAGACATCACGTATAATATAAGCTTGCCTAGTTTCCCACCGATACCCATTATTTCTACCAATTCAATTCAATGACCTGCCCTCCCTAATATAGCAGGCTAAAATGGGCATTGGAAATGTGTCAAGTTAGACAGTATGCTATAGATTTAAGTAATATTACACACCAACCTTAAATCCAAATGCAGTACATTCACCATTAACCATAGGATGAGGTGTTTCTCTCTGACGGGCCTGCCAGCCGAAAACTCAACAAGGGGGTTCTAATTTTAATCAGGATTACTTGTTTGGCTCCTCACGATCACAAAAAGAACATAAGGGAGAAAAAACATTATTGTGAGAATTATTTTATTCCATCATCCAGCAGCCTTTATTGCATCTGAGCTTCCCCCAGGAAAAAGGAAGACTTAAATTGTTATTGTTATTTTTGACCACTTATTAAATAACCCCATCAGTTCATCATCTTTTTTTAGAAGACTAGCGCAGTTCCTGTTTGGAGCAAATTGCATGGTTCCTAGTATTATTTTCTGACTCACAACGTTATTGTGTAATTTTTCACAAACAACATGTGACACAAAAAGCAGTTCTAAAACACTTGGTTTCCTGTGTTGCTGCTTGCAGAGTTGTTGGCTGGCGGGTCCGTCAGAGAGAAACATCTCATCCCAGGGTTAATGGTGAATGTACGGCACGGGTAATTGAATTGAATTGGTAAAAATAATGGGAACGGTTGGAAACTAGGAAAGCTTTTATTTATGCTGTACATGATGTGCTGTTTGTGTGTTAGAGATTTCACACATACATAAACTCTTGTACATATAAGCATGAATGAAATAATTATTTTTAAAAACGGAACATTGTGCGACGAGTGTAATGTACACTCTCATATATAATCATAATTTAGCTTGGGTTGGCAAAACGTCAAACTTTCTAATCATCTTTGAAGCAAACTTGACTTGACCAGCAAGAACAGAATTCAGACCCTCTTTCTCCCCTTATTTATAAGTCACTATTTAAATAAAAGATTAAAATGTCAAAACAATATATCGTTAAGAAATATATAATGTGAAAATGTAATTTAGAAGTGCATAGTATATAGTACATAAGCAGTACAGAGTAGGGAAAATACGCCTCCAAGAAAGAGTGAAACAACACTTGAAGAAAAATGATCCATTTCATTTAAGTCATAAAGGTCATGGAACATATTTCAAAGAAAGCTCTAATCCCACGTCAGAGTGATTGCACACAGAAAAGTAATCAAGCTCACTGACAGAAGTAAGACACAGTTTGATGAGTGGTGCGGCCACTGCAGCAGAGAGCAAATATCCAAAAGGCTTCAGGAGCATGTTGCTTTCCTTCATGGGTCATTTGATCAATAACAGTGGCTTAAGGGAACAAAGTGAGAAAGGAGTCTTTGGAAAGAACGATACAAGAAATGAGCAAAGAACATGGGCGGCGTTGCTTCGGCCAAGGATGGAGTTGAAGGAAAAGCTTTAGGTCCTTTTAAATTTGAGGCATCATTGATGACAAACTAACATTAATAATAGTTTCAAGGAAATTGTATCTACACTGTGCCAACATCTGCAAGTAACTTATTGGTTTTATTTTGAGTAATAATATAATGTTAATAAAAAATTTTCTAAAACCAAAACCACCATCTTTCCCAAAACGTAAAGCAGAGAGTTAGTCATCTGTTTGTTAAAGGTCCCATGACATGGTGCTCTTTAAATGCTTTTATATATGCCTGAGTGGTCCCCTAATACTGTATCTGAAGTCTCTTTTTTATAGACCTTAGTGGTCCCCTAATACTGTATCTGAAGTCTCTTTTATATGGACCTTAGTGGTCCCCCAATACTGTATCTGAAGTCACTTTTATATAGACCTTAGTGGTCCCCTAAAACTGTATCTGAAGTCTCTTTTATATAGACCTTAGTGGTCCCCTAATACTGTATCTGAAGTCTTTCCCAAAATTCAGCCTTGGTGCAGAATTACAGCCACTAGAGCCAGTCCCACAATGAGCTTTCCTTAGTACGTGCCATTTCTGAGTCTGTAGTTTTTAAGGAGTAGAGAGGGGGGGGCAAGGTGGAGGCTGAGGGTGTGGCCTTAACCAACTGACACTTTTCTCGTTTGAAAGCCATGATGTCTCTATTTCATGGGTGACATGACAAATTCTCTGGGCGGGCAAAGCAGAGAAAGGGGAGGTAACCTTTGTCCTTATGACCTCATAAGGGGCAAGATTCCAGATTGGACCATCTGAGCTTTCATTTTCTTAAAGGCAGAGCAGGATACCCAGGGCTCGGTTCACCATTTCTAGCCACTGGGGGACCATAGGCAGGTTGGGGAAACTCATATTAATGTTAAAAAACCTCATAAAGTGCCATTTTCATGCCATGGGACCTTTAAATATAAGGCTACAGCCAGTGGCCTGATGTCTTCTTTGTTTAATCTGGTACAGATGTTAAAAGTTTTAGGATAACCGACAGTTGGCTGTTCTATAGGGAGTTACGTGCTGGACTATTGTACCAGGGTACAAGCGGCCGAAATGGGTTTCCTCAGGAGGGTTGCTGGCGTCTCCCTTAGAGATAGGGTGAGAAGCTCAGTCATCCGAGAGGAGCTCGGAGTAGAGCCGCTGCTCCTTCGCGTCGAAAGGAGCCAGTTGAGGTGGTTTGGGCGTCTGGTGAGGATGCCTCCTGGGCGCCTCCCTAGGTAGGTGTTCCAGGCACGTCCAGCTGGGAGGAGGCCTTGGGGAAGACCCAGGACTAGGTGGAGAGATTATATCTCCAACCTGGCCTGGGAACGCCTCGGGATCCCCCAGTCGGAGCTGGTTGATGTGACTCGGGAAAGGGAAGTCTGGGGTTCACTGCTGGAGTTGCTGCCCCCGCGACCCGATACTGGATAAGCGGATGAAGATGGATGGATGGACTGTTGTCCAAACCCACACAATCGAGGGGGTAAGTAGAAGAAATGGGATTCAGACCAACTGTCAGGCAACCAGAAAAGATTTAAGGAAGTCTTTGGCAAGTTGGATGTTTCATGGAGTTTTAAATGTGGCTAGTGCAACATGGCAGTTCTGCTTGGTTCTTTGGGGGAATGATTATAAAGATTTACAAAGCATATGTTTAGGGCATTTCCTCTCTAACTGGGACGTTTTGGGACCAATTGGTGGGATTATTGTAAACAAAGTACACACGGCGATACACTGTTAAGAGCTAATGAGTTTTCCCATGAATCCAGCTAATTTAAATAGCTCACGTTACTGTGTTGTGTCAACAGTTAACTTCATTTAATATTGTATGTGGAGTTTTGGAGGGTGCAAATGTTCCACCAGAACAAGTTACTTCCCGAGAGTATATTGCTAAGTCACCGTCCGGACCTTACCACCGCCCAAGACGTCTGAGATTGGTTCAAAGAAATGCAAACAACCCTCCAAAACAAGATGGTACTGTATATCTCAAGGAGTTCATCCTAATGAATAAACTTTATTATGAAGTTTGCACTAAAGCAGCTATTTGAATTTTAATTTAAATTTAAAGTTAAATCAAAAAATCAATTGTCATGACTCACACAAAGATATCATGACCTGAGAGTCATAAGGTTATTTCTGTCTTTTTGACTTAAATGTATCCAAAGAGCTTTGGTGTAAAATAGAAAAAAACGTATATACTTGTAAAAATATATTTAAAGTACACATTAAGGCAGGCCAAAAAAACACTAGAAAAAAAAGAAATCTATTTTTTAATGCCAGAATATATCAATAATAAAAAGTGGAGCATCTCGCAATCAATAAGAAATTCAAGTACTTTGATTTCCTTCACAATTCAGAGGCATGGTAGATGGTGTATAATGCCAACTCAGTGAAAAGAAAATATTAACGCAGCAAGAAATACAAAAAAGTGAAAGAGACATTGGAGTTCATTCCCCTCCCGTGAAACAGCATCCTGTTGCGCGACGATGATTACATCTTAGCATTTCATGCCACAGTGGCCTCGTCTGGGAGCCATTCATCTCAAGAGCCACAAACAGAGGCACAAATGATCGGTTTGCTCTTTTTTTTCTCTCCGTATGTGTGTGTGCACACCAGCAGATGTCACATGACCTGATATCTTTCTTTTGTCTGTGCTGCCGTGTTGACGGAGCTCTCCCACATGACAGATGAGGGGCTTCGAGGCTGGAGAGCTCAGAGAAGCAGCCGGTGCTTGTTTCGTTGTGTTGCTGGATGAATGTCACTAACGCTAGCTTGCTATTCCACCAACACTGACGGTGAGCTCCAGGGGGGTTGTGCCGCTGCTACCAGGTCTGGAGCTCTCCGTGTCCCGCTGGAGATCAGATCACGTCGAGGTCGGCAGCGGAGCGGGCTGGCTGCTAGTTAGCTAACGCTAGCTTTCATGCTATATAAATAAGCCGGACAGAGTTGTCCCATCTGGCAATAGAAACCCTGCTGTCCCCCGCCGTCGAGGTCGGCAACGGAGCTTTCTAGCAATGTTTCCACGCTGGTCGAGCCCCACTGACGGCGGTCCGTCCGCGGCTGCAGGACCTGGAGCTCACCGCCAGTGTTTCAGTTGGACTGTTAAAAAGTGTTGAGATAATTAAAAGGTATAGTATTTAGAAGCGGCTGGCTGCTAGTTAGCTAACGCTAGCTTTCATGCTACATAAATAAGCCAGACAGAGTTGTCCCTCATCAGGCGATAGAAACCCTGCTGTCCCCGGCCGTCCTGTTGGCTCAGAGCTGCACAGACTAAGTCCACAGGTACAAATTAGTTTTGCACCAAATGTACCGCAAGAAGTGTTGCAATAGTCGAGAGCGCAGACTCGCCGCTGTGTGATGCGAGAGAGCACACTGCAGTGACAGATTCGAGAAGTTGTAATCACTGAGTTGTGGTTGTACTGGAAAGTGAAAAAAAACACGAGTACAGATTTTTCATGAGGGCATTTTCTCAGATTTCATGCAGCTCTCTTTGGAGCCACAAAAGGCTTTGTATGACTTATTTAAGGTCACCTTTAAAGTTTGAGTTCAGTTTAGTTTTAATGCTCACCTATTCTCTCTGCTGAACTTTCTTGTGTTTCTGTCTCACGTACGCAGATAGCGAGGCTTATTTGTTCGTTTTGGCAGATAGAAAGTAGATTTCTATAGAAAGTAGATTTTTATTTCTGTAGATTTCTAAAGTAGATAGAAAGTAGAAAGAGATCACCTATGAACCAAATCATATATTATTCAGGCATGTGGACCTGTAAACGGGAATCTTGTAATGGGCGGTCCTGAGGGTTACATAGTTCTTCCACTGTGTGTACTGATTTTTTTTTTTTATGAGTGTAATTGAATTATAGTTCAAGCAGACAAATCTGCCTCCAAGATGAATCTGCCTTCAGGGCGGAGGTCAGGGTGAATGGTTGGATGATCCTAACCGTACCTGTGGCAACCATGGTTTGTTTAACATTACAAATGCTACTGATTCATTGACTGTATATAACGAATGGACGCAGCATCAGTGACGTCACCCATTGGTTTGTGGACTGCCGTTTTCAAGGCAGTGGTTTGCATTTTGGCAGTCGCCATCATGTTGGGAGCCAGAAGTGACCTTATTTGGACAAAAGGGCAGAGCTGGGGAGCATGATGCTTAACGCTAAAAGAGGAAAAGTTGCCAAATTTCAACCCTTCTGACTGTGGTAATTATACCAAACTATATATCATGATTTGGTGGGGAGACATTCAGCGCCCCCATATAGCCATAATGGAATTATTTATTTCATACACTGTGACAATTCCACTGTGAGATTGGCAGTCGACTCAGGCTTCATAGATGGAATCATCAAATAGCCGACTATTCCTGGTTACCTGTATGTGATATCTGCAGGAAAACAAACATATCAAAGGCGCATGCTATGGTCATGACATGCAACTGCTGAATTAGGTTACTGACACTTGTTTTGGACCAGTTCGGGCACTGCTACCCACGTGTGCCACTTGCTAGGTGTTGGTGCACACTGCAGCTAGTGAAGCTGCTACTGGATAAATTACTTTATCCTCCTTAACTGCCACCAAGACAAAAAAGGGCAGCATCTGGAACTTATCTAGTAGTTTTGTTGACCAAACTTAACCAAATCTTAACCACAGGGGTGGCATATTATGAACGATCATCATATCATATGGGTCATTTTTAAGATACATGCTATTTTATTGTAAATGTACGAGGACTTGCCCATCCAGCACTTTGAACACACTCAAGATACTATATAGATACTATACTATATACTATATAGACTAGATATACTGTAACTATATGCACTGAACTAAACCACTGCTGTAGAATGATCCAACATCCAACCCCCCCAGAGAAGCATTTTGCCATCTCTGGCTCCAGCCCCAAACTCAATCAAGAAGTGGACTATAAACAAGCCTGGCATTCTTTTCATCAACTCCGCCTAATACACACAGTGACTTTTCACAAGGTGCCAATCCCTCATTCTTTTCACTGTATGCCAACACACAACAGCACCTTTGTTCAGGGGATCCCAAATGGCGTGGGTATTTAGCGTGCCAGGGGTGGTTGATTTCACCCCCACAACTATTGTGTGAGAGAGGGGAGAGCTTTCCATATGTCTCTGCCTGGGCCAATCTTATCTTCGGCTCTTAACAGCCTCTACCCTCAGTCTCCGGCCGGCTGCTCCAGTCGGGGGGTTTGAAGGATGAGATTGAAGAGCCTGATCATTTCCATATAGTGAGAAAACCATCTGCTCATATCCCATTATTATCTGTCACAACAGTTATTTGACTGCTTTCGTCTGATTCACTCCCGGGGTCGTGGTGCATGTAATAAGAACAAGGCATCACAGATTGGTTTTACATTGCAAATGCAATCATTTCTTTGAGGGAAAACATCTGTCCCAGTATTTCCCGTTCACACTCCCAATGCCACACTGTCATTTTTACACTACTACAATGACTTCAGCGGAGCCTGAAAACCCCCTCGGAGTGACCTTCCTCCTCCTCTCCGGCTCAGTATCACACCAATTTCACACTACATACTAATTCTAATATAGTTTGATTCTGTGGGCTGTTCACACTGGAACAAATGACCAAATGAAGTAGACTTCATAATGGCCACATCCAGGATAAAACTGCTCCAGGTGGGAGTGTGGTGTTAATAGAAATGACTGTGTCACACTGTTAATGATATACCATGAGCGGGGGGGGGGTATTACATATTATTACTGTGATCTATTACCCTGTTATTACCTTGGTAAATACATGTTATTACCTGTATATTATCTCTTAATTTCCATACTGTTATCTCACTATTACCATGTGGTGGAATATAAGTGCTACTGGAATATTTTATCACATTTCAACCATGTATACACATTGTGTTTCTTCTTTTGACATTATTATACCCTGCATGTGTTTAAGTTTCTAGATATTTTTTGTGTATTGTTGTTTTTGTGTTTCTCCACAGTTGTTGGATCACTGTCAACAATGTGCTTTTATTTTTACTACGTGTAAAAAAATCTGCAAAGAAGATTGTAAAGTGCCACTGATGACTTTACAGGGTATAATTTGGGGATTTAGAATTTACTAGGGATTTGTCTTTATGAAGCAGACACTAATGTCCCATCGTTGACACCTTCCCTCCCCCCTCTCCTCATTATGCTATGTGAAAATAGAGTAGCCACATTAGAAGGGATGTAGGCTAATATATAATATGTATGCCTACAATTGGAGCACCTATGATGAAACAGACCATTTTCTTTTCTTCTTTATGAGTGTAACACCAGCCAATAATTACATTTTAAATCAAACCACCATCACATCTCCACCAAATGGCTGGGGGTCAAAAGTCACAGTGTTGGTTATGTCTGCAAAGGAATTGGGGAAAAATATCAATTGACATCAAACATAAGAAGCAGGCCGGGTGAGAGGAGACACTCTTTCATGAGGCAGCCAGCCATTTATAGTGAAATTATAAAAACAATGAATGAAAAATCTGCACAGAGTAACATGGCTGATCCAACAGTGACTCCAGTATTTCCAATGTTTAGATAAATGCCAAGAGCAGCTATTCAATACTCCCCCAGGCGTCCTTGTGGAGGTTCCAGGGGGGTTCCCAGCACAAATGGGAATCATTTACTTTTTAATATAATTGCAACCATAAGTAACACATTGACAGAATGTATGACTATTTTGGTCATGGGTTTCATACACTTTCTGTAATAAACCATCTAAATGCAAAAACACTATCAGTTGGAGGCCCCTGGGATAAAATCTTATGAAATGGGGGTCCATGGTCTAATCTGCATCAGTTTAGGAGTCCTTGACATGAAAAAAAATTGGGAACCACTGCTTTAGAGAACTATAACATGTTTAGCCTCACATTATATTTGGGATTTCTTTGTATTTTTTATTATTGGTTCTTATTGTGAAGGTCAGCTCAATATTATGCAAATTAAAAAAATGAATAGGTAGAGGTATTAATAGCAGGTGAGCCATCTGATTGCTCAGTTGCATCAATGATAATGAGTAAACCCAAAGCTTTAAACTGCAAACAAGGCCTTATGACACATCGGAGTGACACATTGGGTCCTGTCTTCCACCCGCGGCGCAAGTGTCTTTGCTATTTTAAGACCAACGCAGTTGTTAATTTCCCGTCCCGTACCCACGTCGTTTAAATATCAAATGCACCTGCGCCCATCTGTGCACCCATGGGCGTTCTGGTCATAGAGGGAGGTGTGTTCAGGTGCATTCTGGGTGTATTGCTATCATGAGGCAGCAGAAAGTTATGGCGAAAACCTGGTCTAAAGTCAATAACGCAGAATTCATTGTTTATTTTAACAGCGCATTAGTAAATAGTGCCTAGGCTTATGCACAGCCCGCACACACTGTGCTTGTTGCACATTCACAAGTAAGCACAGCAGTACACACACATGCAAAAGATTAAAAATAAAAATAGTTCAACTCCTCCATCATAATAGCAATGCACCAACGTAAAAACATGCCTTGCTTTTAAAGGGAATGGGAGATGACACTTTGATTGGTTGATTGCATATTACGGCCATAACACACCTATGATTAATGAAGACACTAAATACAACTCCTTTGAACCATGCGCCCGGTGCACGGAGCCTTTTTTTCCGTCGTCAACTAGTAAAAGTGGATTTGGACACGCCCTACATGCACCTGTGCCAGGGCCGTGCACTTAGATCGTTAAAATAGGGCCTCTTGTGGGGAGTGTGTCATATCCTTGTGTGTCACTGGGACAAAACTGAAACAACTCTCTAATGCCTTTCTATGCTTTGAGGAAGAGCCTTGCTGCTACAACAATAAGACTGAAGTGGACAACAAAAACACAAACTCACACTCTCCCCCTCTCGCTCTGTCTCTCTCAAACACACATACATACATACACACACACACACACACACACACACACACACACACACACACACACACACACACACACACACACACACACATTCCCAGTATAACAGGCTGTGATGGAGGCAGCAGGCCCTCAAATAAATCAAAATGCCCTTTCCCTTGGCAGCTCCAAATCCTGGACGGCCAAAACAAAGAGATCCATCACTGCTGCTGCAACAATTGGCTCTTTCTGCCTGATTACAGCTGGCCTAAAATGGCCCCCATCACCCCATCATGCCCTGGAAAATGACACACTGCTACTGACATGGGCATTCATCTACACACAAATATCAAAGAGAAAGTCAGGACTATGTGTTTAAATTGTGTGTATTATGTGCATGGTAGTGAAAGAAGAAAAAGGCCAATATGGTGCATTTCTGCTTTAATATCGTCAAATAGCAACAACTTTAACTACACCTTTTTATTTTCTACCTTGAACTAGTACAGTATGTTTTAAATCACAAAGCACATAGGTAGGACTCACTGTTTTCTAATACGTTTAGGACTTACTTTTCATCCTCCCTTTTCAGAATATTTAAGCCTTTCATTTTGAGACTCAGTCACGCAGAGACACTGAGAAAGACATCACTTTTTATTTTGTGCCTAATGGAGTCAAGTGGATAGTCAGTGCCACCGCTGCAATACTGCCTAGACATGAGTGATGGAGGATGTTTTGTTTTCACATGCAGAAAGAAAACCATTACATCAACCCCACGCCCAGCTGAGAACCCTTTAAGCCCTTTAAGCATGAAATAAAACCATCTAATTGTGTCTAAATGTCTCCGTTTTAGGGGCTCTGAAATGCTGCAGTAGTGTGAATGCGAGGTATAAAGGTAGCAAAATATTTTTTAATTTTGGGGCTTTTTCCCTTAATTTCAGAGTGACAGTGGCTAGGCACGAAAGATGGAAGAGAGATGAAATGCAGCAAAGGGCTACAGGTTGGACCCAAACACGGGCCGCTGCAAAGGCCTCAGCCTACATGGGGCGCACGCCCCGACTGGGTGAGCAAGAGGTTGACCCATGATTTTTCTTTTTTAATAAAATGTATTGTATTTCAAATTCCCAGTGCTGAGGCTTGCTGCGGGCCCTGAACTCTTTAATGTCCCCTCCTCAGTTGGCTTTTGTTCCCAGGCCTTGGTGCTGTGCCCCCTCCATCGCTGCTACACTGCACTCCCAACAGCGACAGCTGCACAAGATAATGGGCTAGCATATTAACTTGCAGTGGGGGCTCATGGTGTGAAGTTTTTAAATGTGGCGTGGTGGGGAGAGGGAATAGCTTGAGGGTTTTTTTTCTTTTCTCTTCCAGTTGGCAGGATAAACATAAGAGCACCGAGCAAAGATGTCTTGGGCTGTGGAACAGCAGATGAGTGACTTCTTCAGGATTTCAATTTAAATTCATAATCCACTGAAATAATAGTGCTGTGAAATAAGAGTGAGTAAAAGGGAACGTTGAGTTCATATTTTGCTTTTCAGAGAAAATCCAAATATAGACTTGTTGGCTTTTCCTACAATTGGGTTAATTGTTTTTTGACTTGCGTTTTTTGACTTGCTGGCTGGATGAATCCAGTCAGTCCAGGATCCACCCACATTGATACATTATATTTTATGTAAATTTTAAATTTATAATAAATTATTCAAGGCATCTGAATAACTGCACACGCTTCCAAATTGTTCGAGCAATCATCCGATCACATCTCTGTTGGCAGGATAAAGAATGTGGACACAATGTCCCTACACAGCCATCTAGCTACCTAGCTAGCTGTCTTCAATATTCAACGCTGAGATTGGTCCAAACACAGGGAATGATTGCTGAACTCATGTTTCACAGTGGTGTACATGTTAACCAGTGGTGTACATGTCAACCCGGGGTTATTGCATAGACTGTATAAGTGAAGCCGAAACATCTGGATCGCCCCCTGAGGGATGTTTGCAATTGCCCCTTCAATGGAAGCAGATGGGACAAGGGACAAAAAAGAATAAATAAAAAGTCAAATAAATTATTCCCAAAGATGGTTTTCTGTTCACTTTGGTTTTTATTATATATTTGGTGCTATACAATCAGGTGACACGTCATGATTGACAGCTGGAATTGACTCATGTTTGGTTGGGCGTGTGTATGGGTGGGACATTGATACAGTGGCTCCACCAGCCCAATCACTACTGCGCAGACTCTGGTTCCAAAACTACAAGATGGAAAAGTACGTATTGTGGAGACATTTCTTTTTCTCTTTTATTTGCAGTCCAGGATGTCAACCAACAGCAATGAAAACAGCAGCCATACTCGACTGACAAGTGCATGCCAATGTTTTGACTCTGATATGATGATCAGGGCTTTACTCCCTAAGTCACTTGCCAATTAGAAACTGGATTTATTGTTTATTTTAGCAGACCAGGTTATTGGCCATGGGTCATTATTCAAAATGTAATTTCACATTGCCAAAACCTTCCTCCACAGCGCTGCGGAGGAGGGTCTGGCTAGTCCACACAGCATTCCGGGATGGGAGAAAAAGTACTCTAGTTAATTAGTATTTCTTTAAACCAATCCCAATCGTCTTAGGTGGCACTAAGCACCGGACGGAGCCACGGTGACTTTGCAAAATAGCCTCAGGAAGGAACTTGTTTTGGTGGAACATGTGTAGGTTCAAAAGTAGTTTTAGTCGTGCAACAGAAACCTCAGATTGGACAGATAGTCTAGCTAGCTGTCTGGATTTACCCTGCAGAGATCTGAGGAGCAGTAAACCATAATCCTCATGAATCCATCGGAGGTTACAAGACCGATACAAAGGTGTGGGAAATCCGGCCGAAAAGAGTGACATCCGGCCAAAATGAGGGACATCCGGCAAAATGTCCTGTGGCACCTGAACAATCCTGGAAATTAAATGCCATTGGCTTAGACTAGTCAAAATGCAGTGGGGACACACTAGAGTGTTTATCGTCACACTTGAGCCATGTGTGTATACAAGAGTAGGACACACCAGAGCCTGCCTGACCAGTAAACCCACTGGTTTCTTGGCCAGAAACATTCCCAGGCTATCTATAGACTAGCTGGAACTGGTTTCCTGTATTTATTTATAGGGTAACTGGTTAAAGTTCCGCTTATCTACCCAACAACCTACCTGGTCCCTCTCATTGTCTGATTGAGGATTTCAATCTTGCTAAGATGCTAACCATATAATTGCCTTGCCCCTGGCTCAAGTCCAGTGGGGTCCTTTGTTGCATGGTAGTCTCTCTCACCCCTTATTCTCTATCATATATCTACTGTACGCACTAGGAGAAATGCTCAAGAAATATTTAACAAATATAGAATGTTTTTTCCTTTGGCACCTACATAACAATGGGCCTGAATGTATTGAGGTCCAATGCTGGGCAAAAATCACTACAACAACAAAGCATGGACTGCTGCTCATGTGTTTGAGCCAGTATGGGCTGTGTGGAGCAGAGGCAGTAAAGGCTCCGGTGAAGAGGAAGGTGTGATGCCGGCCAATGAGAAGAAGTTAGGCTCAGCCAAAAGCAGCAGGCAGCTAGCAGTCAACACTGACAGGCAGCATAAAAAGAATAGGAGAAGAAAAAGTGGTCCCCATTATGTTCCTTTCAGAAGAACAAAGCCTCGCACTTATCGCGAGTCTGCCTCAAACTCAAAAACATCTCCTCACAGCCTAAAACACATCATTCCTGGCATCACAAGAAGAACAGGGGTGGGCAAGAAGTGAGGAGGAAGAAAATAGAATCAGAATTTTATTTCAATATGCTCTATTGAGATTTGACAAGCATTGTGCCGAACTGGAAGACTCTGTTTTCTAAATCAAAGAGTCATTGTCTGAGCAGATAAGATTTCTTATGCCTGCCGTTGAATAGTCTTTAGAACCGATTGGCAGTGATTAGCCAAAAAGAGCCCCTCTATGAGAATATGAAGGGCATGACAGCATGACAGCTGCGAGAACTTCTACTGACACAGGCTGTTCTCATGAACCATTCATATATAGCCATGAAAAGTAATGTACTATGATTCATATGTATTCCACATATGTTTTACTGTATGTACCACAATTACTGCTGCTGTATTAGAAGATGAAGATTGGTTTAGGGAGAAGGTGCGGGTGGATGGCTGGAGTAGCCTACTAATTATGGGGACCATTCTTTTTTCTAGTCGTTTTGGTGCTTAAGCTTAACTGTTGTCGCTGCAGGACGTCAACGTTTGTTGGCTAAACTCAACTGAAGGAACTCTGTACCTGGCTCACAGTCACATTTTCTCATGTAAATGTAGCTTTAAAGACCGCTAAACTTAACTGACATGTGACCAGTCATCACATGTCCGGCCAGTGGTCACTGTAATTTCGTATGATATCATGTTGGGCATTAGTTTTTCTTACCATATCATATAAAGAAAGACCATTCATGAGAATGTGTTGATTGACTTGACATGACACCTTTACCTAAGGACAGTTCACTTGTATTCAACTCAGGACGTATGCTAACCTGATCCAGAGCAGATAACACACATTGTAAGGGAAACAGCTGCCACTACCACCAGCAACTGGTAGCAAATCCCAACTCAGCAGGCAAAATGAATCTTAAATCAAATTGCATCTATGCAATCATTCAGTCTTCACTGACACTTCTGCACCCACAATATGGCTTGTGGGAGGAGGCAAAGCTGTTTAGCTCCCGAGTGCCGACAGCCATATATGTGATCTATGATATGGGGAGAACCTTTACCTGAACACAAGGGCAAGCAAGCGTGGTTTTATGTGGCCCTATTATAAATACACAGCCCCTCAGTTGGAGGGCATATTATTCAGGGGCTCGAGTGTGTTTATGATTTATAATTGAAATATCACCCGGCCTGAAATTCAGACAAAAGCGGAGGATAAATAATCATATTAGGAGGAGATGCAGTGCTTGAAATTATGCACACGCTATTCCATATCCGCCCCATAAAACTGACATGAAGACCTGTAATTTTTGATGAATATACAGTGTGTGCAAAAGTAAAGTGGGCACATGGCACAGGTCTGGGAGCAGACATAGCATCAGGTTATGGAGTACAATGACCACATTTAAATTGAATAAATCATATTTAAATATTCCATATGAAATCTCATATTTCTTTATTTGGCAGGATGCAGTGGTCTAATACTGAGTTCTAACGCCCTTTCATTTAGTCAGAGTTCACATTAGAAACATTACATTAGTATAGGACCTGCCACAGTGCATTCTGGGTCTGAACCATGACCTAAGGCTAACTCACATGCAATCACCTATGTATTGCAATCCAATGATGCTGACAACCAACCTGAAAACATCTGGTTTCACTAACCACATCGACCAATTACAGCCATGTGTGGCTATTCTATGTTCCTCCTGCATTAGTTCTTCACTGGGTCCATATGTTTATGCTCAGTGTTTACTGTGAACATCATTCGTAGAAAGTAAAACAAACAAAGCATGCCCAAAGATTGCAGTCATGTTAGTATGAGACTCCCATCCATCACCATCTATTTGACATTCCTAGAATAAACCCAGATCTTGACTATGGGAAACAACATCCTTTGAGCTAGCAAGCTAACCGATGAAGTTACGAAGAAAATTTTGATCATGCAATATTGAATCGAAATGAATGACTGTGGATTTTTACAAGGAATATGTTTATGGACGTTTGGGGACCGATTGGGGGGCTTGCTGTGGACAACGTACACACGGAGATATACTAGAGACAATGAGGTGTAACCATGTATCCAGGTATTTAAATAATATAAATAGCTCATGTAACTGTATTGTGTGAACAGTTAACTTCATTTATAATAGTATGTGGCGTGTTCCACCAGAACAAGTTCCTTCCCAAGATAATTGTGCAGAGCCGCCCTCCATGCAATCCAGTCTATCCAGTAACAATATCCACATCACTCTTGATTATCCACTCATCTCATTGTCACAGTTTTCAGTGGAACTAGGTTTTACCAAAGCAATATATTTTTGTTTTTTGCTTTTTTTTAGTACCTAATAGTAGAACCAACCACTTTATACATGACAATACTTGATCCACAACATATTGCTAAACTTCAAAATGGCAAAGGTGGGCTAAGCCTGAAGTGTCCAATTTCTCATGCTACCAGAGCTAGCTCGCACTGTTGAAAAATAGAATTCCCCCCTCTCCTGTCAATAGCTACCAGGCCTCATTCAATACCCAGTATCTTGGGCAAATCCTGGCTCCACAATAATTACTTAACTGTCAGCTAGGATTAGATGCTCTTAAGCCACCCTGAGCCAAACCACAACCCAGAGAAAAAAACGCCGGAGAGATAAGCTGTGACATCTCAGCACTGGGCCTACATTGTTTAGATGGAAAGAGGACAGAAAAGAAGACAAAACCTGCTCGGAATCATGTGGGATAACAAACACAACTCTCTTCTCCAAATCCCCATCTCAAAGCAGATCACACTAGGGTTTTGCGCAAACTAAAGATGGGTGTAAGCGCTTTAATAATGCAGTTCTCTATATGTTGAAGATTAACATTAGACCACTAAAACTCAATCAAAACCATTGCCAGAAAAGAGCATCGCCTCCCTTTCCTAACCATGATGTTACAGTACAGGCAGAGGTTATCAGTCTTGTGCAAGCTAAAGGTGACCTAATTTAGGCATTTATATTTTGCTTTATTTAAATGTGTAAACTGTGATCACAATGTTACATTATACATTGTGATGATACTAATATATTTATAATAATATTTTATTACTTGCTCACTGGTAACTCAATAAGTGTTAATGCTACATATACAGAATACATCAATGTGTAATTTTATGTAGTCCTCCCTGTTTTTAAGTTTCAATGCTACCAAGACGATCAAGGTAATTGATGTGTCAAATGATGTATGTACGTCTTTCATCAGATATAGGTCAAATCCCATTCATATTTCAAAATAGCTCAGCGTCACCTAATGAGTTATTATGCAAACGTAATTTATTAAAGGTTACGGAAGCCCATTAAGTCCCATTGTACTTGTAAGTCGGCACACACAGAAGAACCACTATTCAGATTTTAAAATACTAACTACTGTCTGCACACTGATTAACCAGACCGTCCTCACCCAGGAAACGGCCATATAGGTTCATTTTACAGCAGCTTATAACAACTTATATTTAAGTTTGTTGCAAACAAGGAAGTAAGGTGACTAAGTATAAGAGCTAGAAACTCCAATAAGGAAGCAGGCTGGGGATGATTTAAACAAACACAGGAAATTCACTCAGGATACCAGAGTACTTTTTTTAAGATTATTTTTTGGGCATTTTAGGCCTTTATTTATCTAGAACAGAGACATGAAAGGGGAGAGAGGGGTAATGACATGCAGCAAAGGGCCATAGTAATGAACATCTATATATGGGTGCCTGCTCTACCAGGTGAGCCAGCCCGGTGCCCAAAGGTTACATTTTAAATGAACTGACTTTTCCAGACCTAAGTCTGTGAAGTAGGTACGTCTGTGATGTATGTTACGTCCTCATTTTAGTAGTTGTGCATGAGTCATTTTAGGGACAACCCCTGATCTTTTCCTAACCCCAACAAAATATTTTCGTTGCCTAAGCTGAATTATTTCCATTTCCCAATGTTAACAATGGTTTTAAACTGGAACTGTAAGAAATAGAATGGTCATGTGATTATAACTGCCACCGCCGTCACATATTATGTGTCAAAATGGCCCCCTTGCAGCCGTATCACGCCGTTAAATAGAACGCTCGTACATGTCGTTTTTGGAGTCATTGACCATCAACCTATTCTGTTGTTTAGATCTGAGGACATGTTATATATTGCATTACAGTCTACAGAGGTTAGTATCATTGCATTCATGACTTAGTACCTGTGTACAGTACAACTTCCCATTATACTTTCAAATACTCACTACTGCACTCTGCCTGCTGTGAGTAAGCTCATTTTGGTGTCATGTACAGTGTATGAGTTATATACATTGAAGGAGAATTCTGGGCCAATTTTTATGAAAATCATAACACAGCTATTTTTGAGGAGGAAATAAACTACAATTTGTTGTTGCATGAAGGACACCCACTACACACCCCGGTGTTGTTGTTGGCTTTGGGAGGCGAGGAAGGCGGGCGAAAAGGCTGACTGCTCAGCTAAGGGAACTACCACACAGATCGACACTGCCATGCCTCCTACTTACCAACACCAGATAGATCACACACAAAATGGATGAGCTACAAATACACACGGAACTATTGCGTTATGATTTTCACAAAAGCCTGGCTGAACACACAATCAATAGCAGCTAACAGCTAGCAGCTAACAGCTAGCTCTAGCAGCTAACCCAGCAAGAAAGCTAACCACCAGCAAAAAGTAGGTGAATTAGGTGAATTAAAACATTGTCCGACTTGAAAAAGCATCTTGATGATAAGGGCCCTGTTCATGTTGTACAGACATATTAATTGCATTGTGTGTCTGATAAGAGGCACAAATGCACTCTAAAACTTGCCCCGTTAACTGCTGTTTTAGCTCAGTGGAAGCTGGTACACGTAGCTGCAGCTGCTCCGTGTTGCCTGCAACGATTCAGGTCGGGGGGTTTTCAATCAAAAGTACTTGCATATTCAAGATTAATATAAATATTGGCCACAATTCTCCTTTAAGTGTTTAGGTGTACTAATTGTTATCACTTGATGCAAATGTGTTTAACCTTTAAGAACTGCATATTTTGTCAATAGTGCCTTATAATTAACCAGCAGGTAGACAAAACAAGTTTTGGCAATTTCTATCACATGCCAGAAATCAAGGCATTTGCAGTGAGGGGAACTCTCAATAGGTATGAAGGGGGCAAACTCATAAATTGCTTTTACATGGCAAACAGCCAGACTGGGAAAAACAGAGAAATATAATACATTGAGTAATGAGTGGCCATTTCAAAGCAGTCAGTCACTGTAAACCTACTACAGCCTCTCAAGCCAGAGCTAATCAAAGCACTTTCCATTTTCCCTTTTACATTTGTCTTCAAAAAAATATCGATGCTGTCAGATCAATTTAAACTCAAGGGGTCCGACATACCAACATTGGATCTAAAAAAGAGAATGCCTGGCATAGAAATTGGCAGCTTTGTCTCAGGCAATCAATTCCATCAATGTTGAACAGGCCTCTGAATCTGATATGATTAAACAAAACAGTCAAGGATGGGGATGGGGAGAAGGGCTTGAATCAATATTTGTGGTAAATGCTTCCAAGAAAGGCGCTGAGCTGTTAGATAAGGACATCACACCACTTGACTCCTGCCACCTCTGTCTTTCCTTTGCTTTTTTTCTGTCTGTTTAGCCTTTATGTATGTGCGACTGTCAGCCAGAGGAACAGCTGCTTTTTCCGGATCACAGGGTTAAAGCAGTCAGAAAGCCTGAGACCTCAGAGACAGAGACTTGTCAAAGCAATAAGCCTTGTCAGGGAACAGTAAAACCCCACAATGCTCCTCACACACTCGTTTCTCCGCTAAAAGCTCTGGCCTTGGTGTCCTTCACAGAGTGATGAACGTTCTCCCTGGCAGGAAAATACACTGCATAACAAGTCTGTGAGAGGACAAGCAGGTGAGCAATAGGGTTGGACATTGGGAAGAAAATATGCGATAACCTTGTTGAATATTTGCAAAATTATATGCATATATATATTTTCTCTTCTAGCGCCGCCCAATACGAATGTGATTTGTTTGAAGAAATGTCAATAAACCAGAGCACGTTTTTCTCCCATCCCGGCATGTTGTGTGGACTAGTCAGACCCTCCTCTGCAGCGCTGTGGAGGAAGGTCTGGTAATGCGAGTTACTAGTCCTTCATGACACATATAGTACAGACCGGACCTCCACGGTGTTAACCTCACTCCCCAGGGCACATACACAGCAGTATACAGAGCAATGAAAACATGGAATTCTTTACCACTATTATTGACTAAATTAACAAACAGATCAATGTTTACAAAGCAAATAAAAAAAACAACTTGGAACATCATATTTGTAGAATGCTATGTAGGATTTAACTTAGATTCACACATATTAGAGTGCATTTTTCTAATTCTCTAATATACGTCTTATGTTTGGCATTTATGTTGACTGTGGTGTTTAATGTATGTTTTGAATGCCTAAAGGCACAGCTAATGGACATCCCATAATAAACTAAACAAACTAAACCTTTGTCTTTGTGCATTAGAGATGAAAAATATCAGGAAAGTGTGTTTTTTTTCCTGCAAGAAACAGAGATATACTACTGAGGGTGGAGTGGTGTTTTAATCTGGGCTTTTTGTGTTCTTTTAAGCAGTGTGCTTCATGGTATGACTAATTGTGCCTAATAACCTTATAAGCAACATTTTCAAGAAAAGAAAAAATAATTAGGAATCTCGCACAGGAGTTTATTCATGCATTGGTGTCTGAATTGCTAACATTGTTATTAAAAATAAACGAACATATCAGTTTCAATGCTTAATGGACAATTTACATAAAAAACAAACAACATAATCACTCATGAGCCAAATCTACTGCTACTGTACTCTACAGTTTTTGGAAACAGAAACATTGGGATTTGTGAAGGAGAACTAGTAAATTGTAAGTTCAGTTGTATTAAAAAAAACAAAGTATATCATGGAGAACAGAACAGAGTAGCCCAGAGGTGGGTAGTAACGAGTTACATTTACTCCGTTACATTTACTTGAGTAAGTTTTTGAAAAAATGTTACTTCTAGGAGTAGTTTTAAATCACTATACTTTTACTTGTACTTGAGTAGATATCTATGGTTGTTTGATTGCGAACGTTAGCTCAAAACCTTCATTCAACTGACAACCTTTGTTGTGTTTGATGCTAACATCTAGTTAGCAGTGAACCAACTTGGTTAAGTAGGCCCACTTTTACTGGATTGACATTACAGAAGTCTCTTGTTAGCATTTTGTATGGTACTTGTCACAAAGTGAAGCATTCTCAACTCACAGCTTCACTCGTCGCAAAGTGACACATGCACAACTCAAATCTGCACTCTCCTCACATTGGGCAGTGACATTTGACTCTAAGTTAGACATATGGCCTGTAACAACAAACAAAAAAAGGGGAACAAGAGGGGGAAGTGACCTGCAGCAAAGGGCCGCAGTTGAACCCGGGCCTGTTGAGTTGAGGCGTAAACCTCTATATATGGGCGCCCACTCTACCAACTGAACTATCTGGGCACCCGAGACAACTACATTGTTAATCGCAATTACTTCGGAGACAATTATTGTACAGTAACATTTGGAATTGTTACCGCTGTAGTAGTGCTTTAACAGAGCTGTTTGTTAACAGATGTGAGTGACAACAGATCAGTGTGGGTGTGATCAGGCTTTGTGATGTGATTCCAGCGGCCCTGTTTGACATGCCCCCCCTAAGGCCAGCCTGAAGGCATTTCACCAATTGTTTGTTCCTGAGAAACAACACCAGCATCTGAGGCTTTATTATAGACCCCCCTCCCGCCCCACCTCATCCCCTCTCTGATCTGTAGCATTACTAAAAAGGGAAAACTGTCAACTTGGCTCTGTGTGTTTCCTGTTTGATATAACCTGAAGCCATCATTTGTTCTGGGGATGGCAGTTCTGAAGGATGACAAAATGGCTCCTGGTGTTTTGTTTTTGCCCCCAGCTGGTGTCTGGTCTACAATGAGCAATTCTAGCAAGCGGTGAATGTGAGAGAAAAGTGCTGAGGTGACAATCTATAAATTATCCTTTCAGTATGAAATATGAGTCACTTTGGTCAGCTCTCAAAAGATGCCAAGGAGATCCATTCACATTACAGTTTGAGACGTTTACCGTCACTGTGAGGGGTTCGGCTTCTGGCAACAATGTGTCACTCCACAGGCAGAGCAGGGACGGACACTGTGGAATTAGCTGAAAAATGGCTTTATTTTTCAACAGTAATTTCAAAGTAATTCCATGTTACCATAGCAATAAATAACCTCAAATTTTTTATTGTATTCTCTTGTGGGTCCATCTCACCTTCAGCTGCTATATGATATGTTTTGCACAAAGATGGAGAGCAGGGAAACAATGTCACAGCTCCTTAAGAACAACATAGTGTGTAGTGTGGGGCTTAAAGCTATAGCGTATAGTTTCTGTCACGCCCATGAGGAATTCTAAGTAATGACAACAAAACTGTTGACGCATCCACATAACACAAGCGTTCCGTGATCACGTACACCCCCCACCTCTCCTCCATGCAGTTGCTAGTAGCTAAGGAAGACACAGAGGATTAAAAAAACATGATTAAGAAGAGGTCACTATCTTCACTTGATTATGTGCACGCGAAGATTACAAACACCACAGTCCTGCTAGGTGAATGTGAATGTGAAAAACATACTGTATTGCTGTGTCGGATGCCCAAAGATGAACTACAAGGTTTTTGTTAATCTTTTAGTATGCCATGGTAACAATGCTGCAACTTCACTCGGTGTTCTCTTTTTTTAAAGCTATAGTGCGTAGTTTCTGTCCCCCTATGAGGAATATTAAGTGATGACAACCAAACTGTTGCACACTGCATCCGCATGACATAAGCCTTCCGTGATTGATCACCACCCCCACCTCTGCCTAATGCAGTTGCTTGTAACCAAGGAGGACACGGAGGATTAAAAAAACATGACGCCACAATCTTATGAACATAGCCATACTGAGAAATACAGATTTGTGTGGAGCTTTGTAGCAACTCATTTGGCAGAAAAAAAATTAAAGAGTAAATGTAATCAAGATAAGTTATGGATGGAATGGAATGGCCAGCGCAGGGCAGTTTTACCGCGCATCATGTGTAGGCTTCTTTAGGTTTAGGGAAAGATGGTGGGCGGTGTTAAAAGATGTAAGTCACACAGTGGGACCAGAATGGGACACCAATCCCAGTCTCCCAGGTTAAAGTCATCCACCACCCTACCCTGCCTCATCACGGGCAGTCTTTCATACTACTCTCTACGATTGTGTCTCAACACTACGTCATCTTACAACGCTGCAGTCAGCTGCTGCTCTGCCCAGTGTGTTCCATACAGACGCTGAAGCCACACAAAATACACACGATAAGTTGTTTCACCAGGGGGGAAGGAAATCATCCTTCGTATGTGCTGCACAACCCCTGGTGTCGAGCACCGTTCGGATTGGTTGCTTTGCGCTGCGCTCAAAGTACAAATTATTTCAACTTTGACCTAGTTGCCACTGACCTTTCAAAAGTGCAACCATTTAGAAAACAGCTGTAGCCTACATGACGTGGCCAGAAGCCACAAATATATCATAAACCGGCAAAACAATGGCAGAAAAGCTCATCCTCTGTGTCACGGAGCTCATAGACATACGATCTCAGCAGGGAAATGTATGCATGGCGTTATGTCAGCTATCACACGGGACGACCTATATACAATCTTTTGTATCTTTCCCTTTAGTTTTGTTGTTTTATTCTGTTCATGTGAGTTTTGTGTGTGTTTGTCCTACTTTAGCCCCTTGAGTGTCTTAGTTAAAATTGCCACTTGGTTGGTGGCATCAACATTATTTGAAAGTCAGAATCTGGTGAATACAGTAATGATCAGATCACATGAATATTATATTATACTGACCAAAGCCATACTGTTTGCTTTTGTTTTGACTGCAGTGACTGCTCACAACATACTTTCTGGTTTTGTATATGATATATTACTCATCATGTAAGTATGTAGGGCCTTTATCATTAGTCCTAGGGGAATTATTGTGGATTAAATAATTGCGGGAACAGATGTCTTTTGATCTATAGGGATAAATGTAGATTACTCTGTACATACACAGACTGAAAGGTATGTAAAATACTATTAATGCTAGAATTGCTGACGTAGTTTGAATATCTTTGCTATTGTAGATGCTGTAGAGGCTGGTGCCTGCGTGGATGAGTTTTTCTTGATCAATATCAATATTTTATATTACTGTATTATATATTCAGTGTACTTAGTGTTCCCTACCAAAAGCGTATTTTTAAAAGATGTTTTAGGTCTTGGTTATGTTTTAGCGCAGCTGGAGACAGACATTAAATGGGGAAGAGGGAGGGGATAACATGCAGCAACGATCCTCGGGCCGCCTCGAACCGCTGCAAGAACTGAGCCTACATGCGGCGCATGCTATACCGTGTAAGCTAGACGTCACCCCCAAAATTGTTTCTTTAACCATCCTGATATAAACACCTTTAAAAATAAATGACTATAACATTTGTACTGTTTTTCTAGTTCAGAAGTAAAAGCATGATTTCATATCATTTTTTGTTGGGTTTTGTATCTCTGATAAGCAGTCAATAGTCTCCTGAATGGTCTGATATTACAAGTAAAGTATTGATGCAACACATTTCATTTTACAAATCCAACAAACCCTGTATATGCAGACGTGCTGTCTGATTTAATATGAATGGTAAAGTTGTCTCATATTCTTATTTAATGGTGTGGACATCCCTTTTTAATTGGGACAAAACACATAACCAAGGGAGGCCTGACGTGGACTGTGCTGTGACTATTGGGGCTTTCATTGTGGATGATTTGCGACAGAGCATGTGACAAGCATCAACCATTGTGGAAGAATTGAGTGTTAATTAACTGTGATTACTGTTTTCAAGCTGCCCAAAGCTCTGTGCGCCTGGCCATTCTCCAACTATCTGACTCCTTTGTTTGGTTGTCTTGTAATGATTGGAAAATTGGAATGCTAATGGATTTTCTAAGTACTGTACTCCCACCTTAACAAACCCCCAGTGAATGTGCTGTTTGTATGTGTGAGAATCACACAGATACATTGATGGTAACTGGTCAGCAGCTACTGAACCTGGATGTTAGGTCACTGACCTTTTTCAAAAGTAGTAGGGGAGAGCCGGGACAGTTGAAACACTTTTTAATTAAACGTAATTTACAAAGCGGTCGTATCACACTGAAAGGTGATATTTTGTCACTAGCAACCTACACGTGTCATCTGTCAAATACAGCTGCGTTTTAAGCTTTGAACAAAACCGTTGAGGAGTTATTACAGCAAAAGTGGGACGTGCGTAATGTTTCATCTGTCCCTCCTGGACGGGACGAATGATACAGCATGCGGGGACGAATGAAACATACAGTTTAAGCCATATAAACTTCCAACAACTTTAATATTTTACTGTATATCATGGATGGTACTTCCAAAAGGTGTTATTATAGATAGATTGTCACAGGGCTATACGTCTTTGTGAATGTCTGTTAACAACTCATTGCCGTCATCCTGAAGCGCGTATGAAGCGGTTATTTAAATATCATGCACTGTGGATGATTATGACATTTTATAGCTAGAACAGTATGTTTTCCCATTTATATCATGTTTCTATTGTGGAAAATGTTGTTTCACTAGGTTTTTACGTGGGTTATACCACTGGACATAAAAATAACGCGCCCCAGCCCGTCAATCTCCATAAGATAACATGGGAAAACTAGACCCCCCCTACCTGGTGGGCTGAAATATATTTTCATCTTTCTAAAACTGCTTTTCCATGTCTCACCTCCATAAATAATTGCATAAACACAGATATTTGTGCATTTACTTAAAATCCATGGAGTTCCAGCCAGGTCGGGGACGGATGAAACAGCTGTTTCATCCGTCCCGACATAGACACATGACATTACAGCCTGTTTTGCTTCTCATGTAAACAAGCATGCAATATGAAAGTCTGGGATTGTGGAGAACACTAACTGGTCTACTGAATGAGCATGTATTCAAACCTTTAAATGAAAAACCCTCGTTAATAATCGAAAAAATGTGACCGCTAATGAAGTTTACTTTTGACCATCAAAACTCGTTTATCGGCTGTAACTCCGCGATAAAAGGAAATAACAGGAAGATATCTGGCTGATAGGAGGAGGTTAACATGCTCTATGTTCAGACCTAAGGGAGTCTGTCTATCATCATCGCACTCGGAGAAAACTGGAATGTTTCATCCGTCCCGCGTTTCAATCATCCCGGCTCTCCCCTACTTAAACGTGAACAAAACCAAATGTGCACATCAGGCCGTTTTTACACCTGTAGTTCCTTTGCTTTGGTCAGAAACAGTTTTTTAAACTTGGAGCAATTTGCCCACGGTCGGTTTGGTTCGGTTTGGTGTCACACCTGGAAAAATCCAAGTCTACCAAAACGCACCAGTACAAATCATGCAAGAACTCCTCTTATTGTTTGGATGTTTTGGGGGGCGGGAGCAAGAATGTAAATACAGGAATAAGGTCCTGTGGTCTGGACTAGTGCATATTTCTTGCATCTCCACGGTCAAACCAGCTTATTTCTTTAAAATTATCAGACATTGTTTCGCGAGATACGTTATTATATCTGCTCTGGTCACTGAGACTTTGCTCTGCTCTGCCTCCAATTCTAGCGGCAGCTGGTTTGACCAAGGAGATACGAATGATGGAAAGCGAGCTTGACCGCAGTCTGTTTTTGGGATAGAAACTCAGCAGGCTGCTACAGTTTGCTTCTCTGCTGCATCGCAGGTTGCTAAACACACCTGACTACAGGAGACATTAGCTCAGACTGCTAAGCTACCTGACTACAGGAGACATTAGCGCAGACTGCTAAGCTAACTAACTACAGGAGACATTAGTTCAGACTGCTAAGCTAACTAACTACAGGAGACATTAGTTCAGACTGCTAAGCTAACTAACTACAGGAGACATTAGCTCAGACTGCTAAGCTATCTGACTACAGGAGACATTAGCTCAGAATGCTAAGCTACCTGGAAACAGGAGACATTAGCTCAGGCTGCTAAGCTAACTGACTACAGGAGACATTAGCTCAGATTGCTAAGCTACCTGACTACAGGAGACATTAGCTCAGAATGCTAAGCTACCTGGAAACAGGAGACATTAGCTCAGACTGCTAAGCTAACTGACTACAGGAGACATTAGCTCAGATTGCTAAGCTACCTGACTACAGGAGACATTAACTCCAACTGCTAAGCTAACTGACTACAGGAGACATTACCTCAGATTGTGGAGTTTGTATTGTTGGTGCGGTTCGAGTACAGACCACCTCTTCAAGCAGGTCTCTGTCCACTTGCGCACCCGAGTGCGATTGACACGTTCTCACCTGCCCAAATGAACCGCACCAGTGGGTTAAACAAACCCTAGTTTGATTCAACTGAACTAAAGATGGGTCATTGGGAAAAAACCCTTGAGAAACCATGTACTAGTCATCTTTAGTACTCAGCCTGTGAAAACGTTTTTTAGCCTCATTTTTTTTTATGCGTAAAACGACTTGTTTCTGTTATAAGTTGAAATTCCTTAAATTACCTATGTTGACATTTACCTGACCAGGTTCTAGCTGAAACACATCCATTACTATTCAGAGCATGTTGGAGTTTGAGTTTTTGTCGACCTTTGTCACTGCCTCTGTGTATGATTTGGAGCTGTGTGGGCTACTTTAACATTAAATCTACATTTACCTGGGGCAAAGTCTAGCTCACCTGGTGGAGTGTGCACCCCATGTGGACTGTGCCTTTGGCAGTAACCCAATATATTTCCAAATTTAAAATGTATAGGTATTCAAATGTGTAAAATACTTTAGCATAATGAATTTCTCCAACACTAACAGAAGCACTTTACTGGACTGAGAAGGGAATTTTTTTTTTATACAGTTATCCGGCATCAGCAAGGGAATGCAACACTGATAAAAACACTCTGGAAAAAATAACTGAATAGGGTTTTTGGTAGTGGGTTGTAAGAGAGCATGTTGTATTCCCTTACTGATAACAATAAGAGAAGAAGAGGACCAAGAAATTGCAATGGCCCCGGGATCCTTGTCAAGCATCACATAAGAGGTGGGACACCAATCCCCAAGAGGCCAGGGCCTCCGAGAAAAGCAGAGTGAATCTCAACCAGATAATGATTTCACAAGAACAAGACTGGATCTGCCACAAAGACTCTCGGAACAGCTAAATTTAGCTGGATTTGTTGCAAACAAAAACTGCTCACATACAGGTGAGCATTGTTGAAAAGGTGAGTATTAACTTCAAAGAACATTTTAAACATGCTTGGAATTCATACTTAGATGCTCTCAAATAGTGGATGAAGCCTGTATTTACATCCTTTATTTGGGACAGGGTATTACTGGAGTTAGGCCTGTATGTCAGTACTGTAGCCAGGCTAGCGGAAGGTCACAGCTCTACTGAGCCAAGTATTCCAATAGCTCTTAGTAGTAACAACTTCATGAGATTCTTCAATGATAAAATTATAACTATTAGAAGCAAAATCCACCAAGACCTGCCTTTAACTGGCACTGACTTATCTCTAAACTCAGGAACCTTAGAAACAGTTGTAAAACCAGATATATGTTTAGACTGCTTTGCTTCACTTGATCTTTATCAATTTAATTCAATTATTTCTTCAGCTAAACCATCAACCTGCCTCTTAGACCCCATCCCGACTAGGCTACTTAAAGAGGTTTTACCCTTAGTCAACACTTCTCTACTAGATATAACCAATTTGTCTTTATTAACAGGCTATGTACCACAGCACTTTAAAGTAGCTGTTATTAAACCTCTTCTGAAAAAGCCCAACCTTGATCCAGAAGTTCTAGCCAACTATAGACCTATATCCAATCTTCCATTTCTCTCTAAGATTCTTGAGAAAGCAGTCGCTAAACAGCTATGTGATTTTCTGCATAGCAACAGCTTATTTGAGGATTTTCAGTCAGGATTTAGAGCTCATCATAGCACAGAGACAGCACTTGTGAAAATTACTAATGACCTCCTGATTGCATCAGACAAAGGACTTATCTCTGTACTGGTGTTATTAGATCTTAGTGCTGCATTTGATACCATTGACCATCATATCTTATTACAGAGATTGGAACATTTCATTGGTATTAAAGGGACTGCTCTGAGCTGGTTTAAGTCTTATTTATCAGATCGATCTCAGTTTGTTCATGTTAACGATGAATCCTCTGTGCACGCCAAAGTTAGTTATGGAGTCCCACAAGGATCTGTTCTAGGTCCAATCCTGTTCACTTTATATATGCTTCCTTTAGGCAATATTATCAGGAAGCACTCCATAAATTTTCACTGTTATGCGGATGATACTCAATTATATCTATCAATTAAACGGATGAAACTAATCAGTTAGCTAAACTTCAAATGTGCCTTCAGGATATTAAAACCTGGATGAGCTGTAATTTTCTAATGTTAAACTCAGATAAAACTGAAGTTATTGTTCTGGGGTCCAAGCACCTCCGTGACGCACTATCCAAAGAGATAGTTACTCTGGATGGCATCTCCCTGGCCTCCAGCACCACTGTGAGGAATCTTGGAGTTATCTTTGATCAGGACATGTCCTTTAATTTCCACATAAAGCAAATTTCAAGGATCTCCTTTGTTCACCTACGTAATATTGCAAAAATCAGGAATATCCTGTCTAAAAATGATGCAGAAAAACTAGTCCATGCATTTGTTACTTCTAGGCTGGATTACTGCAATTCTTTATTATCAGGCTGCTCAAAAAAGTCCATAAAGACTCTTCAGCTGATCCAGAATGCTGCAGCGCGTGTTCTGACAGGAACCAAGAAAAGATATCACATCTCTCCTGTTTTAGCTTCTCTGCATTGGCTTCCTGTAAAATCCAGAATAGAGTTTAAAATCCTTCTTCTCACCTACAAAGCTCTTCATGGTCAGGCACCATCTTATCTTAAAGAGCTCATAGTACCTTACAACCCTACAAGAGCACTACGCTCCCAGAATGCAGGATTACTTGAGGTTCCTAGAGTCTCTAAAAATAGAATAGGAGCCAGGGCATTCAGCTATCAGGCTCCTCTCCTGTGGAACCAGGTTCCAGTCTGGGTTCGGGAGGCAGACACCGTCTCCACATTTAAGAGTAGGCTTAAGACTTTCCTTTTGATAAAGCTTATAGTTAGGGCATATATAATAATATGCCCTACCTTAACCAGGGTTTGTATCTCACCCCCCTCTCTGACCTTCCTGACTCTAACCCCCATTTTCTCTCCCCTACCCTAACCAGGGTTTGTATCCCATCCCCCACTTTGACCGTCTTGATCTTAACTCTATCTTTCTCCCCTACCCTAACCCGGGTCTGTATCCTTCCCCTACTTTGACCTTCCTGCCCTTAGCCCTGACCCTCATGACCTTGGCCCTGGGTGCCTCTCCCCTACCCTAGCCAGGGGAGGGTTTGGGAGAGTTGTGGCCTGGCCAGGCTCCTCTCTTTACACTGTCTCTCCTGGTTATGCTGTAATAGTGGTTTTAGACAGCTGGGACTTCCTGTGACACACCTAGTTCCTCTCTCCTCTATTTTTCTATCTTTCCAATTATGTGCATCCATGTCCCAGAAATGCTTGTTACTAACCTAGCTCTGGGGAGTCATTCCCCGGAGTCCTTATGTTCTTTTCCCCCAGCATGTTTCCTCGGATCAGGGAGGCTCCAGAATCGAGGTTGCAGCTGTCGCCATGGTCCCGCTACACGCTCTGCGATGCCATGTTCCTCCTGCTACACTCTGCTATGCCGACTACAAAGGACTAACAACTACTATTTTTTGGGATTGTAACTGCCACTTTTCATTCTAACCCCAACCGGCCCGTCAGACACCGCCTACCAAGAGCCTGGGTCTGACCGAGGTTTCTGCCTAAAAGGAAGTTTTTCCTCGCCACTGTCGCACTGTTGCTTGCTCTGGAGGACACTGTTGGGTCCTTGTGAATTCTGGAGTGTGGTCTAGACCTACTCTATCTGTAAAGTGTCTTGAGATAACTCTTGTTGTGAATTGATACTATAAATAAATTGAATTGAATTGAATATGTAGAATTTTTATTTTTATCTGATTTCATTTTTGTAAAAACGTCCCTGTGTTCTTCAATGTGAGACTCATGCTAAATCAACACTTTTATATAAAGTAGAAATATGATTCAGCAGGCATTCTTGAAACAAACTGACGTCAGTTTGAGACAGATTTTATTAACCTATCTTACACAGTGACATATAATGAACCTTAAGGCCACTGACATAGCCACAGGTCTAAAGCCCATGGTAACCTATTGTTTAAAGTTATTATCCTTAGTGGGTAAAAACCGACCATACACTATTGGCACCATTAAATAGTTGAGTGGTAGTCCAGTTGACCAACATCCAGATAATTGTTTTGTGTAAGGTTATTTCACAATGTAAAGAACACATAACTAAAGTAGGAAGCAGCATCAGTTCTCCTGACTTTAACTCACAAACAGGAGCTGCTTGTGGTGACAGTGGACAATTTGAAGTGTTGAAATATTTACAAATCCATCCATCCATCTTCATCCGCTTATCCGGATTCGGGTCGCGGGGGCAGCAGCTCCAGTAGGGGCATATTTACAAACGTGAGCTAAAATTGGATTGCTATACAAAAATGTATAGTTTTCCCAGACAGAGCCAGTAGAGCTCCACACAGTGACTGTTACTGCAAACCAGTCTTAAAAGGGTCAAATGTATGAGCTTCTACACACATTTATGTGGAAGTGCACACTCAGACAAATATCTTACATCACATTGCAGTGGGCTGTAACATGGCTGCCTTAGGCTGGATGTGTCTGGAAGTGTTTGGCCTTACACTCAGCAGGCCTAGAAGATGGGCTTTTGGGCCATGCTACCTCCCGGAGAGAATGACCAGGCTCAGCTGCTCTCCCTACTGACACACACATACCCCCTGCCTGCCAGCAATCACTTTCCCTGTCCACTCCTCAGCACCAACCCACACATGGGCAACAAGTCTAGGTCAGCCGTGTATGCTGTCCCCGCCATGTGATCCTGGGCACCAACAGTCACCAGAACCACCACTGTCTGCACAGTGCTTACCCAGCAGCTCCTGCTGTTCACCCTCTCTGTCTTGGCATTCATTAGATGGCTCCATTTTAGATGAATAGAGACTTAAATCCTGTCCTGAGTACAGTAAGGTAACCACAGGGTTATCATAGTGATAATAAATTTTAAAATAATACATTAAATAATTCCATCTTATTACAATTATCATTTGAATAGTGTGCCAATACTGTATGTGTAAGGTCAATGGGAGCTCAGAATGAAACACACATTATGTTGCTCAATATAAAGTTTAGACCACACATTTCATGTAAATCGTATGTTTGTCATATAAGACTGACTTCCTGTTGCCAGCAGGTGGCACTATGACAATGAGCCAATATTGGCATGTAGTTGTCCTGAGGCCTGGATTCTTATCAAGCTTGAGACATTTTGGGAAGACTGGACAATGTGCATTCAAGTTACATCAACTTCCTGTTTCACTGTGAAATGGCACGCCAGGGTAGCGTCATTCAGCGAAAAGTCCAAAGTTAAATATCTTGTCATGAAGGTCTTCAGATGTCACAGAAAAAAATTGAAGTCAATCAAGTTAGATCTGTAAGAGTACCTTGTTAAAGTACAGTGCCTGGAAATTGGGAAAACTGCCCTAAAATTGCACCACAAATTCTAAATGGCTGACTTCTAGCTGGGCTTAAGGCATACTTTTAAGATTGTGTTAGTCTGAGTGACGTTTGAAGGCATTCACCAACCGCCACCCTAAATAACTTTGAGAGAACACTTGCCATAAAAGCTAACATCAGCACTTGTCAACACCAACTGTAGTCTACTTCTTGCTTCCGTTGTTGACAAGAGATGTGTCAGAATTGAGTTTTATTTATTTAAAAGTAAAATCATTCAGATCTCAGGTGTGATTGCCAACTGGGCCACAATGTCCCTCCACTTTCAGGTCACAGAAGAATTGTTACACCTTGTCCACCTTCTACTGAACACCGCCTCCTATCACTCACTGCTCAACATAGAAAAATAACCAAAGGGGGTTGCACTTTTAAGGGCTTTTCCCACATGGAGCAACATTTGGTCTGCGTAGTTGTGTGGATGCACAGGGTCCCTATATACAGTGGGTACGGAAAGTATTCAGACCCCTTTAAATTTTTCACTCTTTGTTTCATTGCAGCCTTTTTCCAAAAATCAAAAAAGTTCATTTTATTTCTCAGTAATGTACACTCAGCAACCCATCTTGACAGAAAAAAACAGAAATTTAGAAATTTTTGCATATTTATTAAAAAACAAAAACTGAAATATCACATGGTCATAAGTATTCAGACCCTTTGTTCAGTATTTAGTAGAAGCACCCTTTTGATCTAATACAGCCATGAGTCGTTTTGGGAAAGATGCAACAAGTTTCTCACATCTGGATTTGGGTATCCTCTGCCATTCCTCCTTGCAGATCCTCTCCAGTTCTGTCAGGTTGGATGGTAAACGTTGGTGGACAGTCATTTTCAGGTCTCTCCAGAGATGCTCAATTGGGTTTAAGTCAGGGCTCTGGCTGGGCCATTCAAGAACAGCCACAGAGTTGTTGTGAAGCCACTCCTTCGTTATTTTAGCGGTGTGCTTAGGGTCATTGTCTTGTTGGAAGGTAAACCTTCGGCCCAGTCTGAGGTCCAGAGCACTCTGGAAAAGGTTTTCGTCCAGGATATCCCTGTACTTGGCCGCATTCATCTTTCCCTCGATTGCAACCAGTCGTCCTGTCCCTGCAGCTGAAAAACACCCCCACAGCATGATGCTGCCACCACCATGCTTCACTGTTGAGACTGTATTGGACAGGTGATGAGCAGTGCCTGGTTTTCTCCACACATACCGCTTAGAATTAAGGCCAAAAGTTCTATCTTGGTCTCATCAGACCAGAGGATTTTATTTATCACCATCTTGGAGTCCTTCAGGTGTTTTTAGCAAACTCCATGCGGGCTTTCATGTGTCTTGCACTGAGGAGAGGCTTCCTTCGGGCCACTCTGCCATAAAGCCCCGACTGGTGGATTGCTGCAGTGATGGTTGACTTACTACAACTTTCTCCCATCTCCCGACTGCATCTCTGGAGCTTAGCCACAGTGACCATTGGGTTCTTCTTTGCCTCTCTCACCAAGGCTCTTCTCCCCGATAGCTCAGTTTGGCCGGACGGCCAGCTCTAGGAAGGGTTCTGGTCGTCCCCAAACGTCTTCCATTTGAGGATTATGGAGGCCACTGTGCTCTTAGGAACCTTAAGTGCAGCAGAAATTTTTTGTAACCTTGACCAGATCTGTGCCTTGCCACAATTCTGTCTCTGAGCTCTTCAGGCAGTTCCTTTGACCTCATGATTGTCATTTGCTCTGACATGCACTGTGAGCTGTAAGGTCTTATATAGACAGGTGTGTGGCTTTCCTAATCAAGTCCAATCAGTATAATCAAACACAGCTGGACTCCAATGAAGGTGTAGAACCATCTCAAGGATGATCAGAAGAAATAGACAGCACCTGAGTTACATATGAGGGTCACGGCAAAGGGTCTGAATACTTATGACCATGTGATATTTCAGTTTTTGTTTTTTAATAAATATGCAAAAATTTCTAAATTTCTGTTTTTTTCTGTCAAGATGGGTTGCTGAGTGTACATTACTGAGAAATAAAATGAACTTTTTTGATTTTTGGAAAAAGGCTGCAATGAAACAAAGAGTGAAAAATTTAAAGGGGTCTGAATACTTTCCGTACCCACTGTAAATAGACAGGCGGACTGTTAAGGTATCAGAGGGTGTATGACTCACACACCAAACAGAACACTATAATCCCACAAAGACAGAACAGAGACTTAATACACAGGGTAAGAAAATAAGGAAGAGGTGACACTAGGCTGGTGAAACGCATAAGACAATCACAAGGGGGGGAAACTAAAGTCAGGAAGTAAAACTAGACATGACAAGGGAGAAAACAGAGACTTAAAAATAGCTAGTCCCCACATGGCTAGTCTTCACAGCATTCCAGAATGGGATAAAAACATGCTCTGGTTTATTGGCATTTTTTTTAAACCAATCATGATCATCTTGGGCTGCACTAAGGTGCCTTTGCAAAAAAAATTGGGGTAGGAACTTGTTTTGGTGGAACATGTGTGTATGTTCAAAGGTTGTTTTAGTTGTACAACAGAATACTCAGATTGGACAGATAGTCTAGCTAGCTGTCTGGATTTACCCTGCAGAGAGGAGCAGTGGAGCATACTCCTCAGAAAGAGCTTAAAATTCAAACACATAGACATTTTTTTTTCGGAAGGTGACGGACATCCGGCCGAAAAAAAATCGTCATTCGGGGGAATTTGCGGCGGCAACAGACCAATCTGGGAAGTGGAACGTTTTGGATATAGACTTACTGTATCTGGCTGTAACATGAAGGTACGACTTGTGTTGTAGTGTGCAAGTGGAATTGCCTCCTGTTGTTTTGTAATGCCTGGGGTAAAACGCCATAGAGCACTACCTACAGAAACTGAAACTTCAGTGCAATGTAAAGCCACTTGTTGCAATGACAGCTTAGCACAACAGAAGAAGACATGTAAAGGGATTTGTGGATTCCTCTTTAAACTCGTGTTCTAAAAAAGTGAATGGAGACTCAAACCACACAAGCACTATCTATGCCTGAGCAGCAGCGCACTTCACTCTCTATCCCGCTGATGACTTTAATGATTTGTGAAGGTTCTTCTGTCGATGCCCTGAGGCTGGCAGCAATATTAATTCTTCATCAGAATAAGGAATAAGTTTTCCTGGCTTTGAGTTTCACAAGCTTGAATATATGGTACATTTCCAGGTCTTGGTTGACAGGGAATTGACAAGGAAAGGAGGATGAAGGGAGGTAGACAAGAGAAGAGAAACAGGAAAGCACTGAATAGTAGGATATAAAGCAGAAAGAAAATAATGTGATGGAGCAGGAAAATAAGCAGATAAGTTGGAATCTTATATCGCAGGGTATATGAATTGCTCATTTTTGTGCAACAGCATATGAAAAACATCTGTTTGATTCTGGATAAATTATGCCATTCACAGAAATAACGGACCAAATGATGTCTACAGTAGCAGAGCAGACAGAAAAGACTGCCGTGATGGGGCCTTTGTCAAGCCCATAAGCCACACAAACTTTAATTTTCATGTTTGCTGATGAACTTGGTAATTACATCAAATTACTTCAGCATGAGTTTTCAATCTGATAATTGGTATCCTTTCAGCAGCTTTTGTTCTGCTTTGTAATATGCTTCCTCTAGGACGAAATGAGTGCAATTATTTGTGCTCTGTAATCCTGAAGCACACAAAGATAAAAACGTCAGAGCTGTGGTTTAATAGCTGAGCCCCGGGAGGCCCCCATGAATACAATATATTTACAGAATACAGACACAATGGAAGGAGAGGATGAAGAGGAATTACAGACACATATCAAAATTTGAATGTCATTTCATCATACTGTGTACAATTGGAATACGTGATAGTTGTGCCTCAAAGCTTTAATCATACTACAGTACAGACAGCCGACGGCCATGCACCGCATACACACTACAATCAGGAGGCTGCATATGCAAACACACTCTCACTCCCATCTTTTCACATACAGATGCTTGGTCAGGACCACTTGTTTTTAATGCTCTGGGCATCATTTTTCAATGTGCAGAGTATTTTTTTTCTCCTGGCAGACTGATGTGCTCAATGTACCAGCTTCCACTTTAAGAGCATTGAGGCAACTTCATCAAATATTGACAAAATGCTTCAAAGAAATAGATCACAGCAGTAACCAAATGTGATTTTCACTTCTAATTCTGCCTGAAACAAGACTAAAAATAGTTTGATTAGGCCTAACTTCTAAAATGATACTAAAAAACATGTTTGGTAAAGACATTTCTTATATTGTGAACTCTCATTTTTAAGTCAAAATTGTATTAAATGTCTGACTGACAAGGGTCTTACAGGGTTGACGGTCCCATATCATGCTCATTTTCAGGTTCATACCTTTATTTTGGGTTTCTACTTGAACATGTTCACATGCTTTAATGTGTAAAAAAAACACTCTCTTTCTCATACTGTCTGTCTGAATATACCTGTATTAACCGACTGTCTGAAACACTCCATTTTAGTTCCTGTCTCTTTAAGAAGAAGAAGAAAACGACATGGAAAATGTCAGCCGAATCTGATGTGCTTACAAGAACGAGGTTGTTTGCAAGCCCTGGGTGGAGATACTCAGATTGGGGGGGGGGGGGGGGGTATTCTAATAGGCCTGTATGTGACATAGTAAATGAGCCATATCTGAATGGCTAGTTGAATCCTATGTTCTATGATCTACAAAGATACCCAAAAGTTTTGTGCCCAAGCATTAAAAAACAGAGGTTTTCATGATTCGTCCCCTTTAAAGTATGACAAAATAGAAAAAAGATCAGTCTTTTGAAATGTGACTGGAGAAAACAGACAGCTTTGTAACTCCTATATTTAAGGTTGCACTATCATGTTTTACCTTTATCTCTTCACAACCCTTGTGACACAGTTTTCACCTAACACTCTTAAAACCGGCTCTATCGCCACTTCACTCCTTCCTCTTTATTTTCTACTCACTTTATCTACTCACCATTTTCCATTTCATCTTAACCTGGCAGTTGACACCTCTGCCTGCCCATTGCCTTCTCTGAAAACCTTGGGAATTGTGCAAACAAGTCTTTAAACAGTGAAAGTGCCCCACATCTGGCTTCATGGACAATCTCTTGCTTCCCAATTCCCACTTCTCTTTTTATCTTATGTCCACAGTGTGAAAAAGATGATCTTAAGAGAGTTGTAAATATCTTAATGTAGAATGGCATTATCTTTTACATTACATTACATGTCATTTAGCTGACGCTTTTATCTAAAGTGACTTACAGTTGCTATATATCAGAGATCACACACCTCTGGAGCAACTAGAGGTTAAGTGCCTTGCTCAGGGACACATTGGTTGATGTACCGCAGTGGCAATCAAACCCAGATCTCCCACACCAAAGGCATGTGTCATATCCATCTTATACCTTGTTATTAATGGAAAAAAATCTTATATAAATTGCCAGTTGCATTACTGTAAATTATCAAACTTGTTTTGCACTTGATTTGTCTCTACTGCTTTTGATTTGTCTTAGTGACATAATAAAAGTGGATTGTACACACGTCCTAAATGTCTATGAAGAAAAAATGTTTTCCCTATTTCAAATATCAGATCAATTCCCAAACTATGCAAGACAAAAACAAAACTTTGACCTTTTTTTATTGACTTGGTCAAAGCCACTAAGCACTGCAAAAACTATATATCTAAGTTAACCAGAGAACCTTAGATTTAGACGTATACGTCTAGCTGCACTAGGCAGATTGAAGTTAACAAAAGTAATTTGAGGTATTGTGACAAGGATTTACTGATCACACAAATTATTTTAGGGTGTGGTCACTAAACTTTGACATCACTGTTGGATGTGTTTAGTAAATGGTGACATCACTGTTGGATGTGTTTAGTAAACTGTGACGTCACTGTTGGATTTGGTTAGAAACTGTGACATCACTGTTGGATGTGGTTAGAAACTGTGACATCACATTTGGGTGTGGTAAGAAACTGTGACATCACTGTTGGACAGAGGTGGGTAGAGTAGCCAAAAATTGTACTCAAGTAAAAGTACTGTTACTTCAGAATAACATGACTCAAGTAAAAGTAAAAGTAGTCATCCAAATAATTACTTGAGTAAGAGTAAAAAAGTGCTTGATGAAAAAACTGTTGAGTAACGTCTGATTTATTTCTTAACACAAGCATCAATCAGACCGACAAAAATACAAAACAATCATCTTTAGGCAAATTATAGTTCATCCAATCAATAAAATAAATTAAAATTAATTTATTAATTACAAAATAGCTTAAGTGAGAGACTTGTCACATCAAATGTGGATGGATAATGCATGTGCAAAACATACTGTATGTAACCTAAAAGACAAACATCCACCTATCCACAGCAACAACTAAAACTACCACTATGTTTCCTCAAGTTAGATGTTGAGTTGTTGAACGCTCACATGTCCGTTTGTTTTGGTCGACACAGAAGACGCCGCACAATGTAGCTGCTGTTTCGCACTTTTCCTAAGGTAACCATGCTTTCACTATGAGGCCGGGGGGGTTCTCCTCGTCTGTGTTGACTTGGCGATGGTGGATTCTGACATCTTTGTTTTGCTACGACTGTAAAGCTAACCTGTCCCGCCGCTGAGATCGAGTATGGTCACGTGACTGCACAACGACGTATGATTGGTGAAACACAGTCACATGGTAGAGCCTTCAGCGGAAGACTCTCTCTCAGTCAAAATAAAACATTAAAATGAGACGTACACTGGGGTAAAAACAATGACGCGTAGAATACCAAAGAGGTAAAAAGAAAAGTAAGGAGCTCATTGTAGCCTAATGTAGCGGAGTAAGAGTACAGTTTCTTCTTCACTAATCTACTCAAGTACAAGTAAAAGTATAGTGATTTAAAACTGCTCCTAGAAGTAAAATTTTTTCAAAAACTTACTCAAGTAAATGTAACGGAGTAAATGTAACTCGTTACTTCCCACCTCTGCTGTTGGATGTGGTTAGAAACTGTGACATTACTGTTGAATGTGGTTATTAAACTGTGACATCACTGTTGGATGTGTTTAGTAAACTGTGACATCACTGTTGGATGTAGTTAGAAACTGTGACATCACTGTTGGGTGTGGTAAGAAACTGTGACATCACTGTTGGGTGTGGTTAGAAACTGTGACATCACTGTTGGATGTTGTTAGAAACTGTAACATCACTATTCGATGTGGTAGTTAACTGTGACATCACTTTTGGATGTGGTTAGAAACTGTGACATCACTGTTGGATGTGGTTAGAAACTGTGACATCACTGTTGGATTTTTGTGATGTATATTATTAAATTAAAGTGCCATTTTAACTTGCATCTGGTTCATGTTCTTATTGGTAAAAAACATTTGGAGCTTCCACAAACAGGCCTTTTCCCAATTCCTTTGTATTGCAGTGTGCTCTGCTGGTCTCCAGTTAACAGTACAGTACACCTCACCACATCTCAACAGTTTAAGGATGCTCAAAATTAATAACCCTAACTTTGCCATAATAGCACCAGCAGACGGATGTGCTTAACACTCTTTTAGCATGTAGGATAACTCAGCAGAGAGCAGAAAGCAGTTTCTATATAAATAAAAAATAACCTTTCCCAAACAGGTCTATCGTAACTGCTTTCAATTGTCAAACATTGTAAATTATTAACGGCAGTCACAGGCAAACATCAGCTCTCAAATACAGAACACTGTAGTGCCACGCCTAGTTCTAAAACGGGTTAACACTGCAACATTCTGTAGAGAGATGAATGGGGTTCTCTTTATTACGAACAAAAACACGTTTCAAATATATGAGGGATTTGATGTGGTGTCAGCATTTCAATTTGATTTGCATTGACATGCTGTAGATTGAAAATGTACATGTTTCAAAATGTCAATAAAAGCTAAAGCACTTTGGTAGATGTAGAGGCCCATAGAATCAATCCAAAGAAATGCAGATGCAAGTTGCACTAAAACAGTCTCACAGTGGCCTAAGGAAATCTATAGCTGAGATCTTATCTTATTTTCCAAAAGGGAACAAAAGACTAGATTCAGCTATCGTCTCCTGTGAGGTTGTTAATGCCCCTGGGGCTAAAATGACTTACGGGGCCCTATCTTGCACCCGCAAGTATCTTTTCTATTTTTAGACAGTCCTGAGCCCATCTGTGCGCCCATGGGCGTGCTGGTCTTACAAGGTGGTGTCTTACAGGTGCATTCTGGGTGTATTGCTATCTTGAGGCAGTGGGAAGTGACCCCAGCATTGACCAACAAAAACTTGGTGTAGGGTGTCCAGATAGCTCACTTAGTAGAGCAGGTGCCAATACAGTGAGGAAAATAAGTATTTGAACACCCTGCTATTTTGCAAGTTCTCCCACTTAGAAATCATGGAGGGGTCTGAAATTGTCATCGTAGGTGCATGTCCACTGTGAGAGACATAATAAAAAAAAATTCCAGAAATCACAATATATGATTTTTTTAACTATTTATTTATATGATACAGCTGCAAAAAAGTATTTTAACACCTGAGAAAATTAATGTTAATATTTGGTACAGTAGCCTTTGTTTGCAATTCCAGAGGTCAAATGTTTCCTGTAGTTTTTCACCAGGTTTGCACACACTGCAGAAGGGATTTTGGCCCACTCCTCCACACAGATCTTCTCTAGATCAGTCAGGTTTCTGGGCTGTCGCTGAGAAACACGGAGTTTGAGCTCCCTCCAAAGATTCTATCAGCTAGAATTCTGACCTTCAAAGACCTGTTAGTCTGTCTTCAAAATGTCCACCTCCACTCCATTTATTATCCTAAATTAGATGCACCTGTTTGAGGTCGTTAGCTGCATAAAGACACCTGTCCACCCCATATAATCAGTAAGAATCCAAATACTAACATGGCCAAGACCAAAGAGCTGTCCAAAGATACTAGAGACAAATTGTACACCTCCACAAGGCTGGAAAGGGCTACGGGGAAATTGCCAAGCAGCTTAGTGAAAAAAGGTCCACTGTTGGAGCAATCATTAGAAAATGGAAGAAGCTAAACATGAACTTTTTGGTCATAATTCCACTAACCGTGTTTGGAGGAAGAAGAATGATGAGTTCCATCCCAAGAACACCATCTCTACTGTGAAGCATGGGGGTGGTAGCATCATGCTTTGGGGGTGTTTTTCTGCACATGGGACAGGGCGACTGCACTGTATTAAGGAGAGGATGACCGGGGCCATGTATTGCGAGATTTTGGGGAACAACCTCCTTCCCTCAGTTAGAGCATTGAAGATGCTTCTCTATTCGAGGCTGGGTCTTCCAACATGACAATGACCCGAAGCACACAGCCAAGGAGTCGCTCTGTAAGAAGCATATCAAGGTTCTGGCGTGGCCTACCCAGTCTCCAGACCTAAACCCAATAGAGAATCTTTGGAGGGAGCTCAAACTCTGTTTCTCAGCAACAGCCCAAAAACCTGACTGATCTAGAGAAGATCTGTGTGGAGGAGTGGGCCAAAATCCCTTCTGCAGTGTGTGCAAACCTGGTGAAAAACTACAGGAAACGTTTAACCTCTGGAATTGCAAACAAAGGGACAGAATTGTAGCTGATAGACAGGTGTTCAAATACTTATTTGCAGCTGTATCATACAAATAAATAGTTAAAAAATCATACATTGTGATTTCTGGATTTTTTTTTAGATTAGGTCTCTCACAGTGGACATGCACCTACGATGACAATTTCAGACCCCTCCATGATTTCTAAGTGGGAGAACTTGAAAAATAGCAGGGTGTTCAAATACTTATTTTCCTCACTGTATATAGAGGTTTACTCCTCGACGCAGAGGGCCCGGGTTCCACTCTGACCTACAGCCCTTTGCTGTATGTCAGTCAGCACAATTTGAATTTGCTCAGCAAGTTCCTTAATCTTTCGGATTTGTGTCTGGATTTCCAGGCTACTGGAAACAGGCACTTCAAAGGAAATGACGTGTCTGAAATGTAAGCCATGAGAATAAGAGAGATGTGACATCATCTACTCTGGATGTTATAAGTAGTGAAGCATCTACATACACACAGACCAGCTCACTGTATTGTAGCTTTACACTCCACAAGTCATTTTAGCTCCAGGGGCTTTCACACAGGAGACAATTGCTGAATCTTTTCTTTTTTCCTGTTGGGAAATTAGATAACATCTCAGCTATAGATTTCTTTAGGCCACTGTGACACTGTTTTAATGTGACTTGGGTATATGCATCTTCATTTCTTTGGATTGACTCTTTGGGCCTCTACATCTACCAAAGTGCTTTAGCTTTTATTGACATTTTGAAACATGTGAATTGTGAATCTATGTCAATGCAAATCAAATTGAAATAAAAATCCCAAAAATCCTATATACGATGGCCGACAGGGTCAAATCATCAATCATGCTAATGAATACAATAACTTTTTTTTCAGTAGATGTCGTACTTACAATGGAGTTAGCAGTTTTGTGTTTATATGTGTGGGGGGGATTTATTCATTTTAATAAATCCCACGCTCTCTACAAAGCTCAAATTGGCTGGCTTACAGGAAAGGACTAGAAATCCTGTCTGTTTTTTTTTTGTATTTCAAGAGTGAATTGCTCCATATGAATACAGATTGATCACTTATTTTGTTGGTTAGTCGAAATTAAACCCTCTCATGTAATATGGCTTAAACGAACGTCAACGTTAAACGCTGATGCAGTTTTAAATGTTTTATTACCACGAGTATACAGACACATCTCTGCTGATTGAGTATCACCCGTGACCTGAGCCTAGACACACCCACCAAACGAGAGAAAACATATCTCAAACATAGACTTTATATTTACAGTCTATGATTTCAAAGCATTTGCACACCGCTTCACACCGTTGTGACACTGAACGTTTCCTGGCTCTCTCTCTCTCTCTCTCTCTCTCTCTCTCTCTCTCTCTCTCTCTCTCTCTGTGGGGTCAAATAATTCAAGTTCCCCTAGAGGCCTGGAGAACTTCTGTTGTCTAATCTGGATGCAGCGTTTTTTGTTGATTTTCTTTTTCCATTGATTCTGTATTGACAACGCGTTTATGTATTTGGTTGTGTTGGGTGTATTTGCTGCACGTTTGCTGAATGCCAAGCATGTCTTGTCAAATTTCTGATGTTTAATTAATTCTTAATTTGCTTGTGTTTTGTCAATTTGCATGTGTTTTTTTAAGCTGCAGGGCATTTGGCCCTGTCGGCCACACAACTATATGTGACTATATTTCACACGTGTTTTTGTTCAAAACAAAGAACTAATTAAGGTATACTGTATATTTTTTATTATGAAAGCAGATCCGACCAGGCAATCTGAGTGGTCAACTAGACAGACATTTAGAACATGTGAAGTTTGTGGATGTACAGGAGCTAAATCTGTCAATGGTAAAAAAATGTATTTCAGCAGATATCTTAGTCATTACAAGATCAAGCTAGAAAAGCAGTTTTGAGTTAATATGTAAAATAAAAGCTGCCTGTTTGTAGCCTAACTATTTAGGTTAGTTTGCTACATTTTGTATCTTGCTTGTAAACTAGCTGCTAGCTGAGGCTAACCAGCCCCTTTCTCTCTACCAGCACCACCTGCAGGAAGTGGACAGAAGACAGGAGGACGGACTGATTCTGACTGATATCTGCATTCTCCATTCTTTCTGAACTTCACTCAGCATTGTAATGTAAGGAATAAGATTTAGGGACCGTTTGGTATTTATGGAATGGACCACCGGAGGAAAATATGGGAGGGAAGTAACCTATTATGTGCAGTGATGCAGTAAGGCAGGAAGTGTGCATTGAGTTTTCATACTTTAGTGAGTAAATCTACTAAAATAGCCACCATACAGTGGAGTGTGATGTGTACGATGAGATTCAATTCAATTCAATTTTATTTGTAGTATCAGATCATAACACAAGTTATTTCTAGATACTTTACAGTTAGAGTAGGTCTAGACCACACTCTATAATTTAAAGGAACCAACAATTCTAGTAATTCCCCCAAGAGCAAGCATTTAGTGCAACAGTGGCGAGGAAAAACTCCCTTTTGGAAGAAACGGATGGCAGCTGGTTAGTCATGTATGTCATAGTTGTAAGAAACCAATGGCTATCTGTACATCGTTGCCAAGCACTAACCAGAACAGAAGGGAACTTTCCCAATCATTTTGGAGGGACATAGAAAATTATATTATTGGCAAAGAGAGGGTCAAGACTTTTTGGACTAAAGACCCAAAAACTCCTCCGGTAGCCCTTTAAATAAAAAAATGAACAGTCCCTTAGCACATTGACCATACACGGTCCAACCACATACTAGGTTTTGATCTAGGTCTTGTTTCTACTCGTGTCGTGATCGGTAATTCATTCTTCTTTTTCATATACTAATACATTTCTCAACTGTAAGTTAGTCTATTTAGGTTGAAATGTTTGTTGTTCTAAGAAAAATTGGATTTGGAGCAGTTAGTAAAAGAGCAAATTACTTGTTAAATACAGTTTTTGCAGCGCTAATGAAGTGAGTGTGATCCGATGCGTACATCTCCTCCATCATAGGCCGCTGTGTACAGCTCCGAGGCCTGCAGGAAGACGTGCTGGTGCAATCATCATTAAGCATGGAAGCTGCATATGTGACTAAAGGAGCTCGCCTTCCAAGCCATTAAACTGCATTCCAGCTCCGGGGGAACTTCGCCGCCACAGAGCTTTCTCTCCGCAGTGGCCACTGCCGCCTCTGCACACTTTAGGCGACACTCACAACAAACTCCATCCACACAAGCTCTTTAGAGACTCCATTAGAGCAAAGAAAGACACCATTTGTGAAGACACGATGTATATTGGAGAGTTAATCAAGCTGCTTAATTTGCCCGGGGCCCATTACTCACTGTGGCTTATTGTGCGGTCAAGAAGACAAACTGAGCGCATTGCAAATAGACACAATGCACCTTTAATCTTCCCAGGGCAGGCGAGAAGCAACAAACTACCTGCCAATCACATAAATTGCGACATGGTTTTTCATTAAAAGTTCAAGAAGTCTTTAGTGTTGGCAAACAGCCTCAGAGCGTCCATCTGCTAAACTGTAAATGTAAATGGACTGCTCTTTCCTAGTCTCAACAACTACTCAAAGCACTTTTACATAGTTCACCATTCACATGCATTCATACACTCTGGCTGCAGCTGCTGTACAAGGTGCCACCTGCTCATCAGATAAACACTCACACACATTTACATTCTGGGGCAACTTGGAGTTCAGTGTCTTGCCCAAGGACACTTCGACATGGAACTGCAGGGCCAGTAATCAAACCAGCAATCTTCCACCGAGCCACAGCCACCCCACACATCCCCTAGTAAACAAACAACTATTTTGCTCTGCCTACGTTGTGCCTCTTAGAACCATTAGACTTTTAAATTTAATCTAGCAGGCAACCCTTGTCAAACCGCAAACACAATTATGGTTTAAAGAACGTATCTACCGGTAAGGCTGTCCCTCATAAATAATCACGTCCATGGGTTAAAGTGATTAGCGGTGTGGAGGAGACATGTGGTGGCCCCATGCAGAGCTCGCCCCCCTGGGTGGGAGATAAAGGTGGGAGAAGATGGTTGTCATTATCTCCTTTTCTGTTTACACCATCAGTAGTTTTGAGGGACAATGAAGAACCAAACTCCAACCAACTTCCCCTATATATTCTCCCCCAAACTATGTCAGAAAGTCTTGAATGCAAACCTCCCTGGACTGTCACTGCTCGCTATTATTCCTCTACCTCTCGCTTAGGTAATGCTGGCTAGTGGAAACAAAATGGTGGAGAAAAGCAGTGATGAAGTTGCCGTAGAAGTTATTTTTGTTTCTAGTGATTTGTTTGCTAATGCTGCTATTTTCACAGCTGAGATCCATTTCTGACTGATGTCATTCAGGCCCGAGAATGAAGCCAAACACAGCTGTATGGTGCGCCTAACTGTTTACTTAATAAAGTAAGTGTATCTAGCCCTTTATATCCCTGCATAGTTTCCCCTCTCTCCTTTTCTGGCAACCGTCCTGAACGCAACAGTTGCTTTGTGTATAATAAACAAGAATAATACAGATAGAAAGCATTCCAACTAGCTTTTGTTACAACTGAACATACTGGTGGTGCACTATTTTGTGATGATACTGAATATATACTAAACTTCCACCTCTTTTATTCTATAGAAATTGACCTCTTTTTGCAACCAGTGGAGTCGCCCCTTGCTGGAAATTAGATAGAATGCAGCTTTAACTCACTTCCACATTGGCTTCACTTTTCAGGCCTGGAAGCTTCGTCCATTACTTCATCTATGGGTTAGTCTCAGTCTCGGATAGTAGCCTAAGTGATTATTTCCACATGTGACTCTCACAAAAACTGAGATTGCAGAATATATTCAGGCTTCTTAATCCTCCCTTTTTTCTCTGCCGCATTGATACTGGAATGTCTTATTTCAGCATCTTGATGAAGTTGTGGTCCATCAGCTATGAATTAGAAAGTTTAATCAGTGGAAAGCATGATGTGTGCAGCATATGTGGTCAAACCGTCATAGATTACTATTCATTCGGGGCTATGCTCGAGACATGGCCCAACTGAACGTGTCAGCTAAGTGCCGCTGGATCACATGCTGGAAATTGCCGGAACGTCCACTTCTGACAGGATATTAACCCGCTGACACAAAGGCCTGTTCAGCTGACAGAGAGCTCCACCTCTGCTACTCACTGCTGTAATTGAGATCCCACTCTCTCTCTCCATCTTTCCCTCTGTGTCATTCTTCTTTGAGGATGGACCACAACTTCATCAAGATACTGAAATAAGACATCCCAGTATCAATGTAGCAACAAAAAAAAGAGGATAAAATGCCTGATTGTATTCTGTAATCACAGTTGTATCTACAATAATAATAATAATCATTTAAGAATACAAACCGAGACTGAGACTATCCCATAGTCGAAGTAATGTACAAACCTTCCAGGCCAATGCGTGAAGCCAATGCAGAAGTGTGTTAAAGCTGAATTCTACCTAATTTTCAGCAGGGTCAACTCCACTGGTTGCAAAAAGAAGTCAGTTTCTATAGTAGTCTTTGAGAACATGAGCCTACTTCTCACTTGATTTATTAGCTCACTAAACATTATCATAATGAGTTTAAGGTCCTAATCGCTAGTTTTCACGTCTTCTTCAATACAACCTGATGTTCATTTTCTTACTTATGGTCCCATTTATTTTAGGATTGACACTAAAACATAGGGATGCTTCAGGACTTGTCAATTAGAACAGAGGCCTAGCAATGCTAACCGCGTTAATATAGACCTTGTTTTTGGGTGTCCATGTTTTCATCTTAAACTTTGACTTTGACTAACGTTAATTTGAACAGTTTGGTTGCCTGGTTCTGCCAACTAAGCTAGCTACTCTAGCATTAACTGGTAACTTAAGAGAAAGTCTGCAGATTTTTTGTTTTGCCATACATGAAGATGAACGTTTAAATAGCAAATGCACCTGTGCCCATCTGTGCGCCCATGGGTGTGCTGGTCTTACAGGGTGGTGTGTTCAGGTGAATTCTGGGGGTATTGGTATCTTGAGGCAGCGGGAAGTGATAGCTCAATATATAGAGGTATACTCTTGACTCTGACCTGCGACCCTTTACTTAACCCCTCTCTTTCCCCTTTCATATCTTTAGCTGTCCTATCATTAAAGGCCTAAAATGCCCAAAACATTCTCCAGCTCCACTGGATGACTCACATCAGAAGGGTTGAAAATGGGAAACTTTCCCTCTTTAGCATTTAGTTTAGCCCAATGCCATCGCAACCATAAACAATACTGGCTTAGCTGCATCATCCTGCCCAGCTCCACCATCTCATCCAAGATCGTCATGTATGGGATCAAAAGATAAAAGATGCCAACGTCCTAACTGCCAAACTCAAGCCTTCAAAATGGCAGTCCACAAACCAATTGGTGACATCACTGCTGCTATGTCCACTGTTTTTACAGTCTATGGATAGACCAATCACTGAACACTACTGTGTTGACGATGACATGACTACTTTGAGCATGAGCAAACTGCTTTCAAATACGTTATGTTTGATTAGTTTTACATACTGCAGTGGTTCTTCTTATTTCTTTCTTCCTGCTTAAAAAATTGGGTCAGCAGCACTTCAAGACTTTCACGATGCCAAATTGTAACGCTTTCATGTTTTCGTGGAACGCTTGTGCCGTGGCGAGGCACACTATGTGCATGTTTTGCCAAGCTGTTGTAACAACTTCCTGTGTTATAGCGACATCTACACGCTTTACAGCAACCAGCTGGTATCCAACGTGCTTCACATCAGAAACCAAGAGTACAAATACATATCATACAGTAGAAACAGTGAACATAGAAAAATCAGAAAAGGTTACAAAGAAACAGAAGAATGACATTGTCACACCACTACTACTAAACAGACTGAACAGTTATGTTTTGAGTTTGGACCTAAAAAGAGCTACATCTGTAATAGTGCAAATATCAGGGGGTAACTTGTTCCAGATTCTCGGGGCAGCCCACCGTTTATACCTGGACCGTAGTACTCTAAACCTCGCTGATTTGAAGACCGCAATGACCTTAAGTAAAGTACTTCGGGGCCAGACAGTTTAAAACCTTAAAAACAAACAATAAAATCTTAAAATCTATTCTAAAACGCACAGGGAGCCAACGTAGAGTGTAGAGAACAGGAGTGATATGTGCACGTCTAGATGTATTTGTTAAAAAGCGAGCAACAGCATTTTGCACAAGTTGAAGATGTGAGATGGACGTCTGATTCCGATCAACATAGAGAGCATTACAGTAGTCCAACCTTAAACTAATAAAAGCATGAATGGCCTTTTCTAGATCAGGAGGAAGGAAGGAAATCAGCCTTGTGTTACAAAGATGATCCAATTTACATGAAATTAACATGTTGTGGTCTAGACATAATATACAGCAACATGATGTATAAGTATGTATAAATGTATTGTGAGTGTTCCCCTACGTGCTACATCTTTGCAATATGTGATTTCCAGTGCCACGCACACCACCCAGGAGATAATGGCTAACTCGTGCTCGCAGGGTTAGGAAATCCACAACTGCAGTCTTTCCAGTCCCCTGACGTTATTTATATTTACACTATATTGTCACTTAAAAGAATTTGAAGTACCATAAGAAGGCAGAACCCAACCTAAACATAATTTGTGAATATTTGTCTAAACCCGGCCTAACCCGTTGTAGTTCGGTTGCCACATCCCAAGTGTTGATCTGTTTCAGATTCCTGAGACAGGACTGACAGAAGGCAGTGTTAAGAAATATAATGAAAGTCTGTCGGAAAAGTCAGCTGCAGGTGTCTGTGCAGATCTCCTACGAGGGTGCAGGAAGAAAAAAAAAGATCTCATGAATGCACACAGCAATCACTGTGATTTGACTCGCAGGCAGCAGACCTGCTCATCTCAATATATTTCAATTTGATTTAAATATATTTAAATACCTGAATCCTACCCTGTGGTTGATTTGCATGACTGGGACAGAGGATACATATATTTAAGGACTAAAGGGGGAGGATGGGGACTCCAGGTGACTCTGCTGTGGGCTTGACGGACAGCTTAGTGTCATGTTCTAATGACAATTATTCAGGGAAATTAGAATAGATCTCCATAAAGATTGATCCAGTCAGTAATTACTGCCTGAGGATAGAAGAAAAGTGCTGGAGTGCAAACTCCTGTCATGTATTAGCTAAGAAGTATGCTTGTATAACAATTTCCAGCTTAGGTGACATCAGGATGAAATACTGAAAGGATTTACACCTGTAACAGGGATAGAAACTTTCAGAAAATGTTACAGATCCCAGAGAATAAAACACTTTAAAAGCAATACATTGCCATGACCAGTTTCATATGATATCGTACAAAAAGTTATGCACAACGATTCATACGGTAGCCTACGAAATGAAACATTGTGGTTTGAAAACAAAGATCCCTTGAAGTAGTACTTCCGGGACACAAAATATCGCATACAGTGATAAATAAGTGGAATACATAACAATTACAGTGCATTACTTTTCATACCTATATGTGCGGATGGTTCATGAGTCCAGCCTTTTTAAAGAGGCATGGAGGTGGAATTATGGGTACTTAATTAACTCCTCTGTGCAAAATGCGTACAACACATTTCTTTTTAAATCTGCGATATTTGAAAATTTTTAGATAAACTGGTTTTATGTAGAGTATAATTGTGTCTTGTGGTTTTGTCTTTTGGTTTTTGTGTGTTAAATTGACTACGAGCAGAAGACTGAAGGCGAGTAACATTAGGCGCAAAATAACTAAACTAATGTAAGACAACGTTTTCCATCTGTGAAATGTTATTCCATGTTTTGGCATTTCTTTCTTATCTTATCCAAAACCAGCACAAACGTTTGTCTTTTTGAGTGTTTATGGTCAGAACTGGCCAGATGTCCGTTCCAAGATGGCGGCAGCAAAGAAGCATCTCACAAGCCAGAGGAAATATCTAATATATACTGTATATATACAGTGCCTTGCGAAAGTATTTGGCCCCCTTGAACTTTTCAACCTTTTGACACATTTCAGGCTTCAAACATAAAGATATAAAACTGTAATCTTTTTGTGAAGAATCAACAACAAGTGGGACACAATTATGAAGTGGAACAAAATTTATTGGATATTTGAAACTTTTTTAACAAATAAAAAACTGAAAAATTGCGCGTGCAAAATTATTCAGCCCCTGTACAGCAAACTCTGTGAGGATCTCTGAGTGATCCAATGTTGACCTAAATGACTAATGATGATAAATAGAATCCACCTGTGTAATCAAGTCTCCGTATAAATGCACCTGCTCTGTGATAGTCTCAGAGGTCTGTTTAAAGTACAGAGAGCATCATGAAGAACAAGGAACACACCAGGCAGGTCCGTAATACTGTTGTGGAGAAGTTTAAAGCCGGATTTGGATACAAAAAGATTTCCCAAGCTTTAAACATCCCAAGGAGCACTGTGCAAGCGATAGTACTGAAATGGAAGGAGTATCAGACCACTGCAAATCTACCAAGACCCGGCCGTCCCTCTAAACTTTCAGCTCATTCAAGGAGAAGACTGATCAGAGATGCAGCCAAGAGGCCCATGATCACTCTGGATGAACTGTAGAGATCTAGAGCTGAGGTGGGAGACTCTGTCCATAGGACAACAATCAGTCGTACACTGCACAAATCTGGCCTTTATGGAAGAGTGGCAAGAAGAAAGCCATTTCTTAAAGATATCCATGAAAAGTCTTGTTTAAAGTTTGCCACAAGCCACCTGGGAGACACACCAAACATGTGGAAGAAGGTGCTCTGGTCTGATGAAACCAAAATCAAACTTTTTGGCAACAATGCAAAATGTTCGTAAAGCAACACAGCTCACCCTGAACACACCATCCCCACTGTCAAACATGGTGGTGGCAGCATCATGGTTTGGGCTTGATTTTCTTCAGCAGAGACAGGGAAGATGGATGGAGCCAAATACAGGACCATTCTGGAAGAAAACCTGATGGAGTCTGCAAAAGACCTGAGACTGGGACGGAGATTTGTCTTCCAACAAGACAATGATCCAAAACATAAAGCAAAATCTACAATGGAATGGTTCACAAATAAACGTATCCAGGTGTTAGAATGGCCAAGTCAAAGTCCAGACCTGAATCCAATCGAATCTGTGGAAAGAACTGAAAACTGCTGTTCACAAACGCGCTCTCCATCCAACCTCACTGAGCTCGAGCTGTTTTGCAAAGAGGAATGGGCAAAAATGTCAGTCTCTTAATGTGCAAAACTGATAGAGACATACCCCAAGCGAATTACAGCTGTAATCGCAGCAAAAGGTGGTGCTGCAAAGTATTAACTTAAGGGGGCTGAATAATTTTTATTTGTTAAAAAAGTTTGAAATATCCAATAAATGTTGTTCCACTTCATAATTGTGTCCCACTTGTTGTTGATTCTTCACAAAAAATTACAGTTTTATATCTTTATATTTCAAGCCTGAAATGTGGAAAAAGGTTGAAAGGTTCAAGGCCGAATACTTTTGCAAGGCACTGTATATACAGTATGTATATATATATATATATATATATATATATATACGCACGCACGCCGTTTGTTTGGGGTCACTTAGAAATTTCCATTGCACTCCATTTTAGACAGAATACCAACTGAAATCAGTTGCATTGTTTTTTAACTAGGGCAGCAGTTTTCAGATTAAATTATATGCTTGCTAAAAAGGTTAGTTAGTTTTTTTAAAATTATATCAGATTAGTGAACAGAATGTGCCTTTAGAACATTGGATGAATAGTTGCTGATAATGGGCAATGTAGATATTGCATTAAACATCAACCACCCACTCAGATCAGCTGGTGTTCTGTCTATAATGGAGTGGGATGGAAATTTGTAAGTGACCCCAAACCTTTGACAGTAGTGTGTGGTGTGTGTGCATATACTGTATATGATCTTCACTTAGGTCTTTAGAGAGCTTTAAGGATTAATGTCTGATCAGATTGTGACTTTGAGAACAGTTCAGCCATATCTACTGTACTTAGGCAATCAAAGACATGCGAGTTAGGGTTGGGCAATGAACAGAGACAGAGAAAGAAAGGTACCTATTACCAAATTAGCCTTGTCTTCCTCATTATGTTTTACATCACCTGCTCTCTGTTTCTGCAGCTAATCAAAGTGACCCTAACTGCATCAACCCATTTCTCTAAAGCCATAAAAGGCCCAGGCACAGCTTCATAAGAGCAGATGAAATGCCAGCGCTGATCATCTGCCTTTCTATTGCTTTTGTCGGAGGACTGAAATGACTAAGGTGGTCAAATGAAAACATTTTGTTTAAAAAAAAATAAAATAATTGTTGCTATTCTCTTTCATGTATAGGGCTCTTCTGTAAAAAACATGTATAAAAGAGCATCTTCCAGCAAAAGTTAGATTCATGTTGGATTTTTCATTAGGATTTGGAATCACAACCATCAGTCAGATGTGTTTTGTTGTTACTTAATCTTGTTTGATTAGTTAATACTTATACTAAGAGATATAGATTATTTTCAACTGAGATGTGAGTAGAATTTTTGAATAATTCAAATCACCACAGACACCAGACCCTGGGTGACAGTTGCCAACTTTGGCATGCCTTGGATTTGTTTTCTTTCAAATACACTTTTAATTCAAATGACTATACATGTTCCAAACCTTGTAGAATGGTTCAGTCTCATTCCAAAACAAAGAGAGGAGAAACGTCCAGACCGAGGTGCTATGGCAGCATCATTTATGGAACTTTTAACCCGTTAATGTACGATTGACTTGTTCAGATTGAACTCTGCAACAGGGAAACTTTAAATCCCCCTTTACTCACACACAAACTTTTGTGTGGCTGTTGGTGGCACGCATGAGTCAGTTGACAATCAGACTAATGAATGTTGACATCCATCGCTCGGCTCACACTGTATTCAGATCTCTTTGCCTGTGCGATACTGCTGGGTTAATGAATAAATGTCATAGCACAGTAGCTGGGAGTGATCATGCATACGTAATGTGAGGGATGGCTGTGTGGGATAGTAGGAGCGGAGTCCAGACCACATGGGACTCCCAAAGAAATGCAGGTCCACCATACAGTGGATATTATCCAAAGGCCATGTATGCTTGTTTTTTCTCAGCTCCCCATCTAAAACCATCAGTCCGCCCCTCCGTCACAATTAGCTCATCAGCTTGCCCCCACCTTCTCAATCATTTACAATGCACCAGGCGCTTTCACACACCATTTATTAGGATAGAATGCCCAGGCTTTCTTGTTTGGTGTCATTCACTTTAATGCGTTTTGACACCTAAATCAAACATTGCTGCTCTGACTGGACCACATGCCGCAAATACTGATTATTCACTGCTCTGTTTGATTTTGCACACACTGTGCACATGAAGACATAATGCGATGGTTGTCAAAAAAGCAGCTAGTGTTTTCATCCACTGTGGAGAGTTGCTTAAGTTTAACATGTTCACATGTGCATTTGCTCAAATATCATACACTGTGAGAACCTGATGGAGTTATCCTCTACTGCACCTGCCCTGAACTTTTTCGGTAGTGCCAGTGAACCTTACAGCCTCCAGCTCTCAGCCAAATCTGAACCCCTCCCCTTCTGCCGCACCTTATTGAGGACTGAAATAGTGCACTGGTTAACATACATACTGACCTGCAAGTACATGTATGACAGTGTTCTGATTCCTCCTAGGAATAAAATGAATGCTTCTCCACCAGAGCTTGAGGGCAAGCAAGCGGGATGATTTTGGATGGAGCACAGAGCGGATTTTTCTAAATGTTGGAACATTGCCTTATCTTCGGCTTCACCCCGGCAACAATCAAGAGTCTCAAGAAACTATGACTGAAAGAGAAGCGCCACTGTCCAGTATGTCTGTTTAGCGTATTGGACAGTGGCAAACAGCAATCACAACTCATGTTGACATTGATAGGGGCGGCGCCTTCAAGTGGCTGAGGTAAAAGATAACAGACGGCCTAGGACTTTCACCCTGGAGAGATGGTTTGAGTCCCATTTACCATTAATATGAGTTGCCCCAGCCTGCCTACGGTCCCCCAGTGGCTAGAAATAGTGATGTGTAAACCGAGCCCTGGGTATCCTGCTCTGCCTTTGAGAAAATGAAATCTCAGATGGGCCAATCTGGAATCTTGCGCCTTATGAGGTCATAAGGGGCAAGGTTACCTGCCCTTTCTCTGCTTTGCCCGCCCAGAGAATTTGGCCCACCCATGAGAGAGACATCATGACTTTCAAAGTGGCAGTTGGTCAAGGCCACACCCCCAGCCTCCACCTTGCCCCCCCCCCCCTCCTTAAAAGCTACAGACTCAGAAATGGCACATACTAAGGAAAGCTCATTGTGGGACTGGCTCTAGTGGCTGTAATTCTGCACCAAGGCTGAAATACCATCTGGTCCCCTAATATCAGATACAGTATTAGGGGACCACTAAATCCTATATTAAAGAGACTTCAGATACAGTATTAGGGGACTACTAAGGTCTATATAAAAGAGACTTCAGATACAGTATCAGGGGACCACTAAGGTCTATATAAAAGAGACTTCAGATACATTATTAGAGTACCACTAAGGACTATATAACAGTATCCAAAGAGCACCATGTCATGGGACCTTTAAACTTCACCAGGTAGTTTTTGTGCCTAAACATACCAAAACTGCTATCGTTTCACAACGTTAAAGTTATAGTGTGCAACTATTTTAAATGAATAAACTGCCTGTTACATACAAGCCATTGCCAAATAAGTTGATAGAAAGCTAATTAAGCTAATCAGCCCAAAAAAAAAAAGACATCACAAACATACTGTAAACCAAGACTTCAGATCCATGAATAATCAATCCCCTCCTTCCATTTGATCAAGGCAATCCATAGCAGTATATCATGTAATAAAGGGATGGGACTCAGCTATTCACATTGGCCCTTTAATCAGAGGAAATCAGCCAGAATCAGCTTCTCTATCTTTCTTGTACGAGCTCCCACTTTAATAGATCAAACATAAACAGGCCTTGATCAATGGATAACTAATCATTAAACCCCTGCCGCTTCAAGACTGGCTCGCTGCAACAGATGTTCCTAGTGTAGAATGCTCATTCAAGCCCAGTGATTTAGGGAAGGCTGGAGCGATTAAACCAAACTCAGAATCAGATGATGACATCAGTCCCAGCAGGGCTGCTACTCCTGAGGCTAAAAGGTAAATAAGACTTCTGTCTTTGATTAACGATCAGAAATGTTTAATAGGAATGTTCTTGTGAAGGAGCCCAAAGGAGTCTTAAGGTCAGAGATGAAAACTTGCAACAAACTACTTTTATCAAACTTTGAATTAAGTTTGGTTAAAGTTGGACCTTCCAGCAGCGCTAACTCAAAGGAAACTGGACAGGCTCTTTGGTCTTGAAGACGTTTCTCGAGTCTTCCAAGACATTTAATCAGTACTGAGTGTGTCAACTCAGACACTGTGCGGCTCCTTCACATCAAGATCACTGTTCACATGGATTTAGGAATGGGGTTATATCAGCTGTATTTTAAAAACATTCATACACCAGTATATATCAGGTTAAAGATCAAAGGGCCACACTATGGAGCTCTAGCTGAAAACACATCTTTTGGCCTATATTCCACAGTAAGCCAGCATCTTCTTTGCCAAAAACTGAGCTTTTCAACAGCAGTCTTCACATTAGTCCTGGGGCCTCATTTATTAACTTTGCACATTTTCATGCACACGGTGTGATGTATAAAAATTAACTTGACATGAGATAGTGCGGGCGGTCATGCAAACTCTCAAGCAGACGTGAGAATGTGCGGCTCGTCAGCAAAGTCTTGTCTGGCTCTGTACCGTGGCGAATTCTGACTGAAAAGTGCAGAGACTCACCAAATATTAGAAAATAAAGTTCCCACTTTAGCTACTGTTGTACTGTTTATGACGTTGACTATAAAAAAAACATAATTATAACTGCTGATACACAATGAAAGTTTAATCATTTATGGGGATGTTTTACATCAAAAGGCCAAAACCCAAATGGAAAATGCTATTAACTGAAGGCCACACTTCTGTAAAACATGAGGGTGTCAAATGAATTAAAAATCCACTCAGGGGCGCCTGGATAGCTCACCTGGCAGAGCGGGCACCCATACGTATAAAGAGGCTTAGTTCTTGATGCAGCAGGCGAAGGTTCAACTCCAACCTGCGGCCCATTGCTGCATGTTATTCCCACTCTCTCTCTCTCTCCCCTTTCAAGGTAAAGTAAAATGTGCAGTTGGAAAATTGTGTTAAAAAAATAAATTAAATTAAATCCACTCAGGAAATACAGATAGTCACCCTCTATAGGCCTATATAGCTACAGTGAGGAAAATAAGTATTTGAACACCTTGCTATTTTGCAAGTTCTCCCACTTTTTTTTTTATAAATTGTCATCGTAGGTGCATGTCCACTGTGAGAGACATAATCTAAAAAAAAATCCAGAAATCACAGTGTATGATTTTTTAACTATTTATTTGTATGATACAGCTGCAAATAAGTATTTCAACACCTGTCTATCAGCTACAATTCTGTCCCTCAAGACCTGTTAGTCTGCCTTCAAAATAGTCCACCTCCACTCTATTTATTATCCTAAATTAGATGTACCTGTTTGAGGTCGTTAGCTGCATAAAGACACCTGTCCACCCCATACAATCAGTAAGAATCCAACTACTAACATGGCCAAGACCAAAGAGCTGTCCAAAGACACTAGAGACAAAATTGTACACCTCCACAAGGCTGGAAAGGTCTACGGGGAAATTGCCAAGCAGCTTGGTGAAAAAAGGTCCACTATTGGAGCAATCATTAGAAAATGGAAGAAGCTAAACATGACTGTCAATCTCCCTCGGACTGGGGCTCCATGCAAGATCTCACCTCGTGGGGTCTCAATGATCCTAAGAAAAGTGAGAAATCAGCCCAGAACTACACGGGAGGAGCTCGTCAATGACCTGAAAAGAGCTGGGACCACCGTTTCCAAGGTTACTGTTGGTAATACACTAAGACGTGATGGTTTGAAATCATGCATGGCACGGAAGGTTCCCCTGCTTAAACCTGCACATATCAAGGCCCGTCTTAAGTTTGCTAATGACCATTTGGATGATCCAGAGGAGTCATGGGAGAAAGTCATGTGGTCAGATGAGACCAGACTAGAACTTTTTGGTCATAATTCCACTAACCGTGTTTGGAAGAAGAAGAATGATGAGTACCATCCCAAGAACACCATCCCTACTGTGAAGCATGGGGGTGGTAGCATCATGCTTTGGGGGTGTTTTTCTGCACATGGGACAGGGCGACTGCACTGTATTAAGGAGAGGATGACCGGGGCCATGTATTGCGAGATTTTGGGCAATAACCTCCTTCCCTCAGTTAGAGCATTGAAGATGGGCCGAGGCTATGTCTTCCAACATGACAATGACCCGAAGCACACAGCCAGGATAACCAAAGAGTGGCTCTGGAAGCAGCAGATCAAGGTTCTGGCGTGGCCTAGCCCGTCTCCAGACCTATAGAGAATCCTTGGAGGGAGCTCAAACTCCGTGTTTCTCAGCGACAGCCCAGAAACCTAACTGATCTAGAGAAGATCTGTGTGGAGGAGTGGGCCAAAATCCCTTCTGCAGTGTGTGCACACCTTGTGAAAAACTACAGGAAACGTTTGACCTCTGGAATTGCAAACAAAGGCTACTGTACCAAATATTAACATTGATTTTCTCAGGTGTTCAAATACTTATTTGCAGCTGTATCATACAAATAAATAGTTTAAAAATCATACAATGTGATTTCTGGAATTTTTTTAGATTATGTCTCTCACAGTGGACATGCACCTACAATGACAATTTCAGACCCCTCCATGATTTCTAAGTGGAAGAACTTGCAAAATAGCAGGGTGTTCAAATATTTATTTTCCTCACTGTATATAGATAGATAGATAGATGTTTATTGATCCCAAGAAAAATGGGAAATTCCAGTGTTACAGCAGCAAAAACAGTCACAAAGCACAGAATATAAATATAAATGAAATACTAGGAAAAATATACATACATACATGGTAAGCACTCCATCTTATTTCCCAGAGATGAAATACCTTACTCACTGCGCAACAAGGTGAGGTGGCCAAACTCATATGATGCCTATTTGATCCCGTAGATGATGTGTTAGTAAGTGAACAAGGTGTAGGAAATAAACCGAGCCACACACAGTGGGTCCAATGCAACAGCTTTACGGTGCTGTTTGGATGCCATAGACAGATTGTTTTAACCACTTCTTACATTTACATTGTGTAGAACATTGATCACTTTCTTAATTCTGTACATATTTAATATATTTCTGTATTTACTATTTCATTATTTCATTCATGCTGGCCTTGATTCCCTCTCTGCCTCCTGACTCGGGTCTCCCTTGGGTGAGGGACTTATTTAGAAAATTAATGGCATTATTTCAGTTAGTTCAAACTCCTTATTGTGCGTAATTTGGACTGACACTGAATGGCATGTTGTTTGGCAACTGGTGTGGCGCTGCCACTCTTCTCTTGAGTTCCACTTGGACATAAGACATTCTGCCATAGTTTGGTGCATTCATGGTTTGGTACAGCACCTCAATCTCACAGTTGGTGAAGATTGTTTCCGTCTGTAGCGGAATTACCCATTGTGATTGGACAAAAAATTACGGCAGGAGTGCATTTCCATAGTCATTCATGGGAGGAGGCAATGCTGGGTTAGTGGCTTGTTCATGTGTGCTCAAACTCAAAAAAAAAGGAAAAAAATACCTGGCGTATTTTATAATATGTTTTGACCGTGTGCCGACTTCTGGTATGAAAGCTGCACAGCCTTTTATAAATGTGGCCCCTGGTGATATGTGAAAATAATGTTTTTTTAATAAAAGCATGAACATTGGTACACTTACAGTTTGGGGCTGTTTAGGCTATTTTCTGTTGTTTACTACCAGACAGAATTGACACAGAGGGCACCTTCATGCAATATAAAGTTAATGTAGAGCGATGGATTGTTTTCCTATCAGCAGGCCGTAATTGCGCTATGTCTCTATATTGTTCTTCTCTTTACAGTGTCAGGGTTAATAAACCAAACCGTTATGGTTATGGCAGAATGTAAAATGGCTGCCACGGCAAGGTGTTTTTTTTTTACAATGGCTCCATTTCTAAAAAAGATTAGGCCTCAAACTGTACAGGTGTACAAATTGTCAAGCTTTAAAAACATACTTTGACACATATCACCAGGTACATCTGAATATGTTGGCTGTGTGGCAGTAAGGTTAAAAGGGAACACTTTCTCAAGCCTGTAGTCCTCTATGAACATGGTCGTTTGTACAATACAGCTGTACTTTTCTTCTCTCGTAACTTGATTGACATCTTACAGCAGTGCAGAAACAACTATTATGCCTGGTAAAAAAAAGTCAGTAATCCAGCTAATGCTGTCTCAACCCTAATGCCAAACATGGATTTTGGACTGCGAGCATTGGTCCTGGATCTTGGCACTGCACATACATTGTTCACCACATATGTATCCTGCTGCTTGTAATCTATCTGTAAACTGGATTATTAGACTAGTACAGTACAACACATTATCCAATTCCAAATTCCAAAAATATGGTTTTGCATTACATTGAAAATACATCCAGGAACACATTATTTCCCTGTCTATCATGTCATTTTTGAAGACTCATATAAGACTGGAAGTCACATTGATGTATTTTCCATCTCGTACAGATTTTAAAGGGTGTGTTGTATAACTATAACTGTTGTATGTTTGGGGCATAATGGCCCCCTTATTTAACCTTCCTTCATCTGTGAGCAACACAACTGATATTGATGTAACTGACTGAATTCTAAGTATCGACAAGGATGCTAATTGAGGCTTCCCTTGGTCAATAAACTGTATGTAACGTAATCATATTTTTTATAGCTATATTCTGTGGTTATAAAAGTAGGAAGTAGATTCCTGATGACTATATTAAATAGATTTCAAATGTCCATAGAGGCCCAGTCCACTGCAGAGAAGAAATATCGAGCATTATTAGGAGCTGCAGTGTCTGGAAGAGTTTGGGCAGGTAGATACATTTGCACACATTTCTCTCATTCCTATGTATGAACATGGAAAAAGTGCAGGGACAGCAAAATTACTCTGCACGTCTTTACATTTCCATATGTCCCCTAAACTGATGACCGAGACAAGCAACTGCAATAAGATCCTCACGACTCATTTTTTATTTGCCTGTCTATTTTGGAGACTAGAGCCAGAGAGAAGACTGTCATTTAACAAGTCCTTGATATTAAGAAGAAGAAATGAGAGCGAGGAAAGGAGGTTGAAGAAGGGGGGGGGGGGGGAGAAAAACACAACAAGCACATTCAAAGTCATGCTGAAGCCCTAATTGAGTTATGCAGATAGCGTATGTTGATTGCGAAGGCATTTTGAGATGCTTTCCCAATGTCTCCCGGGGATTGGAACGGGGTGATATAAACAGCATTAATGGAAGGAGATGAAAAATGCTTACACTGCCTCAGCTCTCTGGCAGGCATTTGTTTACCCAATCTGAATGGGAAGAAATCTATCATAAAAGCCAGAGTTGTTAACAGTCAGGATGACTTGGTTGTGGATCCTTTGTAGTGCACTTCTGAGATCTAAACATGCAGACAGTACAGCCATGGCTGACTTCACTACGTGGTTAAATGATTGAACTGTGAGGTTTATACATCTCATGACAACACAAATGTAGAACAGCATGTCTGTTGGGACATCACAGTTCATCAGTAGTAGTAGTCAACTATGAAATAAATCGCCAGCTATTGGTAATCAATGAATTGCTTTGAGTCATTTTTTTAAGAAAAGAGTACAAATTCTCTGATTGTTAAATCTAAAATGACTTTCTTCACTCCTCTGTGGCAGTAAACTGAATATCAATCAATAACTCTTGAGGACATCATCCTGGCCTTCGGGAAACAAATCCCAGATCTACATTTTTAAGACTTGATATTTTATACAGTATAAGAACTAGATAATAGATAAGTCGAGAACATAATCGACAGCATTGAAAATAATTGTTGCAGCCCTAAAAGGAACAGTCCATAATTTTTGGAAATATTCTTGTTTGCCACCTTATGAGATGTAGGCATTGATTGTTTGGCGTAATATCTTGGCCTTGCTCCAGCAGAAGCAAAAAGTCAAGTCCTGTCCAAAAGTTTTTACAGCCAACCTAGTCTTGCTTTGCCAGGCTCCTCCACAGCGTGCGGAGGAGGGTCTGACTAGTCCACACAGCAATTCCGGATAGGAGAAAAACGTGCTCTGGTTTATCAGCATTTATTTAAACCAAACACAATCATCTTGGGCAGAGTGGAGCCACGGTGCCTCTGCTTAATAGTCTCAGGAAGGAACTTGTTTTGGTGGTACTTGTATATTCAGAAGTAGTTGTAGTCGTGCAACAGAAACCTCAGATTGGACAGATAGTCTAGCTAGCTGTCTGGATTTACCCTGCAGAGATCTGAGGAGCAGTTAACCATAGTCCTCAGAAATCCACCGGAGGTTAGAACACCAACACAAAGGAAGAGGAAGGGGACGGACATACGGCCAAAAAGACAGACATCCAGCGAAATTTTTTGGCGGCAAACGGAGCAATCCAGTAAGTGTAATGTTATGGATATGGACTATAGCCACCCTGGCTGCTAGACCAGTGGTTCCCAAACATAATTCATAACAAGGACCCCTAAACTGATATAAATTTGACCACGGACCCCAGATTTGATAAGATTTCTGTCTGATAGGATTTTTACTTTTAGATGTTTTATTAAAGAAAGTGTATAAAACCCATCACTAAAATAGACATACATTCTGTGTTACTTATGGATGGAATTAAAGTGAAAATAAATGATTCCCATAATTCCCAAGTGTTTAGAAAAGCGCTATAAAAATAAATGTATTATTATTATTATTACTATTATTATTATTATTATTATTATTATTATTATTATTATTATTGTTGCTGTCGATCCTCTGGAACCCAGGACATTTGGAAACACTTCTGACCCATTTTGGTTTGGAATCTGCGGGGTTGTGTTTAGATTAGATTACATTCTACTTTAATCTCATTGTACAGTGTACAGTGTACAAAGACAGCGAAATGCAGTTTGCATCCAACCAGAAGTGCAGAAAAAGGAGAAATGTGCAATGTATAGACAGGAGGTGTCTAGGCAAGGACAAGAAATATATTGCAGTGTTATAAGAGCAGAATAAATATGGCTATGTAATATAAACAACGTATGAACAACATGTACAGATATTTGCAATGTAGAAGCAGTCTCAACGGAGAACTTTGGCAACACTGACACTGACAACAATGTTTTGCCGCCTGATTGGGTCGGAGATCATGTTTGGCTCAAAACTCTGCTTAATAACCAAAATGTTCCTGGAGTAAAGAAAGAGAGCGAGAGAGAAAGAGAGGGAAAAAAACAATGCTATGAAATAGAAGCAGCAATTAAGTGTCCTCGAAGAAGTATTTAGCGAAGCAAGATGCTAGCAAGTGAATGAGAGTTTTTCAACGCCTGATGTTTGTTTTCAAAGTTTTGTGTTGTCTTCACTTTCGGGACCTTCTCGAATTCCTCGTGTCAAATTGACCCGTGACTTATTTGGGGTTTTAAAAAAAATAATTCCGAAATAAAATGTAACTTCATAATCTATTAACAAATGTTGTCTTTATCTCAATTTCAAACAATTGAGATAACATAAGGAATGCAATCAATCTCTACTAGAACACAATTATAAATGGAAGTGTGATTCATTTTTTATTTTTTAAGGTTATAATTCATGTTAAAAATCCTCTATGTGATCATTCTTATCTTAGAAAAAACATAAGTGGTCATATCCAGAATCATTATCTGAATTGAGTCAGGAAAACATGTTTATCACAGAAAATAAGGTAAGGCCATTGATTTTCAGGTAGAAAAAAATGTAACTTGTACCATTTTTCTTCTTGTAAAAATTTGAAATAGGTCAATATGACCCGAATACCATACAAGGGTTAAATGGTTTCACCCCTCTTACATTACAGGACCCATGTCCCCATATTACACTGCCGTAGATCTGACATCGTTTGACCAAAGACTTTTGTCAGTCCCGAGGGTCACAGCTAATTGTTATGGGGACAGGGCTAACTTAAGTATGTTAGTTTCCGTTTCTTTGTTCTGATTGTCTGATTGGAGCAACTTGTGTTGTGTGTAAAGTGCTATATAAATAAAGATTGATTTGATTTTCCTTTAGATGAGGACGGGGCTTACTGCAGGTGATTCTGGGTAGAGTACAGGTGACAGAGAAGACTTGAGTTGTTACATACATAGCATAAAGTACGCAAAACAATCCCTCAATAAAACACAGCTTAACTCCAAAATTGAGTCAATAAAGCGCCACTAATGAGAGTTACGACAAAGAAAACCATAGGCATTTGTAAATAAGTGAAACATACTGATGTGCCACACACACACTTTGGCAGCAGATGCCTCCCAGCTGCTCAGGGAATCAATTCCTTGGTGCAACTCTGTAATATATGTGCGAGACTAGAACACCATCGCCGCATTCCAATGGCGTTATCGAGGGAGGCTGATTGCAGAGGGAAACATATGGTTCTATCTACAACAGTAAAAAAAAACAATAAAAAAAAAACAGTGCTGATAGGCATCTTCAGAAGTTTACAGTACACTCAGATCTCTGTGGACATAGGCATTGTATATGAAAAGCTTTTTATTGGCTCTGCTGCCTCTTCATACATACAGGATAGAGCTTGTTTACGGCGCGCCCATGAGCACAGGGTGACGATGGTACCCTGGGAATTAGAGTGAACAGGTCCGTGTAGGTGTTCTGTGTGTATGTGTGTGATTGAGGCAGAGCTGTTACATAACCCATTTTTACCAATGGGGAATTGATTTTGACAGTTAATTGAAGGATATGCTTATCTTGAAGAAGCTATGTCTCTTGTATTATTCCCCACTGCAGTCATCATCTGCATATGGAATTAACTCCACACCCCCACCACCCCTACCTGAGCATAAAAATGGAGCTTAGCAAGAGATAAGCTGGCTGTTTTTACTGCCACGTCGCCAGAGAGAGAAAACTTTTTCTCCAGCAAAGGAGGTGAAATTAGCATTTAAATAGCAACACATATTCTATCATCCAACTTGATTTGATGCAACAGCAGTTGACACACAGTAAAAAAAAAACAATCAAGACAAGCAGAACGGGCAGAGACGAAGAGGAAAGACTGTCTTAAGCAGCAGAAAATACACAGATTTGTTCTCTTGATGTCAAAGACAGCAGTTTATTCGCACATGGAGGCGTAGCTGTGCAAGCAGCAGTAGGTAGTTACACACCTCCAGCTCCTCGTAATAAAGTTAGAGCTACAATGCACAGCTTTGAATGTTGGCAGATGGCAGCCTGAGGTAACTGCTGAGCCTCTGAGGGCTTCATTATCCCAAAAGTCATGTCATGGCAATAAAGTGCACTCCACTCTGGCCTATACACGTCCTTCCAGTGGCTCGTGGCAGAGCTTATGTGAACTCTTTAAGGAAGTTAAGTTTCAAAAGCCACAGGCAATGTGCAAACAAAGACTGTTAGAATAATGGACGAAGCATCCAGGTCTGAAAAATAAAGCTAATGCTTAAGTGCCTTGAACCTTCATTCTATTTAATATTCTGCGGCGGGGGGCGACTCCAGCATCTCCAATAAAAAAAGTCTGTGACAAAATGTGTCTAGTTCTCAATTATGGTCTCATTTATTTAAAAAACAAAAAGATAAAGCAGGGGATGCATTAGGGGTGTGGCTATACGCTGACCTGTCAATAAGGACAGAGGCTTAGCAATGCTAACCATGGCTCTGTGGACATTAAAATAGACCTGGACTTGTTTTTGGCTGTTGTCCGTGTTTTCTTCTTAAGTTTTGGCTCACTGTGTATTTTCACTTAAAGTTAATTGGAACATTTTGGTTGCCTAAAAATGTCTTGTTCAGCGTTCTGCCAACTAAGCTAGCTAGCAGCAGCTAGTGTTAGCGGGTAACCTACGAAAACGTTTGCATATTTTCTGTACTTTTGTACATGCAGATGAACTGGGAGGTCCGTGTTTATCCAATGGTGAAACTTCACTGGATGACTCGGTTCAGAAGGGTTGAAAATCGGCAACTTTCCCTCTTTAGCGTTTAGCTTAGCAAATTGCAACCATGTTGAAATAGTGGACAGAGGTGCCGACACCCTACGTACCCAGACCACAAAGTGTTTGGACTAAGTGGTTTTGGTGCCTAAACCTAACCACACGACCATTTCTGCATATCTGTATCAGTGTCTGTAGCTATGTTTCCATCCACACGATTTTGTCCGAATTAAGTGATATCAAATGAAAAATGCCTTATGGAAACATTAAAATCAATAGAATTTCATGAATACTGTTTCAAAGGAAATACGTTTGTCTCCTCGGATTTTATGTTGATCCATATAAACGGCATATGCGATAAACAATGGTGGAAACATTTGCCGAATAAATAATGAATTGCGATTAAGTTTTAGGTCATTTTATGGTTGCAACCCGCCACAAAATGAAGAAGAAGAAGTTTTAGTTCATTTTTTTTTACCCAGTATTTCCGCTCTGTTTGCACACATGGCGGGTGTCAACAAATACAGATGGAAGTGGACGGATGAGGAGACGAGAGAATTTTTGAATTTAATTTATCCGGAACTCGCGAAGGAAATGGCCAACAGAGGTTAGGACAAGCTGTGGGACGTCCTCTGGACGGAAGGCACTCAAACATCAAACAATGAATCCTTAACACCTTAAAATGTCTAAAATCAATTCAATATACCAATTTGATCGCAAAACAGCATGTGACGTCATTACACGTTTTTTTTCACTTTAAAGCCGTTGGATGTAAACACACTTTCACCAGCTTTCCCATGAGTTTTTTTTACCGAACTTCAGATAATTCGATTGAGTGGATGCTTAGCTTGTGTCTAAGCGGGCAGTAACAGATGCCGCCCATAAAATATCCTGGGGTTTGGGAGGGGTGATAGATGGGTCTCTATAAATTATAGAGTGTGATCTACACTTACTCTTTCTGTAATGTGTCCTGATATAACTGCTGTTGTGATTTGATACTATGAATAAAAAATGAATTGAATTTCACAACAACTGTTACATTGTCTGGTTTAAATATGAGGACAGAAAACGCTCCTATGGCTCGCATTAGAAGGTAGGAATGAAGATCTATATCGTCGTGTGGTTTGGAGAAAGTGACACATGTACAACTGGAACAATCCCTAAGCTGTCAGCCACTGCTACACAGGGGCTCTGTGGAGGGAGGCTCGAGGACTGATGCCACTTGATCCAAAGAGCATCAGGAGAAGATGGGAGAAGAGCTGCTGACATTTGGATTTTATTTGATTTTTTTTTTTTACAGTCAAACAGGGCATGATATCATCATGCAAAGGGCCAAGTCTGAAATTAAAAGAGTTTCCAGACCCACCCTCAGGTATGTCAGACTAAAACTGCCAGTTTTGTGCTCAGATACTCTGATGAATCTCCTTTCTCAGTGTTTTCCCTCACACATCTATGTTTTACCTGCTTTACACTTAATCATGACTTTGGCACTGGAGCAGAATTATTCATGGGCTATTGAAATGAGAGCGCTGAGCCATTAATCAGATAGTAGTAACTGCCACGGATGAGGGCAGTGCCTATTAAAATGTATGTCCTTTTAATTTGGCCGCGTGGTGCTGGCAAAAGTGCAGCATACATGCCTCAACCTCCCTTTAATAGCTAGTCATTTACATTCAAAGGGACGGGCTAAACCAAGGGCATGTGCAGGGGGGATGAGGACCAAGGTCAGTGATGCAGCTATTGTTTTATGTTTACTGAACAAGAGCCACATTTTGCTTACATGGGACAATTCTTTTCAAAGGGGCATCAATAATGCCCGCTGTGATGCACTCCGTCTGCGTTGATCACTGATTGGCCGACACACAGCCAAATGTACTTTATTTTTGTATTCGCTTACTGTTCCATTCCAATTGCAACCTTTTATTATGACAAATGAAAAGTAATTGCTGGTGCTGCAACATGATTAGTCATAAAACTCAATATTGAATAATAATTAAAAAAAAGAGCTTGATTTTTTTCTGCACTGGTGGAGAAATTATCACCCCAAATTGCATGGGTGGATGAATATCATACATATAGATCATAGATCAAAAATGTTTAACTGCTTACCTGGTTCGCCTAAACATCAGAAGAGGCTCAGACACAAACAAGTGATGCTAAGGCACAGCTGCTTTAGTGTAACTGGATGGCGCTGACTCACTTATCCTGATAAAATATATATATATATGTATATGTATTTATATACTTTTCTTCAGTATCAAGGTCCTCTTATTCATTGTATATGTGAAGACATACAAGAAGAAGGAGGTGATTAATACAATCTAGTTCTCTGTCAATAATACCCTGGAACTTAAGAGTACTTTGCTTTCACTTATATACCCGACTTTTTACTGGGCTTTAGTTTATCGATATGTTTGCAATGACGTGTCACAAACTCCTGGACATGACACGTGTATGTGAGTGCTTGTGTTTGTTTGCCTTTATTATCTGTAGTATGCTTGGTGTGTTCTGTGTTTGTGCCTCCTCTGTCTCTCCCATGGCGGTCGTTTGGTGAGCGTGCCTGGCCTGGTCATCCGCACACCTGTGCTTCATCCACCTGATTTTACTCTCCACACCTTCATCTGCTCGTGAAGGAAGTAGGCGTCTTAAATACCAACCCGACTTCCAGGCCCCACCGGATCGTTATGTTGTACTGCTCGAGGAATCCCAGATCCTGGACGCCGTCGTCAACCCACACCATCCTGTACACCATCCTGTACACCATTGTGAACACCATCCTGTACACCATCCTTTACACCATTCTGAACACCATCTTGTACATCATCCTGTACACCATCCTAAACACCACCCTGTACACCATCCCGAACACCATCTTGTACATCATCCTGTACACCATCCTAAACACCACCCTTTACACCATCTTGTACACCATCCTGAACACCATCCTGTACACCACCCTGTACACCATCCTAAACACCACCCTTTACACCATCTTGTACACCATCCTGTACACCATCCTGTACACCATCCTGAACATCATTGTTTGAATCAGGACCATACAAGCCCACCAACCAGCTAGCCCCCATACCAGAACCCACTTGGAAGATCCCCCCCTCCCGTACCTGATAACTCCGCCTGTTTGCACATTTCTGACCGACAAATCAACTGTTAAACTCACACTCCTGGTCCCGTCTGCTTTTGGGTCAGCTAAACCTGACAGGACCGGTACAGAACTGGGGAAAACAACAACCAATGTCACATACAACAGCAGCAACAAATACGACAGGTAAACACATACAAACCAAGACAAAACACAAGGACTGGCACAATAATGCTGCACCATTCATAATGAAAAACAACTGATTATCCAAGTCTACATGGCTGATTTAGATTGAGTGGAAAATGATCCCAGTCATGTTAATTTAATGAGTCTAATTCGAGACGTATGAATGAGGAGTTCCGTGTGTTGATTTCCCTGAACAGAACAGACGTTTGTTTTGCAAAGCTGCTCACCATTATTAGATGTTTCTCTAACACAATCCTGCAATATTTTACACCTGAAACCTGTTTTACCTGTTAATTCATTCACCTTTCATATTGAACTTGGGATGACCTCTGGATAAGATATGTTGATATTAAAAATCTCATGCAAATGGGTTATGTTTATAAAATATAGTTTACCTGTGGAAACGTCGATAAAATGACTAGACTTCAATACATTCCTGCCTCATCCATCACACCCTGACAAAACGCAAGCAAATTAAGAAAACACCTTTATCATTTGACAACACATCTCTGCAAAAAAGACTAGACTTACCGCCTTAAGGTTGTCACTGCCAACCAGTTAACATATAAACCACTTGAAAATACATGCTTTTCTCGCCTAAATTTTTACCCCAAAAAAAGTGATGCAGTTTCCACATCCTTTGGCCCTCTGGGATGACCCTGAGGTCATTGGGAAGTTTACACTCTCAATGTGTTGTTTCTAGTGTCAGTGTGACACTAGGCCTTACTGACACAGATATAAAGAGGTTAGAATAGAGAATTTCTATTTCCGTCCAAGTAAATCAACTGTAAAATTATTAAAAAACACTACTGTAAGCATAGTACATGGGCTACATACAAAAATAGAACCCTAGCCACATGTCTCAACTTAAAACAGAAAAAATCCAGAAAAAAATGACTTATAAAATGGATTTTATATGAATTTATTTCTACAGATATGTCTGTGCGTTTTTCTTATTTCCTTTCAGAAAAAAAGCCCAAAAAGTGCTAAATACAAAACTTCTCAAATTAAAAAACACATCTACATCACTCTCATATATACCTGAAATAACTACATGCATAAATTTATAGAAATAAGTTATTATAATTTGATGAAATGGTGAAATGCCATGAGAAGGCCATATTTTTGCTTTGACACAGCTGGAGCCATCACCGGGTTAACATTTTCTGGTCATGTTTGGTATCAATCAACTCGTCTTCTTATTGGCTACACAGGGAGGCTGGTTTCATAACATTACTTCTAACTGGTAGGGAATACTGTCTGTCTTTCCCAAGTCCCTCCCTCTGTAAATCGTGCGAGTTCATTTGCTCCATTTTGTGATAACTCAAATTACCGTCGACGGATTGGCTAAAAAAAACTGTCACTCAATTCCTTAGGTTTCAGGCTTTTCAGCTGTGTAAAGCAATACAATATGGCAGCTTGAGGGGAGACGCCAGCAGCGATCAAAATCCAAAAATGATGGACTGTTCAGCTTTGTTTATGAGGAAACTCGGCCAGAATCTACAAGATTGTGAGGGGACCAGCTGGTTTTGGATTAAAAGGATTGGATGCACTTATTCTTTGAACTGTTGGCGAAGTAGGAAAAAAAAGTTTATGACGATCTTTCACCGCTGTGGATAAAGACACGAGGAAACAGGTAGGGATGCAGCGCGACTTTAGACAGAAACGGCGCAGAATCTTTCTGTGTTCCTTTTCTTCATACGATGATTATAACCGCTGTAAGTCACCTTGTGCTTTGTGTGTGGGCTTCATGGAATCGTGAGACTTTAAGCTTTCTAATGATGTGCTGCATGTGTGTGTTTATGAAGATTTAATGCTTGCAATTTATCACTGAAGAAACGTTTTCTCCTAAAAAAATGGAGAAAACGTCCCGGCAGCGGGACCGTGTTGCATGAGAAGTTGTTTAAGTTGCAGTTTACATTACGTCGGTCCAGACACATATAATATAGTATGCAGTGAAGACTTTGAAGCAATTTAATAACTATTTTTTTGCACAAAAATAAACATTACATTATTTGTATTGTACATTACATTACTTGCTTATTTGTATACTGTGACCAAGGTTTCAAGATCAGTGTCACTAGGGTTGGGTGTTGTTTTCTTTCTCCAATACTGGTGCTTAAACGATAATTTTATAACGGTGCTGCTGCCTAAACGCTGCCTGAACCTACACTTTAACACAGGGGAATAGGGTATTTTACAATAACTTTGACTGCACCACGAGGCTTACTAGTTTCAAGTGAACCTGTCTCAAGTCTGTTTTGTTTTTGCCTTTAACGTCTGTTTCAGAGCATCAGAGAGCAGCGCAAATGGCATCTTGGCACCAAAATGAGGCACCAAAATCTGCGTTGCTATTCGGTCTGGTAGATACCGGTCATTCAGGCACCAGGTTTTGGTACCAAACACTAAGTGTCACCAACTCAGAATCTGACCAAATGACTTCCCTTCAATAATGGCCTGAAGAGTTGTTTTTTTTTTTAAATCTTTGAACACCAAAATCTGATCAGTTCATCCTTGAGTCCAAGTGGACATTTGAGCCAATTTGAAGAAAATCCCTCGAGGCGTTCCTGAGATCAGGTTTACTGGAATGGGACGGACAAGCAGAAAATATAATGCCTCCGCGCCGGGGACGCATACAAACACACCTGATCCTAGCATTAGCTTTTAGTTTAATATTAGGTTACCAATTAAAATAATCTGACAAAATACAAACAATTAATTGTAAAGCAGCTAACGTTATGTTAGCTGGCCATGTTATATAGTGGAAGGCTAATCATGAGAAAAAGGCTAATGCTAGGTTAAGGGCTATTAACTTGTTAACTAAAAACCACAGCCAATAACAAGCGTGTCCCAGCTGTGTGCATCACTTTTTAATTGTCCCTTGGAAACCGTTGTGTTAATACCAGCAGAATTTAGTACTTACTTGTGTTTGCTCCATTTGCAGTGTTTCTTTTCTAATTGCTCTGCATGTGTTTTCAAATTGGTGAAGACTTTATTATTAATTAGCCTATTGCAAGTGTTTTTCAGCCTATTACACACAGGAAGGAGTTGGTTGAATCATTGTCACAGCAGGTTAGCATGTAGGCTACTTCCTCAATGCACGTTCATGATTCTTTCAGGAAGCACAGAAGGGAGGGGGAAGGGACGGGATGAAGGGGAGGGAATGGCAAGCTATACCCCATTTAGTTTGACAATAATGCTTTGTTGTTTTGCTGTGCGTTAAGGTGACACCATAGTATCCATTACATGAAGAGAGCTTTGACTAAACTAGAAACAATCCAGAAAAGACGAGGTAAGATATTGTTGGACATGTTGTATAGACACAGTGAGACATTACTGAAATGTACAACAAACAAACTAAACATATCCAACATCGACATGAACAACCTCAGTGGCAGCGGTTGCAGCAACAGGAGTCCGACATGTCAACGGTGAGTGCACACTGAAATTGTAGGCTGTGTGGCTGACACATCTCTCTCTCTCTCTCTCTCTCTCTCTCTCTCTCTCTCTCTCTCTCTCTCTCTCTCTCTCTTTTCATTTTCCAGAGGGCTCGGATGCCCAGACCAGACTGACAGGCAGAGAGTGGAGGGGTCACTGTTCTGTTATAGTGTTGATGATTATGTCAAGTGAAAAGCATCTGCCTGTTTAACGTGATGCCTTCTGACATCCAAACAAAGGGACGGCTCAGTGTTTTCCCCTCAGATCCCACCGGCTACTGCTCGGCTTCACATCACGTCTGTGGATGTGTGTGTGTGTGTGTGTGTGTGTGTGTGTGTGTGTGTGTGTGTGTGCCTGTGTGTGTGGACTCTTGTGACAGTCATGTAACGTGAGTGTTGGACCTTCAGACGGTGGCCGCTGCGGAAAGTCAGATCTTTTTAGTCAGTTCTTATAAATTGAATGTAGCAGGTTGGTGTAGGATTCAGATCTGAAGTACACGGGCTATGAGATAATGCTGAAATCAATAACATGAAATTATTCTTATTTTTTATATATATATATATATATATATATATATATATATATATATATATACACACACATATACACACACTTATATACTATATTCAATATTATTGAAACGGTTTGAACAATTACATTGTCAAACATACAGTATGTAAGAAAAGGACTTTTTTGTTATAACTTTAAATTTGATCTATTGATTAATTTCTCATTTACTATATGTATTCATTATTATTATCATTATTATTTACGTCCACTTATTAATTTCTTATTCATTATATTTATGGATATTTAAAAAAATGTAAATACATAATTGTTCTTACTATTGATATACTGTCTGATTTTTTGAGTGTGTATGTCTAGGTAATGTCTGGTACCAAACGGTTATATTGTTTGTGTATGTCGTTCAGTGAAAAAAAGGATATGATGATGAACATATTGGAAAAAGAAAAAAAAACATAAAGAAGAGCCCAGGGAGTGAATGTTTCCAATGCAATGTCCTCACAAAGACACAGATGTACAGCTAGACTACATGAGCGTGTGTGTGTGTGTGTGTGTGAATCAGTGTGTCAGTGCCACGGTGTGTTGTTACCATGAGTGGAATGTGTTCACCCATGTCTGTGCACACAAAGACGTGCCATTTGTTTTGCAGCAGGCATTGCAAACCCTCATTCATTCACCAGAGAGAGAGACATCTCTCAACGGAGCCCGCCCACATGTTCTGCAACACAAGCAATCTGTTTAGCAAGACGAGGCGTGACGGTGTGTTTGTGTGTGTGTGTGTGCAAGTGAGTGTGCATGAATGCCTTCTGTGATTTAACACCTATACGTTTGGAAAAAAAGGAAGTATATGTGAATCTCAGCAGCAGATGGGAGCATTCTGATGTAAGAGATGAAAACTAGATGCGTTCCCCTCCAACCAAGACTCTATTCAGACAAAAATCAAATACTAAAAACTTGTTTGGTTTTAAATTCAGTACAAGCAGCAATACGATCACCTGGCTGTCAGAAGCAAACTCAGAATAACTTTGCCATGTATAGATATATTTTCTTCTGTTTTTTTTCTTCTTCTTTTCGTTCAGCTTACAAATCACATGACAAACTTTTAGAATTTATCATTGTTCAGTGATGCACAGTGAAACGGTAAAGAAACAAACTCAGGAAATAATTCCAAAAACATCTAAAATGAATACATTAATTAGAAAATGTTTAGAAATGGTTAAATGTAGAAAAACTCAGAAACAGCACAACTCAGAGATTTGGGAGACCTTGGTGAATTACACCAGAGCATTTAATGAATTCCCAATTGGGGAGAATTTTGTATTAAACAGTACATCATTGTACCAGGCCAACTCTCTGAAGTTCTTGCCATCCTGAAGGTGAATTTGAACTTACGCTGGAGGCGTTAGGTTAGCTGAACCTTCAGTGTAAACAAGAGATGCTAAAGCCTAGTTCAGCCTATCTGCAATTGCACTAATTCCACTAACTTCCTTGGTAGTGAAGTGCTTTGAAAAGATCCTGAAGGACATAATCATTAGCCTGGTCCTACCAAACCCTGGTCCATTAGCCCGGTCCTACCAGACCCTGGTCCATTAGCCTGTTCCTACCAGACTCTGGTACATTAGCCTGTTCCTACCAGACTCTGGTACATTAGCCTGGTCCTACCAGACTCTGGTACATTAGCTTGGTCCTACCAGACTCTGGTGTATTAGCCCGGTCCTACCAGACTCTGTTCCATTAGCCTGGTCGTAACAGACTCTGGTACATTAGCCTGGTCCTACCAGACTCTGTTCCATTAGCCTGGTCCTACCAGACTCTGGTCCATTAGCCTGGTTCTACCAGACTCTGGTACATTTCATTAGTCCAGAGAGTCTGACCACTCTCCATAGACAAGTGTTAACTTCCTTGAAGGCGGGTACTCTGTTGAAGTTTAAAACTATTGGATCTGCCCAACCGCTACCATTTGGTTGTGACGACGGTTAGCTAACTCCTTCACCACTAACGGAGCGAGCTGGAAATCCAACTTTTCCCGAGCCCCATGGGGAGAAGGGCCACAACATCATGGCCACCAACAAACTCAAAGATTGTTTGTATATTTCTCTACTGCCATTACAGAACTACATCTCAAACTAGAGCACAACCTCAACGTCATCATTCTCAGCCACTCCCTCTGTTCGCTGGTTGGACCACCAAAAAATCTGGCTGGAGAAAACACAACACTGTACCACAAACCCAGACGTAGTGCTGAAGGGAAATGAAAAAAAGAAGTACGTAGAAGGGCAGAGCCAGGCTACACAATCATCCTCCTAACTGCAGATAAATTAAATCCACTACAATTTGCATATCAAGCGGGCAAGGGTGTAGAGGATGCAAAGCTCTTCATTCTTGACAGGGCGTATAAACATCTTGAGAAACCTGCATCACATGCAAGACTTGTATTTGCTGACTTCACTTCAGCCTTTAACAAAATGCAGCCTCACATTCTAATTGAAAAATAAGCCTCATACTTTTAGTTACTAGAGCAGATCTTATTACTAGTTTTACATTTTTTTTAACAAACAGAAGGCAGCAGGTCTATGTAAATGGTAATATGTCCTCTGTCATCAACACAGGCTCTCCCCAGGGCTGTGTGCTCTCCCCCTGCTTTTTGTATTATACACTGACAACTGTAGGTCATCTTGGGAGAACAGCTACTTGGTGAAGTTTTCAGAACTCCAGGGTAACCTGATGAAATGTGATGAAATGAATCTGATGAACAGTGCCCTTACATAATTTGTCAGATGGTGTGACAACAGCTTCCTTGATTTAAATGTGTCTAAAACTAAATAATTAGTCATAGACTTTAGGAAGCACAGTGACAAACCAAAACGGAGTGTAATACACAATAAAAATGTTCAAATAGTCCAGACATGTAAGTAATCAGGCACAGTGTTGACCCGCAACGGAAATTCAGTGAGAACACTGATACCATTATTAAGTGAGCAAATCAAAGAGTACACCTACTGAGGCAGCTTAACTCTTTTGGTATCTGTAAAAGAATGCAATTCCCATTTAACAAGCCTTCATTGAGAGCATATAAACATTTTATTATGTTGGTTTAATGGGCTTGGATCTGTGAAAGACAAAAAGAGCTTGAGCGACATTGTTAAGGTATGCTCAAAAATCACTGGTACCCAATTAAAAGATCTCTCTTCTCTCAGGACAACTTGTGTTGCAGAAAGAATATTTTGCCAACCAAATCATGTACTTAATAATGGATTGGTTATCATGCAGTCAGGCTGGCAGTACTATGTGCCGATATGATAAACAAACTATCTATACTTTTTAAGTAATACACATAACTACAACAAAATTGGTTCTTGCACCATGTTGATAAGTTCCGTCACTCGCAGGTAAATATGTGTATGTGTGTGTGTGTGTGTGTGTGTGTGTGTGTGCGTGCGTGTGCGCGCATGTGTGTGGGTGTAATGATTGGGTCATGTGTAAATGTGTGGATGTTATGCTGCAGTACTTATTGTTTATTTTATTACTTTTTTAACATTATATTGTGTGCAATTTGACACTATGTACGTATGTCTTCTAAATCCAGATGCAGATTAACTGTGGTGGAATTGGCGGCGATTGCTCCGGTGCCGCCAGAAATTCTGCCAGATGTCCCTCATTTCGGCCGGATGTTAGTCACCTTCCTTTTTCTTTGTGTTGGCTCCCCCCCCCCTTCCCTATTCAATGAGTTTTGGAATTGTTAGAACTGACATGGTAAGTTAAGAGCATACTGAAAAGACTGCAAACCAATGAGTAACCCCTTCCTGCTAGGCAGACAAACATCACCTGAATGCACAGACCTGGTCCTGATACCAATCCTCAACATTCCCCTCAAACTGTGAAATGGAAAGATCACAAGCTGACTTTTCAAATGCAAAGCTTCTTCAGAGACCACCCTGTACATACACAGAGCCACTGTTGTGCTCTCTCCTCAAGTGAGAAATAGTTTACCTTTTAAATGAATTGCAGTTAATTAATGATGATAACACAAGTTTGTCATTCAGATCTCTTGAGCAGACACAAGCTGCTTTGACGAGTAGCAGAAAACTTTAACTACGTGAAAAAAAAAAAAAAAAATCAACCAAAGAAACTTTTTTTTTAGAGGCAGAGAAGAGTGAAACGCACTTATCTAGAAATTAATTCACTGTTTCTTCACAGTTTTACCTGCACCTGGTTGGACTAATTAAGGACCATGCATGTCCTTTCACATCCATAGTGTTCGATTGGTGATAACATTTCACAGATTTTGTAGTTCAGTACACATTTATGACGTTTATGACCACAACTTCCTTTCACCCACATTCTAAAATACACACTATCTGAAGTTGATTGCTCTGTAAACCCTTCAGCTCTGACATATTGGCTTCTCCATGTCAGATTCTCTTAGACTCCTCTCCAATTCTTGCGATCACCTTAAAAAGTAATTTACCTAATGAATGAGTGTCATTACATAATGACAACAGCCATATTATGAACGCAACAAAGCAGGCACCGTAGTAAATTAGAGGGAAGAAAATTGTTTTTGTGGGCATGAGATAAGCAGCTGAGGAGTAAGAATGGGTCCAGCATTATTATTTATTTATTCCTATTGAACAAATGGGGTAATAATGTGGGATCTGTAATGTGCTGAGCTGCCTATCTCTAAGTTTGCGGCTGGATTGCTCTGCTGGCAACATGAGGAAGGGATTTCTGACACTTCAGTAGGACCTACGACTATGGAAGAGGATCAGGGCCACATGTGAAAGATGTATTTGAGTTCTGAGTTTGAAGTCAGAATTCTGAGAAAAAACTCTGAAATCTTACTTCGCAGAATTCGGTCTTAAGACTCAGAACGATACCAACCTTATAACTAAGCATTAGCTTCAGGCTCATTTATCATGCTTCAATGGACGGCATTTTATGTCATTTCAACATTTGTGTACTCACATAAAATTATATACTGTAGAGTACCCGAGTTACTCGCAAAAACTGAGACACAGCCAGCAAAGTGATCCCGACTGGATCCCGACATGCTAAACCTGCTAACTGCTAACGTTACCAGAAGACCAGGCCAGCGTGTAGCCTGTTCAGTGGCCGTAGCCAACAATGGTGAGTTATTTTAAGCCAAGAGAGGTGGGTGTAAATCAGTCCCTCCAGGATTTTGCAATGTCTGGATTGCGCCAATTTACGCAAATTCAACCAATCACCGCAACTTTGACCAATAGCCAGAGTTTCCTGCAACTTCAACCAATCCCAGCAGTCCCACGTGCCAGACTTTGTATCAGCATGTGACCAAGCGGGAGTGAGAACGGGTTGACGTCACACGTACGTCACCAAATTAATTTCCTTGTTTCTGAGATGAAGACGAGACGCGTGTGACTCGAATATCTCACATTCACCAACAAAATGTACAGCAAAAGACATTTCAGACCGTCCTGCCAACCTGTATATGTTTTGTAACAATTTTCCATTCTGAAGCCACTGAAAGCCGTTTCAATCCTGTCGGCTCTCTGCAGCGGGCGGGGCTGCTCAGCGGGCTTATTATTTATTCTCCTCAAAACAGGTTTCTTTTTTATTTTTTAAAGAACGATACAAAAAAAAATCACAACTTTTTTGCAACTTTCTCTGCCTCCCGCCACTTCATTGCAACATACATACAAAAAACATTGCAACTTTTTTACAAAAGCTCCTGCAACATCAGGCATTTTGGGCCACAAATATAAAAAAAAAGGCAGCGAAATCCTGGAGGGACTGGTAAATCGGGAAGAGAGGACCGTGAGTTTGCATTGTGTTTAATTGGGTGAAGAGGACAGGACAAGGTAAATTAGTCTAATTTTCAGTGGTTCCTACTGTAATTCTAAGCCAATGAAGTGCTGTTTTTGCCACTGTCAGGCTCAGATTATTGTGTCAGTATAAGTGTCTGACAACATTATGGCAGGATCCCTACAGAGATTTGTTTAACATGAAAACGCCCTCAAAATGCTATAGCCAAACCTACCAGACATCTTTTAAATAAACAATATTTTTACCGCGTGGAGAGCCGGCATATTTTCACATGTAATTGGGTGAATTAAGGGTGTATTTCAACCAAACAAGAGTTGTGATTTTGTAATTTGAAGTATATTTCAATGCAGTCTGGTTGGTTTGGTGATAACGATTTTGGGGCTGTTTCAAGTTACGTAAACAAACATAAAATGTTTGTCAAAAAGGTCTATCTCTGTAGGGATTCTTTCCATAATGTTTTCAGACACATAAAATATTATATGGCAAAGACAGCACTTTAGTGGACGGAAATCAAAGGTGCACAATTGTCCATTAACTTACATTGTAGCTTGTTTCGCCACTGCCAACGGCAGTGGTCTTGCTTAATGACGGACCAATTTAAAAGACTGAAATTAAATACAGGGACCACATCATTTGGTGGGATGGCCATATTTGTCTCAGTTGCCTCTACTCACTGACCCTTGATATGAGCTACAGAGCTTGTGGACTGTAGTAAACATGGCATAAAATTGGATAAAAAGAACAGGGGAAGAAGAAATTAGGAGGAAACACAACGGCTCCAACAACAAGGCAGAGTTCATCCAGACAGTCGCTATTTCAACGTGACGAGTTCCCACATGAAGCCTTCTAGCCACTCTACGCACAACTCGGATCATCTGCTGTCTTCTCTTTTCCACCTGCCAAGTGGATGACAGCTCTCAGCGGGCCTACTTTAACAAGGAGGGCTTCGGGGCCCCGAAGAGGAAAAAGGGATTCCAGCAGATTGCAAGTGGACCCCATGGGAAACAACATCAGTCTGCTTGCTTATCCCCACTGTATCCAGAAGCCTCAGTCTGGAACTCTATCTTGGACCATGACATTTCAACAAAGTTACGAGTCAAGATAAGTCTCAAGTCCAATGGGAAAGGAGGGTTTGGGGGCACAATGATTAAGTGTGTGCTTCTTTATCACCTTGGGAAAGGTTGAGAGGAAGCAAAAAGAAAGCGCGCACACACAGTGAAGTAAAAAAAAAAATCCCTTGTTTTCCCAGGAGTAATCAATTAATAGTAGGAAAGTTGCCAGCGATTACTGATCAAAGGAGGAGCTGAATTGCAGTCCTTAAGCTTTGAAGAAGTTTAATAAGTCACCTACATGCCTAACAGTCTAGCCTGCTTATCGTTTTAATTTAAGCCTTAATGAGACACTAAGATTATCACCGCCCTCACTTGGCTCCCTGGAGAGAAAGTAAATATGGAGGATAGGCATGGAGGGGAGAATCGCATTCAGTCTCTCTCTTCACTTCCATTTCATGTTGAGTTTTACAGATAACTTCTGTTCCACAACTACGTAGATCAGTGAAGTCATAGCCAATGATGGTCCCATTTCATTTTCGATTCTATTGCCACCTTCATTGGGCATTGAGTTATTCTTCTATTTTCCCCTTAGCTCTAGTTAGGTCTGATTTCTTGCCTAGAGCATGAGGCACATGCAATGAATATGATGCATAATTATATGATAATTCTTTAGAGGTCAGTTCAAAAGCGAGAGAGATGGGGAAAAAAAAAGAGTGTCACCTCTCCAGCTGACCCTGTCTCTTTTCCCCTCCAGAGCTGAACTCTACTTAACCCTCAGGTGATGCTACATTTGCCCGTGCACGCCTCAGCCACACTTTCCGGCTAATTAGGGATGTAACAATCTGACGCATGCACATAGGGGACAAACCATTATGCTGGGAAAGCAAGCTGCTGATGCTGCAAAAACACGTGGCGGTGTTGAGATGGGACATGTGTTTTCCCAGCCAGGCTCTGTACTGTCGGTGTCACAGTTGACTGATGCCACAGCAGAAGACGGGTATCCCACCAATCAATTCTGACAGACAACTAGCACTGCATATGTGCTTGTAAAACAAATTGTGTCAGGACAAACGGCACATACCAGTAATTTTAATAAAAGCAGGGTGACAAGTTAACGTCATGCCATTTCTGTTTCAGGAGTCAGCGAGAGATGAGGCCCTAACACGGGTACATCCTGTTGACCTGTGCATTGTGATGATGGCAGTGGGTTTCTGTGATCTCAATCTGCCATGTGTATGTAGAGTAATGACTCCAGTAACACTACTGACTTTTCCCAAACATTGGGGAATTTTTTTTTTTTTTTTTTTACAGTTTTCAGTGTTCATCCAGAATAGAAAATCTGTGGAATTTAGCATTTAGTGGTGGCCAAATGAAGCTTCATGATAGCCTGACAAGTCAGACCCAAATCAAGATTTTGGTCTGGGAACTCACCATTGGCAGGGCTCAATCCGAGGGGCGGGATAAATGATTGTTGTTTAAATTCCTTCTGCATCTATCTGCAAAAGGATAGCGCTACAACTAACCAGAGCAATGCTGGTTGATGGATTAAACTTTTTAATTAATTAAAGAATGACTTCAGTGCTTAACTCTCAGTCTTCCATGGTCACAATTCAAAAAGGCTGCTGTTCTCCAGCAGCAGCAGCTATCTTCTTTGTTTTCAAGTAGCAGGGAATTCACGCGGAACCGTTGCAACTCTGCCATCATTATGTTAAGCCCACCCACCGACTCTATACACGATGTGATTGGCCTGACCAGAATTTGGCAAGCCAACAGAGAGTTGCTAGACTGACCCTAGCTGCAAATTTTCTTTATTTTCTGAGCCCACCAGATTACTCTCCCTGTTCAACAAAGGGTTGAAAGAAAACTCAAATGCTAATTATTGAGCCCATTTCTATAATTAATTATTAATAAAAATCAAAATCATTTTAGCTTCAGTGTCTTTTAAATTCCTTCTGCATTCCTTCCGTATTTGTTTAACATCAGATATGGCAGGTACACCTCACAGTTTCAACTGATTTTTTGAAGCATTTCTGTCTTCCTGAAAAATTATGCTTCAAAGCATTCAGCACTAAGTATGCGGACACCCAAACATCATTAAGAGTTTTAATTAAACATTTTATTCCAAAACCATGGGCATAATCTGCTGCTCTAAAATCCTCCACTCTCGTTACTGTCAAGCTTTCCATTACATTTTTAAAAGGCTACACTGACCATGTTTTTATGCACATAAAATTCAGTTTTTTGCCTTTAGTCTGAAAAAGACAATATTCCAACTAAGCTGTTTACACGGCTAATGAAAGTAAATATTGCACTAATATTCCCATTTGCATGTAGCCTTGTAAGATAAGATTTTTTCCATAGATTTCCAGCAGTGGAAGACTTGTTGGACTGTGTGAACCAACCAGCTTCTTGAAAAGGTCGGCATAACCTGTTGATGTCCAAGTCTTTGATAATGTCTAAAAGTAGCTGGTTTTCCTTCTTATCGGGTCTGCAGCCTTGCAAACTCATGGCAGGTTGGTTTGTGTACAGTAACCATGACAACACACAGAGATAACCATAAGCCGTAAACAGGCAAGAGGCTGTAAACTGTCCCAAACTGCAGTAAAACCCAGATTGAGACGCATATTCTGAATGTGATATATACATGTCCAAAGAATGCCTCTGAAACCCGGATAATACCAGAATATCCCACGTCTTCATCAATAAATACTATATTCGGAAAAAGGCATTATTAAGAATATCCAACCAGATTATGCTGTTTACATGACCATGATTCTCATATTCAGAATTTTGTCATATTCGGAATAATAGTGGAATCGGTGTGTATGTAAACATACTCAGTGATTTGTTCACAGCATTAGTACTGCTGAATCCTTTCTTGTTCCTGCTTTGTTAAGCAAAGAAACAAATAAAACGTTGACAACAGCTTTGTTAATTCCAATCCCAAAGATCACATCCAGAGACAAATTAACTCGAATACCATCACAACATCCCATAAATTCAAAAATACATTGTTAAAATGCTGCCATGCATGTCATCCATGTTAACTGTCCAGAGTGAACTCTTTTGGTGGACTTTTCCTTCCATGAATGCAGGGGACCCTGATCAGAGACACCGCTCTGGGACATTAGCAGCAACACAGACACTAAGTTTCCATCCACTTGTCAATCAAATTATCTGAAGTTCGGTAAAAAAACTAATGCGAATAAAGCTGGTGAAAGTGTGTTTCCATCCAACGGCTTTAAAGAGAATAAAAACCTGTGCGCAATAAGTCACATGTTGTTTTGCAATCAAATTGGTATATCAAATTGATTTTAGACCTTTGCGAACAAAGTTTTTCTAGACAAAATGGATCGCGCCATCTACCAACACATGATCAATATTGGACAAGTCGTAATAGAGCTTATATGCCAGCTGATAGCAACATATCAAGCTTCTTAGATTTTTGCAATCTAAAATAGCCATTATATTTTGCTCGTTAATTAAATTCATAAAGTCTCTCGTCTCCTTGTCCGTCCACTTACATCTGTCTTTGTTGACACTTGCCAGAGCGGAAATACTGGGCGCAAATTAACTAAAATGTCTTCTTCTTTGTTTTGGGGTGGGTTGCAATCATAAAATGACCTAAAACTTAATTACAATTCATTATTTATTCGGCAAAAAACATTTCCATCAGTGTTTATCACATAAGGCGTATATTGATCAAGATAAAATCTGATGAGACCGAACGTATTTCCTTTGAGTCGATATTCATGCAATTCAATGGAATTTTACTGTTTCCATAAGGCATTTTTCATTCGATATTACTTAATTTGGATGAAAACGTGTGGATGGAAACATAGCTAATGATAGTGCAGTCCATCTGCTCATCGTTATCCTGCACGCCATACAGTTCACATCTTCCTTATGGATCACAGCCACACGGCCCCAGGCCAGTTTGCAGCACAGATGCATCCACAGCTTTTCCCTCTACACTTTCTATCAGGACGACTTCAGTGCAAAACTGACATCTTGCTTCTCTGCCATCAACACATCATACTCAAGCATGGACGCGGAGCGTTGTAGCCCCGTTTTATGACTCTTGTAGATCTAAGATTTAAGTAACGTTTGAAATTTTAACATAAAGAATTTGCTTAAAGTCCCCTCACAATGCTGACTTTGCCATAAAACATTAAATCACTGTGTTCATATTTTTTGAGACGCCCCAAATTCTCTTCTGTCCTGCTGTTATAAAAAAATATCTCCTCTGCTGTACTGTCATTTTTGGACTTTTTCAGAAGGTGTGCCTTCATTGCTAAACTCAAACAAACATGACAACATGAAAGGATTTCTGCTCACTCATCCAGTTAATCTCTTTCACTCAAAACGAGTATAGAGGATTTTTTTAACAAACCGCAAATTAGGCCAGCATTTATTTTTTTTATTATCAATAAATCAGCAATCAGACGGCCATGTGTTTGAAAAGTGATTTAGTATATAACGATGCCAATAACCAACTGCCCAAAACCCAAAAACATTGCTCACATAGAAGGTGGAACCAGCATAGTATTGCAATATTTTCACTGGTTATACTGTATCGATACACAGACGCCAAGTATGGATCTTTTATGTGTTGGTCATTTTGTCTGCTTGACAATCCCATTTTGCAGCAACAATACTGAAATGATATGAACAAACAGAGAAATGTATCATTTTAGATAAAACAGATGTTGACCAAGTTTCCTTTTGGGGACATCATTTGAAATTGGGAAAAATTAGAAGTTGGATAAAAGGTTATAAATTGCAATATATTGAAGGATATTGCAATATGTTTAAAATCGCAATAATAACGTATTGTGGCGTAAGTATCGTGGTGATTCCCCCCCCCCTATAAAATAGACCTGAACTGGTTTATATCTTAAACTTTGACCAAATCTTGGAACATTTTGGTCTCCTAAAACTGTCTTGTTCTGGAGTGTGAATGTGTGTGCATGTTTATCTGATGAGCAGGTGGCACCTTGTACGGCAGCCTCGGCCACAGTGTATGAATGTGTGTGAAAGGTGAATGTATACTGTATGATGTAAAAGTGCCTTGAGTAGTCGTTAAGACTAGAAAAGCGCTATATAAATACAGCACATTTACATTTAGATTCATTCTGCTGTTAAGTGTATGGTGGGATTGCTGTCTGCCACATTGCTGTTTCTAAAATACAAAAAGGCTAAAGAAAAACAAAAGAAATGAAACATTAGTGGTTGAGGCCATCACCGCTCCCTCTGATTGCTCCAACCAAACAGTTTACACATTGCACTACTGAGTCCATATGCATGTAGTCTACATCAACAACGTTTCAGTTCCAGTTCCAGTTGTTCCGCTGGATGTCGGTCCCCTTCCTCTTTCTCTGTGTTGTAATTCTAACCTCCGGTGGATTTCTGAGGACTATGGTTAACTGCTCCTCAGATCTCTGCAGGGTAAATCCAGACAGCTACTAGACTATCTGTCCAATCTGAGTTTCTGTTGCACGACAAACTATTTTTGAACGTTGTTCCAACAAAACAAGTTCCTTCCTGAGACTATTGAGCAGAGGCACCGTGGCTCTGTCTGGCGCTTAGCACAGCCCAAGACAATTATGATTGGTTTAAAGAAATGCCAATAAACATGAGCACAATTTCCTCCCATCCCAGAATGCTGTGTGGACTAGCTGAACAAAAATAACACTTGGAAACAACCTCATTTGTCCTTGCACACAAGTCCTAGGACTGTGCACGTGATTACACCTTTTAAACACTGCCTTAAAAGCATTAAAAGCAACTTGTGGGTACCTGCATCAGTCAAACACACCCTTCACCAGCTTATTATTTTCTGCTGAGCAGCCTCCTGGGGTAATGTGGAAAACAGTAGCCCAGGCTGAGTGTGAGTTAATTGACAAACGTGAATCTCAGTGGGAGGGACTCTCCGAGTGTTGAGGAATAGTTACCCATGTGTTCCTTTTCCTGGTGGCGCAGGTTACTGCCTATGTGCCTGAAACCTCATTAAGCATCCGCTGTCATCCTCCATCTGTTAAACACTGAGCCAGCAGAGGCAACGAGAGAGGGGAAGCAAGCTGTCTCCTATTTTCCTTCTCTCTTCTTCGCTCTTTATCTTTCTCTCGCACTAACTTTATAAATCTCTGGTGTCCTCTTTTTTGTTTTACCCGTATCCCTCCACTTTTTTGCGTAAATAGCCTCTGTACCTTTCGCCTCTGAATCATTTTATTATTTACTTTTTACTCCGCTGCCCTGTTGTTTTTTCCAAAATTGCTCTTTTGAGGACAGCAGAACTGAGTGTTGACAGTTTATTTTTTATAATGTTTTTTTTTTTGCCACCATAAAAACAAGAAATAATGTGAATAGAGATTCATATTATGATTATGGCGTGTTTATGACTGTGCTCACAGCGTTTCCAGTGCCTGCCCCTAAGGTATAAAATAAAAAGCAAGCCATTCGTCCCCACAATAGATGCTTTAAAATTCAATTTCCTTTATCGAGGATAGCTTTGTGTTATTGTTTTGTGCTGACCGTTTTTCTATCCCTCTGCCTTGTGTTTGCCTCTGGCAGGTCAACAGGAGCAGGTACGGATTCAAGTAAGAAGAAAGTGAAATTAGGTAAAAAATTCACATCTTCAAGTAAACTGTTTATCTGTTAATGATTCTACTGAAAAATTAAACAAGGACAAATGTGACGCACTTCTCTGTCAGGGCTAAGTACATCTACTCAAATACTTAGCTTAAATCCAAATGTTGAGATACTTGTACTTTACTTGAGTCTTTAGTTTTTTTGCCACTTTCTACTGCTACTCCACTACATTTGAGAGAGAAATATTGTACATGTTACTCCACTACATTCCTCTGTTACAGCTTTAGTTACTAGTTACTATACACATTAAGATTTCTGCACACAAAACACATGTAGTTTATAACATCTGATACAATGCCAGGCTTTTAACAATGTATTTTTACAGCGTGGCTTAAGCACTTTTACTTAAGAAAAGGGTCTGAATACTTCTTCCACTGCTGCCGGTCTCATTCTCCTTTCAGCCAGCTAGGTGATTCACAGTAGTGAGGATAGAGAGGGAGACAGAGAGAGGTGGAGAGGCAGAGAGAGAGAGAGAGATAGTGCTGTATCCCTCCTGTCGCCTGTCTGAACGGGGGTGTAAATAGACAGGGTCAGCGGCTGGGGTCAGAGTTTCCAATGAGAGTTGATCTCTGGAAGCTACCGCCTCGGGGACTCCGAGCTCCGTCAACCTCGGGCCCCTTCTGGGCTCCGCCAGCTGCCCCCCATGCCCCTCCAAACTTTTTAATGAGGCAGTTAGCCGTGCAGCGGTGGCCTTTCAGTGGCGTTCGCTGACCGAGCGCTCTGATGAGAGGGAATATTGATAAAGCTGTCAGGAGGGAAAGCTCTACACAACTGCAGCAGTGTGTGTGTGTGTGTGTGTGTGTGTGTGTGTGTGTATATATATGTGTGAACAGTCTTAATAATTCCCTCCCTGAAAGCAGTTGCCACCCAAGCCTAAATAAACAGCACTGCCAGTGCCAATAAAAGTCTGTTTTCAGCAGAAAATGAGATCAGTGTAACAAGGATATTACTGGACCAGACAGAAAAAAAGATCATTCCTAAAGCCCACCCACTCGCATCCTCATTTACAAATCCTGGTGATCACTGTTCACCCCATTAAAGCCCTTGACTCACAAACCAGATGGCCGACCCTCGGTAGAAAAGGCAGTTGGACACAACGAAAAGCGACCAGACTTAATAAGTTAATAACAGCAGACAAAGCCAGACTGTCATGGCGGCTCGTTCAGAATACTAAAATAGTTCACCGAAACGTGTTTCTGAAACACAGCCGTGCAGCTGCTGAATCTGTCTTCATCTCAGATCCACAAAGGTCAGTTTGAAAGATTTTCCTCAGATTTTGAGAGACTCTAGTCCCGCTCATCCCGCTCATCCTTTCCAGGTTAGCTCTCCACCAATCAGATTGGTCATTTGAGTCCGACTGACGGCAGTGCCCGCCTTCCAACCAAGCATGTCAGGTCGGCCAAAATAAAGACTGCCGGTGAAAAGTAGCTTTTCCAAGGTGTTGTTGCCAAGTTTTCATATGCATGTATTAACCAACTGAAAAGTAATGTCAGTTTGCATTTTGCAGATACATACAATATGAATATCTGGTCTCGCATTGCCAGACCTTTCTCCATACCCCTATAAATATATGTACAGTATGTACACCTACGTATCTATCTATTCTGGGATAAAGGGAAAATAATAAATGGATAGAAAGCTGATGGGCAGTTTGCCATGGTAATGGTCATAATTAACACAAAAAAGGTGATGGTTGTTAGTTGCCGTGGTGACAACACGCATCGGTGGGGCTGTAAAGTGTGTCCCAGCTCACTGGGAGGACACAGCTCAAGGGAGACGTTCTCCGGAGCATCAGTCCGACTGAAAGCAGAGCCAAAAGGCAAAGCGCAGCGCATGTATGTCGTTATTGCTTCTGGAATTGACTGTACCTTGAAAGGTTAACAATGACCAGGTCAAAGTTGAAAAAAAGGGTAGCTGCTCTCCCCACAGGAAAATAATGCAGGATGAAAGCATGGTGGAACCAGCCAGCCAGCGGACAACTTGTTATCTGTCTAACCTTAGCTTGCTACCTTTGTCATTCCCCCAAGCTGAACCTGCCACAGAAAACAAATCGAACAAAGCCATATCTCATCTGGCAGTAGCAATGTGCGCTGTGTGGACAAAGCATTAGGTTGTTAAATCATTGCCATGGCAATGGTACACACAAAAAATGGCTGCCGCTCTGACCATTCTGCTACCTATGTTTGAATGAAAATGGCCTTTCTATTAATTTTATTTCAATGGAAGAAAAACTCTCTCAAAATTTGGTCATAATTCATTAGTGGTGAAGCTTTTCATGCAGCACATTCGATAAAAGAAACAATATGCGCCGACATGATGATAATGGCCGGGAGCACAGGCCTAATGCTCAGTGCTGCTTTGCATGTAATTAACCATTGTAAAAGCTGCCAAAGGCCTCGGATCATCACTATCCCTGAACACTCGAGGGTCTGAATGCAGTGATCTGTTGGAAATGTCTGGTGTCAGTGTTGTGCATTTGATTTCCTGGTAGGTAATCAGGTTTACAGAGAAAATGTTTTGAATATTGTTAATAGTCAACTCTGTATTAGACTGATACGGAGCCTCCGTCACTATCAACGCAAGCCAAAAATCCATCCAGACCCTTAGCATGTGTGTCCATAATGAAGGAATACTCAACTGGAACTGTCTATTAGAAGTTAAAAACAATCACCATCTGAAGACTTGAAAGGTAGTAGGCACTGTGAAATATGAAGCATTCTGCAACATGCTGTAGATTCACAGAAGTTACCATATTCCAGTTGGGTCCCATAGTCACAGTAAAAACAAAGTTTCAAAATGACAGAGACTTCATAAGCAACTCCTGCAACATAACCGCAAACATTTTACAAAATTTAAAAAATGCAGGTAACTTTTGCTGATAGCAGTTTATATTTGTCTTGTAGGACCAACATAATCAAAAGGTAGTTGTGTGCAAACAAGTGTGAACAGCAGTAAGTGTCATACTACAAATTCCTAAAAATGCTATCCTTGTAGTGTATTATATCAGATTTTCATGCAGGATAGCTGAGTTTGCATCCGGTCACAGACCTACTAATTATCTTCACCTGTTCACACAAACCTTAATCTGAGTTTTCTCTCGAACGACTATTTTACAGCCGCTCTAAGCGGCACTTAGCGCCGCCCATGACGATTGTGATTGGTTTAAAGAAATGCCAATAAACCAGAGCACGTTTATTTCCCATCCCGGAATGCTGTGCGGACTAGCTAGACCCTCCTCCACTCCGCAGGTTGTGGATGGTCCGTCCAGGCTAGACTAATATAAAGATAACGTGCAGATGTTTTTTCTTCATGGACCAATCGATTGGTTAACCCTTTGCACCCTAAGGTGACAGCTTATGGTCTGTCTGGTTTTATTTTCTACAAAAGTTTGTAAACCATCACTTGAATGTAAAACAAAAAGTTGTGGGACCATAAAGCCAAATAAATGAATGAAAACTTAATCTAACAGACATGTATTGATATCACATACAGCAATAAAATCTCCTGTCTAAAAATAAACACTTTAACTTATACAGTTGACAAAATATCTACATTTTTCAAAAAATAACTTTTTACCTTGTGACTCTTATACCAATACCCAAAACAATGACACACAGCAATGCTGCACAAGCATGTGTGTTGTGTAAAAATGTTCTTCTATTTATTTGGAGTCTTCCAATGCAAAAATAAACATAATGAATATTATAACTCACATAAATGACAAACTCTTTACATTTCTTTAAAAAAGGCCCAAACGTATGCCAAAACTCAAAACGGTAATGCCATGCTTCTCTGTAGAACGGTTTGGAAAGGTAATAGAGGATCTTTTGGTCACATCTCACCACTCTTTGTTGTCCCTCGGATGATGTATTGCCAGCCTTATATGGGCCTAATGTGTGACTGACCTGCCTTCCATTGGTTTACAAGACAAAAAAGTGTCTCCTAGCATCATGAGAAAACACAATTGATAGTTAGCATCAGACCTAGCGACGATTGGCACAAGTTCCAGGCTGGATAGAAAACCTTCTGTAGAGGACACCACCGTGACGGCTAGAGTGTTAGCTTTTAGCTGGAAATGATACAAATATAAATCAGAGATGACGTTTTTTGTTGTTTTTTAATCAGAGATGGCATTTTTTTGCTGTTTTACACACTAGTGTGTGTGTGTGTCAGGTAAGTAGAATTTCCCAAACTGCAACAATGACGGAGGTGAGTAAACAGCACATAGCATTTCAAATGAACAAGAAGTAACCTATTCCCTGTTTTCAGTAATGAGCCCACTCTTCTCCCATTAGCAGCCTTCCATAGCCTTAGAGAGCTGACACTGTCGAGACTGAGCTGCCGGAGGTTCACACCACCGACGTTATTGCCAAGTTAACGTGACAAGTCCCTCTTGTTGGCTGCCACATGTTATTTTAACAACCATGCTTATACATTAGCAGTGTGCCAATCAGTGCAGCGCTCAGTACTGGGAGGGAGTCATTAATAAATCAGGACTGAGCCCTCTGTCGTCCCGGTGGGAACTATCAGATGTGAGAGCAGATGACAACGGCCGGCAGGTATTAAATATGGTATCTAGATTGTAAGCGCCTACCATGCTAGCTAAAGCTCGCTTGCGCACACCAACACATACACGCAAGCACACAAACAGCTCCCTGTGCAGCAGGATTATAGATGAATTAGATGAGAGGTAGGAGAGATCATAGAGAGGAGGTGGATTGTATCAGCTGTATTAAGAACTCTGATAGGAGATAGATAGAGGCTTTTGTGCTTGGTGGGTGAGGACATGAGGATCATGATGACAGGCTCACGTCTTCAAAAGCCTAATGGGAATCAGACGGCTGCCTTTGACTTGACTCACTGCGCTGCATGTTATTTGCTGTCAAATTGTGTTCACATGCCGTTGAGATACTTTATACAGCTAGAAGAGTGTGATTAAAGAGTCAGTTTTCTGTTGGCAACTCATGTGCGGGTAGAAAGTCCCTTTTTTTCCTGGAAATCTTCAATTAAATTTGGGATGTATTTGTGTAAGGCTGTTTGTAACAGCTTCCTTAGTCAAGTCACGGAGGTCATGCCAGTAGATTATAGGATAGAAATCACAAAACAATAAAGTTCATTGACTGCAGAACCCCGCTGGGTGAAAGTCCTATGTTGTTTGATCCATCCACCACCCCTACCTGCCCCTTACACATGGGTTTTAGGTCTTTAATAGGCTACTACTCGCTCATAATATATCATGGACTCCTCACATAGAGCACATCTGTAAAAAGATACAGGAGCTACTTTACCTTCTCCTTTTGAATCAGAGGCCAGATTATTTCTCTGTTTTATAACTCAATGATTCAGAGTGTGCAGCACAGCCTGGCTCAGCAGCCTTAGCCTGGTCCTACCAGACTCTGGTACATTAGCCTGGTGCTACCAGACTCTGGTCCATTAGCCTGGTCCTACCAGACTCTGGTCCGTTAGCCTGGTCCTACCAGACTCTGGTCCATTAGCCTGGTGCTACAAGACTCTGGTACATTAGCCTGGTCCTAAAGACTCTGGTACATTAGCCTGGTCCTACCAGATTCTCTGGTCCATTTCATTTGTACAGAGAGTCTGACCACTCTCCATTGACAAGGCAACTTCATGCAGGCGGGTACTCTGTTGAAGTTTAAAACTATTGGATCAGCCCAGAGCCACTCTGGATCTGCCATAACCAACTGCTATCATTTGGTCATGACGTCGGCTTAGCATCGCTGGCGTTAGCCTTTGACAACTCCTTCACCACTGAGGAAGGCCACAACATCATGGCCACCAACAAAACTCAGCAAAGATGGTTTGTGCTCAGGCTTCAACTTCTGTTAACTCTGCAGCGTTGCCACAACAGACCGAATGGCTTCGCTTGCATCTTTCTCCACCGCCATTACGGAACTACAACTAAAAATAGCGCACAACCTCAACATCATCGTTCTCAGCCACGCCCTCTGTTCGCTGATTGGACCGGTAAAGATTAGCTCGAGAAAACCCAAGAATAAACCGCAAACCCAGACGGTGAACTGAATAAAAATGGTAATTAAGCGGAAGTACATGGGAGGGCGGAGACATGCTACAGCAGCCTAAGTTTCAAAGTTTGCTCAAAGATCATTGGTCAACCTGTTGCACACTCCTTTCAAACAATCCACAAGAACATCAGGCTCAAGAACTCTTTTATACATCAGTCTATCCTTTTTGCTAAAAAAAAGAATCATTTAATAAACATGAAACTACACAGTGTCATTGTTGAATCATAGAGACAAGGGGAAGTTAAGGCTAAAATAGGCCTATGTGTGTGGTTAATGCAGTAACAGATCTTTGCTTCGTCTCAAGTCCTGTCAGGTCTACCCGGCAAAGGTTAGGTAGTAGACGGAGGTAGTAGAGTGGAGTCCATTCATGACATGGATGAGACAACAATGCAAGATACTATTTTAAAAATCAGCAACAGAGGAGACAACGGATAGAAGGTAAGATCCAGTCTCTCTCCAGACTCAAATACCTTGAAAAACACGCTACAGGAGGGCAAAATAGTCTGATAACTTGCTTAGACAACATAAAAGGGAGCGGGATGGTAGTCTTTTTCTCGAGATCTTGCGGAACAGGATTTTTTGGGGGGGGGGGGGGAGTCACATAATCGGGACATGCCGGGAGTATTTTCGTGGGCTTGGGATGGGATGGGAGCGACAGCTGATTCCGGTGTCAATCACTAATCCTTACCAGATGCCTGAACCACCTCAAAAGGCTCCTTTCCACTTGTACCCTGGATCTTGTTCTTTTGGTAATGACCCAGCCTTCAAGGTCATAGGTGAGGGTAGGAATGGAGATTGACGGAGAAGGACAATGTTTGAAACCCAACAGCTGACTCAAATAGTAAAAGAGCATTCACCGTTAATAGGACACGATTCAAGGAGAGGAGTCCCTTATCTAATGAATAGCACAATGCTGCACAGATGAGAGGAAACACTTTGTACCAGGGATGGAAAAAAAAATTCCCACATCCTTTGCCAAGTAAAATTATTAATACTTAGTACTAGTACATGTCCACATGTATATTCTTTTGCCTTATTTAAACTCTTAACAATACACGGCATTTTACAAGCAAAGCAAATGTTTTTTTCAATAGTCTGCAGAGAAAAAGGAACTTCAGCCATTCCATGAATGCAGTAGAGTTAAGAAATGACGTCTTACAACATGGAAGTACTAAACTTCTCAAACAACTTCTTCTTCTCCAAACAGTATTCCAGTTCTCAAAGAAAAAGAGAATCTCTTCATAGCTCGGCTTTATCCACACAACGTTTTATAAAAACCTACATCACTGAAAGCCCTATAGGAACTATTCACAATCCCATGATAAAAGAAACGATATTAAAATATAAGAATGGAAGTGTGATATCATTTGACACGTAATGCATGCATTGCAACGCCGGAAGCTGACATGTCAAAAAATTCTACACAATTTCAGGGGTAACAAGGATTACTTGAGAATGGATGCTCCTGCAGGAGAGCAATCTGAGTGGCGGGGCCCGGCTCCGTGTTCTTACTTATCTCCTCATTTCAAAAGTAATATTCACTTCCAATGGAAAATGCATAATGTATGACAGGGTTAATCAACGTGAGACAAGGAGGGGAGAGAGCGAACAGCCTGCCCTCTATAGGCGCCTCTCCTTTCATCACAATTCACCGGGGCTTTCTCTCCATCTACTGTCATCTTTGCACATGTTTTCCTCGCTATCATCGCTATATTTGACTCGCCGACATTCAACCCCGCCACCTTCTCGCTTCCAAGAGACTCACTTCCAAAAAACAGGAGCCGTTTTACAGGCAGCCATCAATCTTGATGTTTTTCTACAGCCACAAATTATTTGTATTGTCTCAGTCAATTACTCTCTTATTCATCTTCCTGCTGAGCTGTGACATTGCGTGTGTGTGTGTGTTTGTGTGTCTGTGCACAAATACATGTTTGCATAATGCAAATATGTCAGTGTTTGTGTGGGCTGCATTGGCCCTTGTAGATGTCCTAATTACCTCTAATCAATACCGTCTAATGCCAGTTCCACTAACACACACACACACACACACACACACACACACTTAGAGGCACTGCATGCTCCTTTTGAAATAAACGACTGCAGCATTAAGATTTACTCAGTACTGGACCTCGAGTGGGAAAGGCAGTAGAAAGAAATCAGCTTTATTGGGTATGACTACACATCATCTTCCTCAGACTGCTACCAGTGAGCAGAAACAGAGAGATACAGGTGAAAACACACACACACACGCAAACACAGACGCACACACACAAGAACAGAGAAGAGAAATGGCCAGGCTGGGAACTGGAATTGATCTGATGTGGGGCGCTGGGGCCACGTTATGACGAGGTTTGCAGTAGCTAGGAGAAGTTTGATGGGAAAAAGGGGGGATGTTTATCACTACAGAAGTAGAGCCGTCATCCTCGTGGAAGGAGGAGTGTTACATTTCTGCCTGCCTTCACTGTCAGTAAATAAAGTTGTTCCCTCACTAATGATGCCAAGAATATTTGTACTCCACGGACAAAACTTTAATATTCTGCCATGCAAAGTAAACAAAAAGGACTGATGGCAGAGGAGACAAAGGCAAACTCAGAGCCTGCAGAGATCTTTAGATATGCTGTCAGCGAGAAGATTCCTTTTAGATGTGGCAGATATTAAAATCTAATCATTCCAACGAAGACATGACAGAACATGCGGCATGCAGGTGGAGAAAAGATGTGTTTACAAATGTGCAAATTTCTGATGTGACATAAAGGGACAGCAAGTAAGACTTACACTGCCTTCACACTGGCAGTTAAAATCAGCTCCATACGGCTTTGAAACGACCAAAGTCATTCATTTTCTATGGAGTTTCGCAGACCGCATGCAAATGGGTCCAAACTGGGTCCAAACTAGTATGGTGTGCAAAAAATCTTGTCAGTTGGTCATCTGGATGTGTTCAAAAAATTGCGACTTTTGCGAGTTAGCTACTTACTATGACTATACGACAATTCCAGCGGAAGTTAGCATTGCTACGGTAATGATAAACAAATCTGAATTCTTAACTTTTAATAAAACAAGAAATGATTTCATAACGATATGTTTTCATGTAATTTTCATGATTTCCTAACGTTATTAGGGCAGTTAACTTAACTAGTTAACTAGTTAGATAGCCTAAGCTCGCTAGACAGCATTCAGAGTGATTCTTTTCTCCACGCAGCAGCCTTTCTGTTGATGTCTCTACAGCCCTCAGATGAGCACTCATAGAGAATTCGACATTCGGACAGAATGGAGACAGAGAAGCTGCATGATAAACTGAGGAGTTTGAAAGGCGACAGGGAGGGACTGATAAAAGACCCTATTGGATCCTATTGAGTTATATTATGGGAAGTATACAGTCTAACATTTCTGGAGCTTGACCCATAGGGACTAAATTATATAAATGATATCTCTCACTCTACTGATTTGTTTTCTTTTTTCTTTTCTTTTCTAAATCTCAATGTCCAAAGGAATGTAGAGCTAGATCAAAAAGGATCAAAATTGGAAAGGTTTCCCTCTCTGTGGAGAGTAATTCTGATCAGCAAAATGGTATAAGGTTTTGATATTGTTTTTGTAAAACTGGCGATAACTGACAGCTGAAGTCTCGAGGACCCACAAGATCTCACAAATTCACGTAGAATAGAAACACAAAACCAACAAGTTTGTTTCCATCCAGAAGAATAGAGAGGAAACAACTCTGTGCGGTGTTTTCAAGGTATACTGCAGGGAAATATGATCCTGAGCACCCTGAGCACAGTCTATTTTATTTTGAAAATTCATTGGATGTTTTATTTTGTTTCTGTGCTCAACTTCCTCTCCGCCACTATTTGCTGCCCTGCATTTTACCCTGCAGAGATCTGAGGAGCAGTAAACCATAGTCCTCAGAAATCCACCAGAGGTTAGAACGCAAACATAAAGAAGAGGAAGGAGAGGGACATCCCGCCTAAAAAGAGAGCGATCCGGCGGAACCAGAACAATCCCGGAAGTCTTTGAGAGAATGAGTCTAGTTCTCACACTGTCAATCAGGACAGAGGAGCAGTATACCATAGTCCTCAGAAATCCACCAGAGGTTAGAACGCAAACATAAAGAAGAGGAAGGAGAGGGACATCCCGCCTAAAAAGAGAGCGATCCGGCGGAACCAGAACAATCCCGGAAGTCTTTGAGAGAATGAGTCTAGTTCTCACACTGTCAATCAGGACAGAGGATTTGCAATGCTAACCATGCTAACACTGTGCACATTAAAATAGGCCTGAACTTTAAAATTTCGGTTTCAGGTGACCAAGATGGCGAAGGCCAAATTCTCGAACTCAAGGCTTCAAAACAGCAGACCACAAACCAATGGGGGACATCACTGCTGCTTCATCCACTATTTTTACAGTCTGTGGTAAGCAGTGACAAATACGTGTGATGAACAGATCTTTAAGTCCTCCTCTTCTTCTGCCCCTGACCATAGAGGCAACAGTCCCATTCCATGACTTTCCAGCTTTCCAGGCTTTGTTCCTGTAGAGCAATGGAGGCTGCAGTGGCTCCAGGGCCTGAGCATTTAGACTGGATCTCGATTTTACATTTTTACTAACACTATAGCTTGGTTCAGTTGATTACTGTATCAAAGTGGGTACAGATATAGCCTCGGGCTGTCCCAGATCACAACTGTGTGACACACTGAGCTCAATGCATAGAACAAGTCAGAGCATCTAGCTGCCAGTTTAATGTTTATCTGGCCTGTCCCGTTGGTTGTGACAATGTTAGAGCATTTAAATTATGAACTCTGTATCCATATTGTTTTGGAATGCCGCAAAGCTTCTCCTGTAGAAGGGCATAGACTTAATGTATCTGGGAAAATAAAAAACTTAAGGTGCCCTGCAACCCAAAACCGTTTTACTTGCATTTTTTTGAAATCTGTTCGGTCAATATGTGTTCAAAATGAGCTGCTACCTCCTCTGTCAGCTCTAGCCACTGAAAAGAAATAAGAGGAGAAATCAAGCCAATTACAACAGCTGGTCAGTCTGACGTCATGGTTCCGGAGCTGGGTAAAGGATGCTGATAGCCAGGCTCTCATTGGCTAGCTGTTAGCCAATCAGAGTCAAGCAGCTTAGCTGGTTGAATATTCATGAGAACTAGCACAAATCAAGCTGAGTCTTCCTGCAGGCTTTCTATACCATGCTAGAATGGCATAAAACAAGGTATGCAAGGCATATTTTCAAGAAAAAAAATGTTACGGAGTCCATGGTAAAACTTTCCACAAAGATTTTACAACATGTTGTTATACCTAAACAATACGATATATTATTGTAAATTACCTCACTAATAATGCCCGGAATAGCAGCCTGAGTCAAAAGATGGCAAGATGCTTCCCAGTTGTGGTCTTTCCCAGCGCAGTATAAAAGCTAAAAGGTTCAATCTGGAGACCTTCCATGACCTGCCGTATTGCTACAATGAGTAAAGCAAAAGGAACACTACTATTCCACGAGGGGGGCCACCGGCCGTGGACACAGGAGAGGCAAGTTTACTAGTAATTTGCTGATAACCTGTTGAGGCACTGAGGAAAATTAGTAGTGGCCTACTTACTTGGCAGATAATTGGCCGTCGGGTCCCTCTGGAATAGGTCTTTTCTTCCAGTTGATTTTGGGCATGTTAAAAATGTCTGTAGCGTTTAACAGCAGGGTTTATTAGTTCCGGAAGGTCATCCATTGCTGTGAGACAGCATGCCTCAGAGTTCTCCAGGCCTTGGCAAAACACGTCTGACTCCCAACAACACAAACACTGCCACTCTGTAGCGGTGGGTTGACATTGTCCACAGCTACACCACCAGTACCCTTTCTATTAGGTGTGTCTGGTGATCTCCACCGCCTCTTCTGCAGCAATTCTCCTTCATTAATTGTAGCTCCTCATCTTATATCCTTTTATCCTCATCTCGTATTGAGGTGAGAATAGGTACGGGCGTCCTTTGTAATTGAGCCACTCATCGTTATGTTCAATGTCAACCTCAAACTCTGAAATTGTTGATCTCTTCTGCTGTTCTCTCACTTCTTGCTCCTTTTTCACTACTTTACCATTAGATTAGATTACCATTTATGTAATTTGTTAGACTACATCCTTATGCATCCCTTTCTGCCAGGACTTTCACAGGCTCTTCCCAAATTACAGAAGTGTCGTTGACACAGCGGTAGCAGACAGTAGAAGCCATCAAGCAAGTGTTATTTAAATTAACTCCTGGTGTACTTACAAACTTTCCAATGCCATGAGTACAGGACCTATTTGTACTACTGTAGAAGGTTGGTACCATTATTAGTGGGGTAATTTAGAGGACGGTGGCCTCTACCGAAACCAAAACTTGCGCGTGTTAAATTTGGAACCAATGATTGGATTTGAAACCAAATTTTCCAAACAATTACAATAAAAAAACAATTCCATTGGAATTGGAATTTTGGAACGATTCCAAGTTGGAACCTGTTCTCCATCCAAGGTGTGAGTCTCTCAAAAGAACAAGAATAAGTTGTCCCTGTCTGTGTGGCTGCACTGTTATTAACAGTTATTTTTTAATCCCAGAAATACCTTAGTATTGCTGACCTGTTTATGTAGCCGTTATCTTCTATAGACAGAGGTACACACATGCTGCACAGCTTGTTAGACATACAATATAGTTTTGTTCTGAGCCACCGTGATGGAGGCCATGAAGCTGAAAGAGTTTTGGGAAATAACCGGTGTAGTTGAGAAGAGGTGTGCGACCTGTTTATCTTTTACAGTTCTGAAGTGAACCATGTTGGATGGTCTCACTGTCTCCTAGATACCAATTAGTAGCTGTGAGCAGGTCAGGAGAGAGAGGGAAAGGAAACAATTACAGAAACACCTGTGCTCTGTTGATACAAGACAGGGCTACACGAAACATACATGTTCACACACACACACACACACACACGCACACGCACACGTGTACACACACACACACACACACACACACACACACACACACACACACACACACACACACTGAATGCTGTTTTTGTACAGCCTGGCTTGTGTTTGGAGTTTTTGTCATCATTCCTATCAGATACATGAACATTTTGTTCACCAGATCCCAATGCCACATTTATAAACTATGTATGTATGATATTAACTGGATACTGGATGCCAAAATGGTGTATTATGCACCATAATACCTGCACATCTGATAAAACTGCATACAAATATACAAAAGCACATACAGTACATGTTTTGTTGTCAATGGGATAAATGTATTACTCTAAATAGAGGCTTCCAGTATCAAAACCAAGTGATGAGTTTATTTTTCCCCACATTGCAAACAGTGGTATTTATCAAGGTGGTGGGTGAGCAACACGCGGCTAATGTGACCTGTAGCGTGCCTGTGCATGCTAAGCAGTCAGTAACCCAACCTCCCCAACCAATCATGACCCACACACAGTCGAATAAGTTATGATCTACCTTCTAGCACCTCAGTGCTGCTAAGCAAACACCAACTAAGCTGCTCTAATTGTCCTTAAGTATCCTCTTTGGTGAGTCCCTCAATATCTGTCTGAAAAATAAAGTGTATCAGAAAAACAACAACAATGAATACATGCTGACTCATGACACAGTGTTTTAAATTGTCCTGGGGGGAAAGTGATGTTTGATAGAGACTTCGACATATAAGAGACTGGTAGGTATTTTAAAGGAGAGTTGGCAGTCTGACTTCTTCTGTATTCAGTTAATGGCTAGAAGAAGAGGATCCCCAGAGTTCACACTGAGAGAAGTGCTGTTACTCACTTCCAGTTCAAGAGCTTTGCATTATTAGCCTGGTCCTACCAGACTTTGCTCCATTAGCCTGGTCCTACCATACTCTGGTCTATTAGCCTGGTCCTACCAGACTCTGGTCCATTAGCCTAGTCCTACCAGACTCTGGTTCATTAGCCCGGTCCTACCAGACTCTGGTCCGTTAGCCCGGTCCTACCAGACTCTACCAGTGGACCTTGAGATAAGAATAATTTGTCAAACTACTTAAGGTCATGAATGAACTCTAACACTTAACAGACATCTCTCAGCCTGAATCCCAGTCATTAACAAACACATACAGGAGAATCAGATGTGCGTTAGCTTTCGTGGCGGCGCTGTCCAGCCACTGTTGGTCAAGACAGAGTTATTAGCGATGCTAAAAGCACTAGCAGTACTGACAACGGCAACAGTTTCAAAGGGTTGCACTCACGTGGATGCTCAGCCGAACCAGCTACCAAACCAAAGAACCAAAGAGAAGCTTGGATTACAACACATAGAGCGAGTGTGACGTCGCTCTTTGCTCAGGAAACCATTGCACCATTACTATGTATTTATGTTCGGAATGTCATATATTGTATACAGGGTTTCTGCAGGTTTCACCAAGTCAAATGTAAAGATTTTTAAGATCTTTTTAAGACCATTATAAATGACGTCCGGATGATGTTATCACGACAAAAATTAAAAACAAAACAAAAAAAAACGTCAATGTCACAGTCCGGAAACATGGCTAAACTTCCCAATATCTGAAAAATCTGTTCTGAAGAACACTCACGCAGCCTCGCACTCGGCTGCAAAGTAAATTGCATATTGGTCTCATTTGTAGTAGAAATACCGCAATTTATATTTGGAGGAGCAAAGAAAGAACACCACAGAATAAAAAAAACATTTTTAAAGTGCTGAGGGAGCTTTTTAAATGAGAACATTTAGACCTCTTTAAAATTATTTTAGACCTAAAATTTTTAAAAAAATTTAAAACTTGTTAAGGCCTAAAATTTAGATTTTAAAATGTTGGACTTTTTTTTACTTTTTAAGACTCTGCAAAAACCCTGTGTATACCTCATTATTAGGAAATTATTCAGAAATTACGGACCCTTATAATAAAGTGTTTAGTTTTTAATACTATCTTGAAATGAATGGAAACCAGCCTGGAAAGTCAGAAAAATCCTAAAAATCCTTTGGTAAACTGTGGGCAGTAAAGTACGCAGTACATGTTTTGTAACTAGAGGTGCATCAACAACTAGAAAACAAAGGTGTAGTCCTTTAAACACAAAAAGGAACATGTTAATAGGTATCATAAAGAGAGTGTTCATGTGTTTATACTAGTTCCATTTCCAGTGGGGAGCTTTTCTTCCCCAGGGTATACTGTACGGGTCACCTGTGTTTAATCCTGCTCTTGTTTCATTCTGGTGTAATTAGAGTGAGAGTGGAGGTGTGACCTGTAGTGTTACCCAGAACTCCACGCTGCCCTGGTATTGTCTGGCCAAAGTAAATAGCCAGTCCCATGATGGTGATGATCTATGTGATGACCTGTGGCGCCGCTGACAGGAAGCAGCCTCTTTTTAGCATGAAAGGTCATTCCAGCGCTCTGACCCGCCCGCTAATGACAGTGACCCTGACGCCTAACCTCACTGTGTTGCCCCGGCTCATCTACATGCATCCGGGGCGAGCGGATGACACGGGGGTCACGGAGAACATGTGGAGCTGCCAACACGCCGGCGCTCCGCCAGCTGCTGAACCCGGCTAATGGCTGCACAGCCCCACAAAAAGCCAGGCAGCAGAACAGATGGGTACAGCTCACCTGACACCAGCTCTGCTGGTGCATCACAACATCTGGGTGTGTTGTGGAGGGTGATTTAGAAATCAGCTGTGCGCCAGTAATATCATGCTGGTGTAAACATAGACATACAGGTCTAGGAACAAGGCCATTGGTGTGACAGATCGGTCACTAGAGGAGCTAAGTGTAAGGGATCAGGAACATTTTGTAGACAATGTGGATTTGAAATAACTGGATGCACATGAAACAATCCTGCTTACATCATCAGTACCGAATGAAAAGCAGTACTGTGGTGGGAAAAGGAACGCTCTGTTGAAAAAGTTAAAGGTACAAACTTTTAGAGAGGTCAACCACTAAGTCTCAAGAAATACAAATGGTGAACTAATTTGATACAAAAAAATATATACACACATGTATACTGTACAAATATAGATATACTGTACATTGTATATACTGTATCAAGTGTATATACATGCATATACATAGATATATACAAACATACATACAGTACATATAACATGTATATACTGTATATACAGTACTATGCAAAAGTACTAGGCTGGTGTGTAAAAAGCTGTAAACTAAGAAAGCTTTCATAAACATAAATGATTGTTTATTTTTTTTATCAATTTACAAAATGCAAAGTTAGCAAACAAAAGAAAAATCTAAATCACATCAATATTTGGTGTTACTACCGTTTGCCTTTGAACCACCATCAATTCTTATAGATACACTTTCAAAAAGGGGGTCAACGTTGGGGATCAAAGATGCAGTGTGGCCAAGGAGACTTAGTGCAGCAGATGAAAACACATAAAGCTTATTTCCCTTCTAAATGGACGATGTCCAGCAGGGACATCAGCGCAGAACTAGCAGAAACCAGTGGGACCCAGGTACACCCATCTACTGTGTGGAGAAGTCGGGCCAGAAGTGGTCTTCATGGAAGAGTTGCAGCCAAAATGCCAGACCTCCAACATGGAAGCAAGGCCAAGCGACAAAACTATGCTCGAAAAAACAGGAACTGGGAAACAGAAAAATGGCAGCAGGTGCTCTGGACTGATGAGTCAAAATATGAAATATTTGGCTCTAGCAGAAGGCAGTTTGTTGGCTAAAGGGCTGGAGAGCGCTTCAATAATGAGTGTCTGCAGGCAACAGTGAAGCATGGTGGAGGTCTGGTGAGCATCAATGGGGTCCTCAATGCTGATAAATACAGACAGATACTTATCCATCATGTAATATCATCAAGGAGGCGTATGATTGGCACCGAATTCATTCTGCAGCAGGACAACAACCCCAACTGGGGATTGAACCGACAACCTCCCGGTCACAAGCTCTCTTCTCTAACCTACTCTATCTGTATAGTATCTTGAGATTTGATACTATAAATACAGTTGAATTGAGCCTTAAAATGAACTATCACGTGTTTAAAACGGCCACCATGCAGTTTTCTTGGACATCATTGGCAATGGGCAGTTCCCCCATCAGAGGTGGCTGAGAAGATAGTGTGCAACATTCTTCACGCCACGGCTTTCATGTGCAGCTCAGTGATTGAAAAAGTCTCATTTCCATTAGAAAGGGAAAAAGATAGACAGCAGAATCCCTGAGTCAGCTCTATGTGCCAAACGTCCTGACCTCATGTCAAATTTAAAAGCCTGTTAGTTTTGTTTCATTTAAGAAATTCAATCAATGTGTGTTTTATGCAAACTCCAGGCTCCATCATTTTAGGTTTACAAAAACTATAACAGTAAACTTTAAACTGTTACATTTTTCAGTGAAATATCCTGCAACTACCATCACTGCCCATGTCACTATTATATACTGATCCATGTTGTTTTTGGAGGAAAAACCCAACCTCGATGACATTGTGTTTTATCCAAAACATGTCTGTAATTTGCATGTGACTGCAATTTGTAGGAGACAAAGTTGGTGTATGCTTAATATCTGGTACAAATCATAGTGTGCAGTTTGTGGGACATCTCCACAGTGTCAGCATTATTTGACAAACCGATGTAGAGAGTTCCTTCCACTAAAACATTATAACTAAGTAAATGACCTTTGAAAAAGAAACATGAATTTATTAGGAGGGAAATTGTGCCTTGGCCATTATTCTTTGGCTGCTGTTGTTATGGAAAAAAAGCAATTACACTGGCTGTTTCAACGAACTGCTTGTTAACGACTTTCAGTCATTTAACATTGCGGCCTTTCACAGTCACCAACAAGGACTCTGTCTTTCATTTATTTCACTCCATTCTGCACACGGCCCTGCTTGTTTTAACAATGTCTAATGAAAAACACAACAAATCATCAAGCCAAAGTCAAATTGCAGATCTATGAGATCCATTACCCATGACAGATGTATGAATGTTTTCCCTGCTGTGCACTGATGAAGGGGCTGAGGAACACACTGGCAGAACATGTTATGGCCGGCAGCACACAGATAAAGTAGTCAAGTGAAGAAAAGAAAGCCTTGGTTGTATTAGATGTTACGTATGTATGTATGTATCACTTCTGCAAGGACTGAGGTGAGCTGCTGACAGAAATACACATGCCATGTTTCCTATAAACAGGAACATAGCTTAAAGTTAGGGGAAAGCAAAAACACATTGCAAGGTTTCCTCCTGAAAAGTTGTTGAGCCCGGTGACAAGTGAGTTTTTCCGAGGAAGGCTCGGCTGGGGGCCAGTTACACACTGATGGAAGCATAATGTAGGGCCCAGAGAACAGTTTCTGTAATACCAATAATGGACGGATGCATTGAATTAAGAATTTAAAAAAACAACAACTATAAGACAGATTCCATAGGGCCGCACATTAAGTCAGTGCTAGAGGTGTGAAGAGATCTCGACCCACGAGAAACGTGACAAGATTTCTGATCGAGGTAAAAAGCGTCTTGCAATATCAGTGATCAGTGCAAAAGGACAGAGCATTAGCCTCGAAATTAGCATAGCATGTAAAACCGAGCATTAGAACATTAGAGAGGATGCTCTCTCTCTCCCTCTCTCTCTTTCTCGGCCAATACAGACATCCGCAGCGTGCCGTTGACTGTGGGGCTGTCTCACGCCAACCAATCTCTTTCTCTGTTAAAATGAGTTGGAAAGTCGACAGCAAAACCTCACTTTCCTTTTAATGATATTAAACTAAGAAAAATGTTCTGCTTTCGTCCTATAATGGTCATAAATCGATACTAGAGTAGCCTACTTCCTTGTTTAGTGCTGCAATTAATAAAACTCAAAGGAGAAGCAAATAGCATCTATCTTCACAAAAATCATCTGTTGAGTGTTTGATGGTTATTTATTTGTGCTTTAGATTGTAATCCCCTTGAAACAATATATAAATAACCTTTATTTCTCTCTTTCTACTGTAGTATGTACTGAATGACAAATTGAAGTACAAACACATTTGGTCTAAACGGTCTCAAATACTGACAGAAAACAGTTATGTTGTAACCTTGGTTCTCTGAGTGAATACATATGGAAAAGTAACAGTATTTTGCTCTGTAAAAAGACATGCACAGCAACAAAGTTAATATTATTCAACATGTAGCGTTTAGCAGAAAATATTCAGATGTAATCCCCAATGTAATCATGAACATTTTCATAATTTAATTGTACATTTCTTCCCAGTAACTGTAACGCACTAATTAAATGACGTAACTAGTTACTCCCCGACACTGCTCATGGATATTGTTTCTGTTTCAGAGAACAGTTAAGGACATTTGCATAAGGATTTACAGAGCAGTTTCATATGCCATCCATCCATCTCCGTCCGCTTATCCGGTATCGGGTTGCGAGGGGAGCAGCTACAGCAGGGGACCCCAAACTTCCCTTTCCTGAAACAAATTAACCAGCTCCGACTGGGGGATCTCGAGGCGCTCCCAGGCCAGGTTGGAGATATAATCCCTCCACCTAATCCTGGGTCTTCCCCGAGGCCTCCTCCCAGCTGGACGTGCCTGGAACACCTCCCTAGGGAGGCGCCCAGGAGGCATCCTTACCAGATGCTCGAACCGCCTCAACTAGCTCCTTTCAACGTGAAGGAGCAGCGGCTCTACTCCGAGCTCCTCACGGATGACTGAGCTTCTCACCCTATCTCTAAGGGAGACGCTGGCCCCCCTCCTGAGGAAACCCATTTTGGCTCGTACCCTGTTTTGTATGCTGTAGCAGAAAAACATTTAACTTCAGAGGGACTAAAGGATCAAAACTCCAAAGCCAAATTTTAAACAAGTTGTTTGAAATGCCTGGTATTATATGAGCACGTTGGTGAGGCAAAAGCCCCTCAACTCAACACTCCGACTGGTTTGTGAACAGACACGAGCACCAGTGAAGAGCCTCTCACATCGCCTGTGGAGACAGCAGCAGCTTCCATTTATAACCATATTACATTTGTCTGTCTTTTGACAAATGAGAGATTACTGTTGATGAGAAATCGTTTGAGTTTGGTTTTTCTTGCCATCATATCTGGGCTCAATAGAGTAAATATAAATGTTTCAACGCTTGAAGTCATTTTCCTTCTTTGTCTTGTCAAAGCCTACCAATCTGGCAGCTCCAGCCTTGAGAAGTCTTTATTCACTGCAAAAAAGGCTACATCTTACCAAGAATATATTCATCTAATTCTAGTCAAAATATATAATAGAACTTAATTTAAGACAATCACTTAACAAGTAATATTATTGCATTTCAGCCAAATGTAGGGACTTGTTTTTAGACGATGTAACTTAAATATCTTGTGAAGGGAACGAGTCTTGAAAGCATCTTGTTCTGAGTCGTATTTCAGATAAAAAAACAACTTGTTCTCACTTCCAACTCGTAAAATACTGACACCTTGTCAGTGTCTCTCAGCGTCAGATACCAAGGCAAAAATCCCCCTTTAGCGTAGTGGTCTTCACTATTTGTTTCATGAGAGCCACACTGACAGGACAAAGTCAATAGGAGAGCCACTTTTACCGCAAAGTATCAAAAGTTACATTGAGTCATAGATAGCATGTCTGCTTATCAATCTGTCATCACTGAACAGCCAATATGCAATGTTTTTTCTACATTAGCCCATCGAGAATGCAACCATCCAGAAGCACATTCGGCGTTAAGAGCTGGAAGGACTGGCCAAACTTGCAACTGAGTCAGTGTCGTGGACGGAGGGGCAGAGCAAGTTTAAATATCATTTCTTGTCTATTTCCATCTTGTAATTCCACTGTTTGGGGTATTTTTAAATATAAATTATTTGTAATAGAGCGGAGTTAGGGTTGTGTTATAGCCCTGCTTGTTATTTATGTTTTATGACATATTTGTACTTCCTGCATGATTATATCACTGTATCATTTATTACCAGGCAAGCCACAAATTAAAGCTAGGCAAGCCACAGGAATGAGTAATACTGCTTTAGAGTCTGTATGGAACGCACTGGACAGAGCAGCAGCTCTTACACCACGCTGTAAGATCATTTAGTATTAAGAGATGGTGGAGAGAAGTATGAAAAACCGAAAATCTACGCAGGGAGAAAGGTTGGGGTGGTGGATGGGTCTAACAACACAGAACGAGGATTCCTGACTCATTCTTCCCACTGAGACATACATTTTTTAACCCCACCCACCATCTTCTCCAAACCATAACTGTCCCATTCTTGTGCCGCATGTCAGTTTAACGTTCCTCCTGACCTACAGTGTCAAAATGTTACGCACTTTAAAGAGTGTAGGACCCAAATGCAGAGAGAGCAGGGAAAGTCTTGAAGCTGTTGTAGGTTTATTCCAGAAAAGATACAGATAAATGATGAATAATAAAGATAAATGAGAGTTTCTTAATATTTGTCTGTCATACAGGAAACGGCAGAGAGCAGTGTGCATGAGGAGCTGAAAATGAACTGAATGATGTTCTGTGCTTGCCATGAACCAGATGCAGTGGAGAAGAGAGAGAAACCCAATGCTTACAAACCTCTGCAATCTGGCCGGAGCATGCTGCTTTGTACTCGGGGTGACACGCATGCTGAATCTCCAGGATCCATGCAAAGTTTGAGAACTTATGAGGTATTTCAAAGACTTTTTTTTGTGGGACTTGATGCACTGCGCCCAAAACCAACCTACAAGTTCACAAGCCTCAAAAACCTGCTTCTTGAAGTGAAACATGATTGTTGGTCTTGCACTGAAGACTGTTTCATTTTTTCTGGTCAAGAATGTTACATTTTTCTGGGCCTAAGGAGCATATTCTTGAGTTGCACCTGAAGGCCTTTCAAGCACTTTTTGGGTCCAAAACGTACTTCCGTGATCATTTCTGTTCATAAACATTTTTCTGTTATTTTAATATTATTTAACCGATGTGCTGAAATGCAAGCTATTGTATCAAGCTGCAGTCAGTAAGCTGAGGTCACATGTTCTAGTATGTAAACTAGTATGTTTAAAAAGGAAAATCTGCCAATTTAAAACAATGATGTCAAATGATGCATTGACTGTTAAGCCATGATGTTTCAAATGGTCAAATGTGTCAAGATTATAATAATATTAATATCTGTTTAATATGCTGGAATCAAATACCTCTCATTTCTTTGGATAATGTATGCTAACTAATTATTTTAAGTAAATTGCACCTTTTAAACAGAAATAAAGAATTTGTCAACATTAAAAAAAAATAACTGCAAGATTTGATTTAAATCAATTTTTCTTTTAAATGTAACCTAATTAAATTAGGTGTTTGTGGATAAAATGCTCTCTATTTTGACAATGGTTAAACTTCATTTTTTTGTTTTTTTTAGACTTTACATAAAAATTTAGCATATACAAAAATGTATATTACTGAGTTTTACCAACTTAAAAAAACATGATGTTCACTAAACTAACAAAAAGTGGTTGGAAAATGTTGTCTTAATTTTATTAAGTTATATCTAAGTAACAAGTAATAATGCCAGAACCACCAGACAGGACCTCAAAACCTAAACTAAAATTCAGAGACAAAAGGGACACTCCAAGCAGGTACTCACAAAACAGAAACACACAGTAACACTACAATGATCTGACAATGGACAAGGGGAACACCAAGGCTAAATACAGAGGGTAACGAGAGGCAGGTGACACAAGGCCTGGGAGACAGGTGGAAGTAAAACACAGGAATTAAAACTAAAGACAAGACAGCACAGAAAACCAGACAATCAAAATGAAACAGGAAACAGACCATACAGACACTCACAAGAGACCACAAGACAGAAACCACAACTAGACAAGACAAGGGAGCAACCAAGGACTAAAACATATACAAGACCAAAAAACACAATCACAAGGACTATATATAACTAAATACCAAATATGATGCTAAAGGGGACTTTTTGCATCAGTAACAAATGCCAAAAGGCCCAAAGTTTTGATTACATAACTAGCTTTTTTAAAGCCACAGTGCAGTGGTTCTCTAATTCTAGGAAGAATTCTAAGTAATGACAACAAAACTGTTGTTCCATCCACATGACAAGCCTTCTGTGATTTCTATGAAGCACCCCACCCCTCCTCCGCGCAGCTGCTAGTAACCAAGGAGGACACGGAGGATTTAAAAAACATGATGAACTCAGAAGAGTTCATTATCTTCACTCAAGTTTCTGAGTGCAAAAGTCGCCGGACACCCCCATCTCCTGAACATAGTCATACTGAGAAATCCAGAGAGAGCTGTGTGGAGCTGGATCTTGATTAGCTTTGTAGCAACTCATTTGGCAACGGCTTGAATGTAACAGATGTTCATTAATATCAAATAAGTTACGCACTAAAACTTTAACGTCTCATAAGGTTTTTGTAAAAGATCGATCATCTTTGAACATCATATCTCATTTAAAACTGTTACTTGTTCCATTGGCAGATTATTATTTTTAATTATTAAAAGCAAACAAAACCTGGATTTATTGTTTTTTTTCCAAGTTATTTTTGAAAGGTCCTTATTTTCCCAGCGTTTCCCATCTCTCTCCTGCCCCATTTATCTGTTAACCTGAGTGAACAAATGTTGCTCTTTAACTTGATCATAAATCCCAGGGTTTATGATCAGCTTATCACAGGGATACATGCAGTAGCAGCTCACCACTTGCTGAATTTAACAGACGCATTACGTTATTTTAATGCCAAAACTATCTACCAGCAGACGGGGGGGGGGGGCATTGGTTTGCCGTCCAAACAAACAATGTAACCCATGTGTGTGGGTGGCTCAGGTAGACACTGGCACAGGTTGACACGTGTACACACATGCACAGACACACACACACACACACACACACACACACACACACACACACACACACACACACACACACACACACACGTAACTGTGTAGAGAGCCAACAGCACGGAGGCTTTGTTCTCCCGACAACAATGTTTGGAGACGCAGCTCCAGTCACGCCGGCTGATACGCGAAAAGTGCTCATGAATGGAGCTTCAAAGGTAAATAATTCAAATGGTGTTTTGTGTTTCAGCATCTCCCAGATGCTCATGTTTTTCTGGGTATATATCAAAGACTCCTCTTTATACTGCCACTTGAAAGGAAACGACAAAATCGAGAAGAAAGATAAATAGAAAAAAACAAGTAGAAAAATCAATAAAAAAAAAAACATACTTCATTATGGACTTCCAGTCTGAAAAAAGTTGCACTGTTCTAACACTGAAAAAAGTGCCCGAATAATTGGCAACTGCCAGTTTACACACAAAGAAATGAATCATTGACATTGGTTTGTAAAAGAGTTATTGTGCATTACTGATAGACTAGGATGACTCAGAAATCCACACTCGCCATTTTCCAGATCCGGTGAAGAGGCAAAAACTGCCACTGCTCTGCTCTCATAATGAAGAGGGATTAGCTTGTATAACACGGCCCTGAGACTGAGGAATTAGCATACGGTATGTATTCTGAAGAACATGTGGCTCTCTAATAGGAGACATTTTCATCAGCTGTTCGTATAGAGAGAGACAAAAACACTATTTGTGAGTTCACTGTCCGAGTATGTTTTTGCACTAGAGTTTGTGCTTTAGAGTAACAGTACTGGTTCGAAATAAGTATACAATCAGCTGGAAAACATCCAAACAGTCAGTTTGTTAGTTTGTTAAGCCACGTCTTCGATTATTTTCTGTCATGACAAACTATAACATTTTCTGAATCTGGAGTATGGTGTAGAGCAGTGGTTGTCAATCTTCTTTGGGGCAGCATCCCCCTGTCCATTTTCCAGGTCCCTCACCGCCCCCCATTGTATGACTCAACAGTGTACACACTGCCCTGCATATTAATGATAAGGCTGATATTGGTATGATTTTTTTTGTGATCAAATATTTTGATGATTACTATTGTTATTACTATTTATTGTTGTAAATCATCAACAAAATCATATTGAAATGTATACAAATAAATGATAATGTTTAATGAAGACTTTAAAGTGCATAACAAGACCAGTTTATAATGCTGCAGTACAGAGTTTATATAAGATGATACGCTGATGTCCTATTGCAACGAAGGCAGCACAGAGCTGCGCCACACGAAGCTGACAGAAACGATCGGCGCCTTACATTACATGACACACTGGTGTAAAGGGTTAAGGTTACAGACAAGATGGAGCTGAGTCCCAACCCACGAACATTGAGGGACTAAAACCAAAGATGTTCTAATAATAAGTGGCAACACTCCATGGGGTCGGCAATAAAACATCTGCATGCAGACCTGAGTTACCGCCAAAGAAAAGGCTCACATTAATAACTAAGAGATACATAACATATGTAATTGCTACTTGCGGGAGATGAATTTGTTTAACACTGCCAGTAAACAGCTACCATGGCATTTAATCTAAACCTTTTCTTTACCTGTTTGTAGTCATACTAGTGGCATTAGTATTACTATTTTTTTGCAAACAATGCAACAATAGTTTAATTCAAACCTGCTTTATCCACAGCCAGGATTAGAGTCTAAAAACTCCATGGATAAAAACGTGGATAAGGTTTAAGAAACATGTGTATTACTTTGCTTTTGTATTTATTTCCTCTTAAAATGTGCATTATGCACCAGACACAGAGGCAAATTCCTTACATATGAAAACATACTTGGCAATGAACTTTATTCTCATTTATTTTCATTTCAAATTGACAAAAGAATAAAGAATAATACAAAGATGCTATTAACAGAACAATCACAATCGATTCACTGTAGTTGGATTCATTCGTTCCTGGGTGGCTCAAGAGGTTGTCCTTCACTCATAAAGTTTCTGAATAAAGAATAAAGAATAAGAAGATGCTATTAACAGAACAATAACAATCACTTCACTGTAGTTGGATTCATTCGTTCCTGGGTGGCTCAAGAGGTTGTCCTTCACTCATAAAGTTTCTGAATCAACCCCAGGCCTTTAGCTTGTGTTTTCATAACTGTCTTATTCTATATTACCTCCGTTTTAATGTTTCATTCTTTGGGCTTTTTAATTATTTAATGTAGCTATTTATTTCTTTTGCACTTTGTCTCGACACCTTTCTAAGTCAAAAAATGATGGTCAATGTTTTTATGATTTTTTATGTTAAGATGCAGGCTGTAATATCTGCCAAGATAATGAGAGAATAAAACTGTATTTCTTTGTTCAATGAGAATAAATGTGTGTGTGTGTGTGTGTGTGTGTGTGTGTGTGTGTGTGTGTGTGTGTGTGTGTGTGTGTGTGTGTGTGTGTGTGTGTGTGTGTGTATAATATGCAGCTTCAGGCTGAAAATATCTAATATAAAACAGTCAGAGTGACATGCCTGGCATGCATTACAACAAACATGTCAGCCACACAACCAGCTCCTCATGTGCTGCTTTCATTATTAAATGAACCAGAAAAAATCTGCAATTGCAGTTTCTTTAGTGCATCTTCTTCATAGGCCACCAAGACTGTGGGACCCCCATTAGACAGTTTGAAATAAATAAAAAAAAATGAGTAGCAAGGACTACATCACAATCAACCTTAAATCAAAAACCTCAGAACAGAGCTGTACTAAATGAAGAGGATAAAAACAAGCAGAAGCAAATAAAGCAGAGAGCCAAGTAGTCTAATCACCTCACCAATAGTCTCACGATGCCAGATCTCCACAGCGCTGTGAGGTAAGCTCTGGCTCCTCCACACATCCACTCCTGGGTCGGAGCAAAAAAACACTCTTGTTTTCATTTCTTTAACCCTTGAGTTGTCTTCTCGTCAAAATTGAAAATCAACACTTTTGTTGATTCTTTATATAAATGTTTTTTACTTTTTCTTACGATTTTGTCCTAGTTTTCAATGTTTGTCACTTTTTTTTGACGGTTTACACTACTTAACACTAACTTATTAACTTTAGTTTTACAGTTATTTTTGGAATGTACGGTCAATAAACCTAATTTTTAGGAAATTATACCTAATGTTTGAGTTAGAAAAGCAGAAATTAGGAACTATTTCAACTAAAATTAAAGGAATGGATGTTGATGGATAATCGTAGACTGGAATATGTCAACTTTTACTCAATACTATTTCAAAACCACTTCAATTTCTTTCTCCAAATGCTATAAAATTGAATAAAGTAGAGATTTGTACTTGCCAAAGAGCATTGTGTCAATCAATCATGTTATTTTGGGTAGTTAAAAAGAACATTGATATAGGAAAACTGGTCAATTTGACCCGAGAACAACATGCGGGTTAAACCAATCATAGTCATCTTGGGTGGCGCTAAGCTCCAGACGTAGCGACGGTGGCTCTGCTAAGTAGTCTCAGGAAGGAACTTGTTTTGGTGGAACATATGTACCCTGTTGCCGATCTAAATAGAAGACAGATTCAGCAGCTGCATGGCCTTTGTTGCATACATTGTTTTCAGAAACACATTTCGGTGAACTTTTTTCATAAAGGAGAAGACAGTTTCCACATGAGCCGCCATGTAGGTCTGTTTTTAAAAAAACTGGAGCAGACAACCCATGTGACGCGTTCATCTAATCAGGTGCAGCCATGGCGGTTGAGGGAGGGTGGAGCCTGTTTTCTTTGCTTGTCAGCAGTCATTTAAGAGAAACTGACAACTGCCAGTGACAAGCCTACAAAGCGCCTAATGCTGGGTAGAGGGGCAATCCCTGCTGTAAAAAATAGCCTATATGGACACGTACCATTAATGAGTGTCTGTGCGTCTGAGGAATGGAAGAGCAAAAGATCTTTACGAGCAGAAAAAGAGCTCCGGCAGGAGTACAGGTGGCAAGTCGTTAAACTTCAGCAGGGACATTAAAAGAAAGTTTGGAGCCCTCTGGTGATCCAAGTTATGACCCTCAACTTCACCCATAAAAACTCTAATCACACGCCGATGTAGTCGTTTTAATTAACACTACACAGACAGTCTGTCGAGCAAAGGCACTTTTGAAGCTTGAACTTCATCAAAATGGGGGCAGTGGTGGTCTAAAGGTTAGAGGAGCGGGCTCAACTTCACTTTATTTATGGAAGCAACACTGCCCACTATGCAGACAAACGCTCATAGCTACAGATTTCTTGGGAACCACAAAGTATTAGGAGTGAGCGTAACTTCTCTTCTTGACCTATCTCTGTAAAGTGAGCGCTGACCTTCACTGCAGATGTGGTTTGCTTGTCCACATACAGATGTTGCCAGAGGATGCTGGGTGAATAAATGATTCCTTCTCCAACTTGTAGGATGCAAACTGTTGAACCAGCACACACTTCACTTATTTTCTTACTTGTACTCCCGTACTGTGTGCGTATTATTGGTGAGGACTGCAATCTCAGTGTTGAACAGTACTATGGGGGCGTTACTGAGGACCGCATCTACATAAATCAACCCAAATATAAATTAACATCTGCAAATAACAGTTATTTTAAAAATGGGGAAACATGTATATCAGTGTTTCCCAAAGCTCAAGATGGCATCCTCACATGTCTTGTTTTGTCCACAAAAATATTCAGTTTACTGTCACAGAGGAGAGAAGACACTAGAACATTTACATTAAACAAGCTGCCATTAGTTCCTGCCCATCAGTCAGCAGACGGTTCAAATGAAGAAAACATGTCATCAATCTGATTAGGTGCGATTCCTGTAAGTGATAAGTGTAAAAAAAGTAGTACTGTGTATAAAATCAGTTGTTAAAGATTAGAGAATAAGACTGAATTAGTAAATTGTACACGATTGTACAGCCTTAACTTTTCACAAGCACAGAGCTTATATTTACTAAATTGTTCCTGAGTTTCACCGTTGAGCCTCTAGGCTCAGCACGAAGTAAGAAGTCATCATTGGCTCCAGTTTCATTTCATAACAAGTAGTATGATGATGACTGGCCATGGAGAAACTTCTTCAAAGACAATACTTACTGCTACCAAGTTTGTTCATTTATTTATTTAAGTTATACAAAAATAAATAAATTAAGTAACAAATGAAAAGGATTGGATAGATCCAATAGCAGAACGGGAGCTATTTAACTGCATGGCAAAAGAACATGTACATAAAACCTTTTTTTTTTCCTTTCTTCATTTTGCTTATGTAATTGTAAAATGTGTGTTTTTATTACTATACATGAAGGTTTGATTGAATTCTCTTACTTGCTGTTGTTATGGCACCAACTCCAACAACGCAAACTGCTCACTCCCACACAATGAGCTCAGAAGCCCATGTCCTACAATGACCCAAATTATATATGTATGTATGTGTGTGTGTGTGTGTGTGTGATTAAAGTTCATTAGACTTCACAAAGTGTGCACTTACTGTAAGAGGGTTGACATGGATATGAGAAAATAAAAGCATAGAATATTGCTTGCTACATAAATAACAATGAGTCACACATGCTATTACAGCGTAGGAGGGTAAAGACTTGGCAGAAGTTCTAATGTTAAATGATTTAGCTTCACAGGGTTATTCAGTAGTTCAGGAAGTGCTACAACTCTAGGACAACACAAGGAACCTCAGTCTCTCACAGAGTATCAGGGGAGCAGAAGAATCCCTAACCCTAACCCAATGAACAAGACATCTCCAACACAACCACTGCGTCTCATTGAAAGGTAAAATCAGGGAGGCATAAACACGACTCCTAACTTGCAACCCTTAAAATGGCGTTAGATTTGTCAGATTTTGCAACTGTGATAAAACATGCTCAAGATTGCATATACATGTGAAACTATAAACTACGACCCATGCAATATAAGTCCTTAATTCAACAACCGAGAGCTGTACAGGCAGCTGCGAGCATGAAAGTTTCCTTTAGCGGCAGGACTCTTGGCGTCACTTTTTTCCACTCTGGGCCGGGATGTACTGACTGATATGTGGCATAAGAACAGGACATGGACAATTTTGTTTGGCCCATGCTCTGGTCAGAATTTAATTCTGTCTCAACGTTCTATTAACTCAAAGACTGGCTGCAGTTCACTATCTGGCCACAGTTTAACAGTGGTTTAGATGTGGCGATACGGGGGCGCTATTTAGCTTCTGTCTGCACAGATGTTGATGATGACAAGAGTGAAGAAGGTGGCTGAGGAGAACCTAATAGCTAACATGGATCGGATGAGGCCTTGGCACACTGACAAGAGAAAGTTTAAAAAAGGTTGGAAACATGAGTATATTTTTACTGAAATCAACCAACAAAGAGTGGCTGTTCTTAAAGAGTATAATCTCCATCATCATTGAAACATTTGCATCAGTTCTCAAGATACAGTGAGTAAAAAGAAAAGAAAAGTCAAGGCAGGAGACCTGCTAGCATTTTTACATTCTCAACAACGTATTTTGCATCAGACGTCAACAGAACAAGAAAATGCTACCCGAATTAGCACATTAATTGTGAAAAGTGGACAAACATTTTCACGTGGTGACTTTGTGAAACAGTGTCTGTGGCACTGTGTGCCAGAATCAGCATTTATTATTTATGAATATGTATTTTATTATTCGTAAATATGTGTTCAACTTCAAATTCGTGATATGTAAAACATTTCAATTTAAAAGGACTTGAACGTTTAGTTTTGGCCCGCAGCCCTCCACCCTGATTTATTTTTGGCCCTTGAAGGGAAAGAAATTGGGCAGCCATGCGCTAAAGGCTGACTTTTGAGTCGGTAGCTGACGCTAAAAGACGCTGAGAACAGGTTGTGATTACTACGTTTAGTTAAAAGGCTGCTCTGCTCTCTCGATTTCTGCTCGTGCAAATCGGCCTGACGTTTGACAAGTTAGGGGTGGGAACCAAGGGAGATACTGGCCTTCTTGTGATTTCGCACCCAACGTGATCACACCTACACAGACCTCTCTGTACCTTGATTGACAGATACTGTTACATGAAGCACGGAGTTAGTGCACCGCCAGGAGAAGAAGAAGAGTTCCTGGCTTTATTGAAGTCTATAATAATAATTTATAATGTATATTCTTTATTGATTTACACTCTGTTGTTACACTATGTTGTTATTACACACTACACACAGGTCTGAAATACACACACAAGCTCAGGTCCTATACATGCACTAATGGAGAGATGGCACTGGGCTGCCAGTGCTGGACCAGCGCCCTGAGCAGCTGGAGGGGGGGGGTCTGTGCCTTGCTCAAGAGCACCTTGGCAGATGGCAGGAGGTGAAGTGGCATCTCACCGTACGGGGACTTGAACCGGCAAACTCCCTACAGGCTGAGCTAATGTCTGCTTCCACTGTCTAGTGTACAATGTAACGAAATACAAATACTTTGTAACTGTACAAACCTTTTTCTGATGTAATATTTAAAGAAACACACCTATGCTGGACATGAACAGTCACTACAACGGCTCTAGTTGCTGCTCATTTGCTTTTGGCTGAAGTGTCCCCTTAGATAAAACAGTTCCTAATTAGAATATCTCTCAGAATACTGCTAATGTTAATGTTGCTGCCTAGTATTGGAAACCTGCAGTGGCTTTTGAGGATTAAAGCGTAACTCTCAACAAAATGCAAACTAGGGTCTTTTTGTAAAGCTACCTGAGTCAAACTTTAGTTTAAAAGCATAATTAGGACAAAAGCCCCACTTTTAAGATTGACCTTATTTTTGTTTTTCGCTCAAATGGCTTTTTGAATGGGAGTGCTGGGGGCACTTCTATGATAGCATCAAAATCAACATTTTAACTAACACTAAGAAGGCACTTTGCTGGAAGTATCACCAGGGGCTCTACACATGAACTAAGCATCGAGCACAGTGTTTGTGTGCACAGAGTTTAATAAAAGAAAGGTTTTGAATGACTTACTTTAGCAGTTGTTGTTGTTTCCGGGCGCTACCATCTCTGAATGCAACATAACAGAGATGAGAGTAAAGATGGAAAGTTGTTTCATTGTTAGTGAAAAACAATTTTGACCTTTTAGTTGAAAAAGGGACTTCATATAAGAATGACATTTCCCGCCCGGAAACAACTGCTAAATGGAGTCGTTCAAAACTTCTTTTTAGTAAACTCTGTGTACACAAACAATGTTCTCAATGCTGAGTTCATCTGTAGGGCCCCTGGTGATACTTGGAGCAAAGTGCCATGTTGTGTCGAGCCTGGTTTAAAAATGTTGATTGATTCTATCATAGAAGTGATCCTAGCACTGCCATTCAAAAGGCCATTTGACCTAAAATGAAGATACAGTGAATCTTAAAAGTGGGGAGGATGTCCATTTCAGACAGTGAAGTGGTGTCATTGGCTGTTGAGTAGATGACCCTGAACTGCTTGCCTCAAGCAGCTGAGATTTCTTTCTTTGGAGAACTTAACCCAAGCAACACAACGCCCCAGGAGTGGCCTGCAGAGGCTGCAGTCTTCATTACAGTGTTCTACAGCGCTCGTGGGATTATTATATATTATGTCTAGTTTGTATGGGTATTATTCAGCGTGATTTAACCGACAGATGAAACATGGTCACTGGTAGGGGTTAGCTGGGACAAAATGTGAATGTATGTAGGTGTGTGTGTGTGTGTGTGTAAATGTGTGTATATGTGTAAGTATTTCTCAGTGTAAAAGCGTATATGTGTGTGTGTGTAAGTGTGTGTTTGTGTGTGTGTATATGTGTGTATTTATGTGTGTATAAGTGTGTATGTATGTATGTAGGTGTGTATATGTGTGTGTCTAAGTGTGTATGCATGTACAGTATGTATGTAAATATGTACATATAAAAAGTGAAGACTAAAGAATAATAAATGGTTTGGTATTTAAATAAAGTACAAACAGAAAAAGGGGGGTAGGACCAGAAAGGTTCTGCATTGCCTGGTTATGTGTGAAATATTCACTTGTACTTTGACTAATTCACCATCTTATTAACAGGAATTGTGCCTTTTCATCTTCTGTCAAGATCACCATCATTATTGTTGTATTGCATGTATTGGTCTCATTGCTTATTGCTGCTCTGGATGTCTGCATGTTAAAAGAAAATGGCTCCAACGGTTGCCAATGGTTGCTGGGCTCCGTGTTGTTGCTTGCATGGCTACATGCACTGAATGTAGATACTGTTGATGTGCGAATGTCTTGCTGTTTCCCGTTAGTCTGCATGGCTTCCTGAGAACACTTATTTGGCTGCTGTTGCTGTCTTAATGGCATATTTTGTCTGTTAATTGTAACCCGTGCTAATGTCTCGCTGTTTTCTGTTTCTCATGTCTCAAAGAATTTCTTGCAAAATGACTAACACATCACTTAACACATAATAATAATAATAATAATAATAATAATAGACATGCTTGACATGATAACAATTGTTATATCAAACAGAAAATGAGCAAGGAAAAAATAAAACAAATACCAAAGGAAATAAAAGATGGCATTGTTAAATAAATTAAATGAAAGTGCCAAATTAAAAAAATGCAGTCTCCGGGTGGATTTAGGCAGACCTTTGTATCCCAGCACATTCACATTGAATATTGTGATCATTCACCCCAATGGAAGCCCTGCCCAGTGTGAATAATCCTACAATCAGCGGCTGTTATCTGAGAACTGCTGGGTGGTTCATGCATTCCTACTCGTGCCATCTTAGAAGAGTAAATGAAAGACATTAAGTCAACCCAGTCATCAGAGAGGGCTGGCCTTCTGTAGTGACTAACTGTCAGCCCCAGCGGGCAGAGAAGTAAGGGAGACTGGGTGAGAGGGCTGGGGCTGGGGCTGGGGAGACAGATTACAAGCTCTCTGTGCACTGACACTATCAGAAGGACTCAATAACCCCGGGTCTTTCTGCTCGGCCGGATCTCCCTGATGCTGACAGTTGACAAAGATGCCGCACAGACAGCTCACTCACTGTCTAGTTGGTGACGGGAAGCCACAAAGCTCAGCCGTCTGGCATCTGCAACACTGGGCACGGAGTTAAACAAGTACACCTGCGATTCACTCAGTAACTAAATAAATTACTGGTTATTATATTACTTTAATGGTAACACTGTATAATAATGGTACATGAATTGATATATGCATGAAAAAGCATGAATTCATCCAATAATCAATGTTAAAGATGGGCCAGGTCAGCAAGTTGTTTAAAGGTCCACAAACATGAAGTTATGAAGAAGTAATCAATTCTATTCAATTCCATTTTATTTATAGTGTCAAATCATAACAGAAGTTATCTCAGGACACTTTACATATAGAGTAGGTCTAGACCACACTCTATAATTTACAAAGACCCAACATTTCCTGCCAAAAGCATGCATTTGGTGTGACAGTGGTGAGGAAAAACTGCTTTTTAACAGGCAGAAACCTCAGATAGAACCTGACTCTTGGTGGGCGGCCATCGGCCAAGACTGGTTGGGATCTGTCTGTTTTGGGTTATTTTGGTTTGGTTGTTTAACCTACCCACCTTTCTAAACCACTAACCCTGGTCCCTACTCCCTGTCCGGAGGAGAGCTGGTCAGGATGGATGGACTGAGGTGGGCCCTCTTCAACCGCCGCAGGAAGTGCAGACACTGAATGTGCTTTTTGATGAGGGAGGAGGTGTGCAGGTCCAAGGACAGGTTGTCAGCCACGCAAACCCCATGGAACTTTGTGTGTTTTACAATATCCACAGCGGTCCCATTGATGTGGATAGAAGCGTTCACGGGCCGATTTCTCCCAAAGTCAACCATCATCTCCTTGGTTTTCGACGTTCAGGGCTAAGTTGTTTATCCTGCACCAGTCTCATCTCCGTCCTGGATAAGACCCACCACTGTTGTGTCGGCCGCGTACTTTATGATGTCATTGGTGCTGGACTTTGCACAACAGTCATAAGTCATCAGTGTGAAGAGAAGAGGGCTGAAAACACATCCCTGCGGGGAGCCAGTGCTCAGTGAGATGGTGGTGGATATGTTGTTCCCTACCCGCACAAACTGAGGCCTGTCTGTGAGGAAATCCAGTATCCAGTTACACAGAGGAGAACTTATGCCCAGGGCGTCTGAGCTCATCTTGTTGACCAGATGCTGAGGGATTATGGTGTTGAATGCCGAGCTGTAATCAACAAACAGCATCCGCACAAGAGAGTTCTTGTTCTCCAGGTGTTCCAGGCTAAAGTGCAGTGTAGTGGATAAGGTATCCCCAGTAGAGCCGTGTGGGCGGTAGGCACACTGAAATGTAATGTTTTTTTTAATCACGATTACAAGTTTCTTTAGCCTGTCATTTTAACTACAGATTTACCCAATCAGAAATCATGATGATTGAAATACCTTAATTGATGAATAAATTAAAAGTATTGTTCCTGCATTAAGTCATCCATGATATAACACTAATAATAATAATAGTTCATGAAGTACTACATTAATCAATTCATGCTTTTTCATGCATAAAGTCATGACCTTTTATTTACCATTATTATGAAGTGTTACCATTTTAATTAATTATTAGATATAATTCAAGCAGCAACGTCTGGGTTTGAAGAGTGAAGCCAACGCAGAGGCTCCTTAAAATTGCATTGTATCTAATTTCCAGCAGGGGGCGACTCCACTGGCTCCGAAAAGAAGTCAATTTTTATTGAGAAAAAAACTATGAGAAAATGAGCCTACTTCTCACTTGATTTATTATCTCGGTAAACAATTAGATGGCCTCAATCACAACTTACAAGTATTTTTCAATACAGCAGGATTCATTTTTTTTTAATTATGGTCTTATTTATTGAAAAAATATAATATAAAGCAGGGGATGCTGTCAATCAGGACAAAGGCTTAGCAATGCTAACCATGCTAACATTGTGTTAAAATAGACTTCAACTGGTTTTTAGGTGGTCCCACTTTAAATAGCTTACGCTACGACGTGCACACCATTCTAAACCCTCTTCTCAATCCGCAGCATTTCTCTGTCATGCAGGCTAGCTAGCTTAACTGTTAACAGATAGGAACTATCCTAGCTTAACTTCTCCGTCGCTGGACGCTAGCTCCCTTTGACACACTTTGACTGTTCGGTCTTATCACCCGCCTACCCGTTTCACAGTGAGGCTATTTCTGTGTGTTAGCACACCAGCTACTGCCCAGTAACTTCATGTTTAGCATTCCAGCTAACGAAGATGTCTTCTAATGTCCCTCACACCAGAGGACACGAAGGGGCTCAACTCTGGTTGTTAAAGCCTCTGGTTCATGCAGGCACTGTGTCTGCTTTCCTTTTTTTTATTCAGCACTGTGCCTGCAGTTGGGCTCCCACCGAATGTAATTAACACTATTCAGAGAGCCAGGGCCTCTTCCACCACTTTCCAGTTGTGTCTCAGGGAGGGACATGTCTCTTTTCAGCACTTGATTGACAACCATAAAGCCTTCTCCACCATAAAAGTGTACCTGGTTGCTATTGCAGCTTGTCATGTGGGGTTTGAGGGTAAAACGGCTAGCCAACACCCTTTGGTGTTGGCTAGCACATGCAATGCTGAGCACGGGGCCATTGCTGGAGCAGAGTATTTAACCTGGTGCCGGTGGTTGCTGAGATAAGCTTGTCTGGCAAAACGGGGGGTCTCCATTTCCCATAGTGAGACAAACAAATGCTACGAATGAGGACTTTAGGTTACTTGCATAAGTGAGATGTCTCACCAGACAACCCTTCTTGCTGGGGTGAAGCGAGAAGAGGTGCTTATTTTGAATGTGTCCACGTAGTATCGTAAGCTATTTAAAGGGGGATGAACCCACCTGACGCAGACACTTGATCACCAGCCAATCAGGATTGGCGTAATGATATAAATGCTTCTGAGGAAAGGCAGGGAGGCATATCCCATAGTGAGACATCTCACTCATGCTAGTCTGAGAACAGGGGTTACGCATGTAACCTAAAGTTTTAATCTTCAAGGTGATATGACATGCTGCTTTTAAATAGACCTTAGTGGTCCCCTAATACTGTATCTGAAGTCTCTTTTATATAGGCCTTAGTGGTCCCCTAATACTGTATCTGAAGTCTCTTTCCCAAAATTCAGCCTTGGTGCAGAATTACAGCCCCTAGAGCCAGTCCCACAATGAGCTTTCCTTAGGATGTGCCATTTCTGAGTCTGTAGCTATTGAGGAGAAGGGAGGGTTGGGTGTGGCCTTGACCAACTCCCATGCTTCACTTGTTTTCAAGCCATGATGTCTCTTTCTCATGGGCGGGCCAAATTCTCTGTGCTATTTAGCAGAGGCACTGCCATTGTGTCCAGCAAGACTATTGTGATTAGTTTAAAGAAATGCCAATAATCTTTTGCCCTCAACCCAGAATGTTGTGTGGACTCATCAGACTCTGCAGTCTGTGGAGGAAGGTCTGGCAATGCAAGACTACATTATATATAATATGCAGACTCGGTTTCCAACCACTGTGTTTTTATTCTGCTCAGTACCTGAAAGGTTTTAGGATGTTTGAGTTTCAACATTTGGATTTAGAATGGCTGTCAATCTGCAATAATGATGGGATGTCACGTACCCTGAAATGGCTCAGTATAACCAACACAAATGTGATTCTATCAAACATCCGCAGAACCACATGGACATATATAATTTCTTTGATATATCAGTGGTTCTCTGTACAGCCAATGATGCAGCAGCCCACAGCAGCACTACTACTTTACAATGCTATGCATGATCAGCAAATCTCGCCTTTATTCAAGCTGCATGTCTGCTAATGAGTATGTGTGAGTGAATGCCAAAGCCAGTTAGCAGTGGGACAGCTGCACAGCTGCTCCAGTTTTTGCCATTGGTCACTAAGAGTCAATTACACCGGGAGACAAGTTTGCCAAGAAGAAGCCAGTTCACAGAGGTAAAATTAGGTTAAGAAAAATTAAAAAAGCACTAGCTCCTTGGAAGATACAACGCTGACAGGCTGTTGGGGAAGCACACACACACACACACACACACACACACACACAAAGAAGAGACTGACTGATTCAGTCTTCACACAGGCAAAACTGGAAAGTGTGCGAGCATCAGGTTTGGCTTCAGCCTGCACGGCCTGAGCAAGCTAGTCTATTGAAATTACATTAGTGCCAGCCCAGTACATTAGTGAGCTAACACCCAGTTCAGACTGAAGATATGCAACGAGACGAGTTGCAAAGAGCTGCAGCGTGTTAAAATCTGCCAGTTCACACCAATGCAACGAGACGGGGTATCATCTCCATAACAACGCCTCTACTTTTGCATTTTAGGATTTTTTTGTAGCTGGCTATATCATTTGTTTTGCCTAAATATGAATGTGGATTACGTTAGTGGTATTGAGATGCTTGCTACAGTTTAGAGATGAATGGACTAAAACACTACACAGTTCTCTGATTCATGGCTTTGTTCCAATGCTGCTGGGCACTCCCTCTCTTTGTCCATCAGTGTTGGACAAGTTACTTCCAAAATGTAATACATTATAGATTGCTAGTTACAGTCATTTGAGAGTAAATAGTTATATGACAATATTACGGTCTCTGAATTGTAATGCTTTACACTACTTTTGCATTTACTTTCACAAAATAACAGCAGAAGGCCTATTACCACTGGATCAATAAAGTCTTGTCTTTATCTACTTTAAGACATCATAGATTATTCATAGTATTTTTTATAATAAATATGAACATGCAATGTAACTAAAGGTTTCATATTTAATTACTCAAAGTGAAGATTGGCAGGACGTTTTCTTTGTCAAAAAGGAAAAATGTAGCAGACCAAAACTTTAAACCAACTGAATGACTGTGTTAGACTCTTTAAAAATGACCCTCAATTTCAATTTCAATTTCAATTTATTTATAGTATCAATTCACAACAAGAGTTATCTCAAGACACTTTACAGATAGAGTAGGTCTAGACCACACTCCAGAATTCACAAGGACCCAACAGTGTCCTCCAGAGCAAGCAACAGTGCGACAGTGGCGAGGAAAAACTTCCTTTTAGGCAGAAACCTCGGTCAGACCCAGGCTCTTGGTAGGCGGTGTCTGACGGGCCGGTTGGGGTTAGAATGAAAAGTGGCAGTTACAATCCCAAAAAAATAGTAGTTGTTAGTAGTCCTTTGTAGTCGGCCCTCCTTTCCCGCTTTCCTAGAACTGCCTTCAAATCATTCAAATCAGCAATGTTGTTCCATCTCCAGCCTTGCGTAGACCTGACCTAACAGACAGAATCGGAGCCCATTCAACACGTTGGGGAGGTTGATAGTTGAGCACATTTAACAACCTCTAAAATGTGGAAGAATTGCTCTTTTAGACCGCTTTATAGCCAAGTCCAGCTCATTAAAACGCCTAATTATCTGCACCATTGTGTTTGGGGGCTCACACATTCACTGCTGTGGATTTGTGAGTCTATGTTGAGCGCTCCCAGTCAGCGGGTTCATTATGATGACTAGAATAACCAACATCTAATTTGGGACTCCATTACAATGGCTGGTAGTGTTGGGACCCATCAGGAAGCATATTTATTCAAGGTGGTGGAGGCGACGGCAGACTAATAGAATGTGCAGTAAGTATGGACCTCATGAATACAGTCATTTCTCTCATTCTTCATTTTTAATCACATCATTATAATTGTCTGTTTAATGAAACCCTGCATCCAGTGAGAGCCCTTGTATTTTCCAATATTTGAAGCCAAGTTTTTGAATTCTGACTGCACCATTTACCGTTTCTCCATCTCTAAAAATACACAGCTGCACAGCTGTTTGACAGAGATGCGTTGCCTCTGAAGCCAAACTAGAAACACGTTTGTTTAGGGTAACTAGCGCTATAATGAATTATGTTATGTCACGGATAAAGGTGATGTTCATTTTTGCAGCTGTGAAGAGAGGGACAATATTAATGACAGCAAAGTGAACACAGAGCCACATCATGTTCACTTAACAGACACAGCAGCAATCAGATGCGTAGGGCGTCGACTCCTTTGACTCAAGTAAATGCTGCTGACAAGATGGCGTGCTGAAGCTTCTGGCATTCCCACAGACCTTTTTTGGCTTTAAACAGTACCCCAGTAAATGAATACAGCACAAATGTGACAGAAGTAATGTATCTTAACAGTTAATGCACGAATGGATGAGCTCATAGCTCAATCCTGTCAGAAAAACTGATCATTTCAGCCCACATACATTTCATTCTTTCAGTCAACATTGTTGAAACAGAGTCTTAGGAACCAAGGGGCCAGGGGCTGAGAGCCACAGACAGGGCAATATAAAATGTTGAAAAAGGACGGAGCAGGGACCCCTTACTATATATATATTGTATAAAATGAAGTTGATTATTAAACTAGACCTACAATAACTTGTAGGGCGGCCTAGAGCCTTTACACATAACCTTTTAGCCATATTCATATTTTTCAATATGATGTTTAATGTTATAATGTGGTGTGCCGTCTGCGTCTCATTTCTTTGCTTGACCATGTTTATTTAGTAAGTTAAAGTGTCCTGAACCTGACAATAACATTAAAATTATTTCAAAGAATTATCTTCACTAATAATATGTAGGATTCATGTTAAAGAGGCGCTATGCAGTTTTGACAATTTCTTTCTCACTTTGCTCGCAGGTTTCTCTATAGAGCTCCCCCTACAGGTTTCTCCATAGAGCCCCCCCTACAGGTTTTTCTATAGAGGCCCCCTACAGGTTTTTCTATAGAGCTTCCTCTACAGGTTTCTCTATAGAGCTCTCCCTATAGGTTTTTCTATAGAGGTCCCAATAAAGGTTTTTCTATAGAGGCCCCCTACAGGTTTTTCTATTAGAGCTCTCCCTACAGGTTTCTCTATAGAGGTCCCCTTTATAGAGCTCCCCCTACAGGTCTTTTTTGCCGGCTCAGCCATGGCTATAGTGTGAAAAACTCCATCACTACCTTGTTAGCCGGTTTCTGAATGGGCGTATGTGTGCAGTGCCGTGAATTTGTTACATTGTGAGACCTGATATCACGCCATACTTTGTGACGCTGTGTCTGGTGACTCACAGGCGCAAGGGGGGAGCGAGAACACCACCATTCAAATAAGAAAAAGTCATGTAACCATTCCAATGACTCCAAAGCTGTTCAGTTAAGGTAAATTAAGTTAATAAAGTTAACAAAACTATGGTTAACTGCTCCTCAGATCTCTGCAGGGTAAATCCAGACAGCTAGCTATAGTCTATCTGTCCAATCAGAGTTTTCAGAGTTTTCTGTTGCTCTAAGGCTTAATCCCATTTCTCCATCTTACCCCTACCCCTTACCCCTTACCCCTACCCCTTGGCCCTTGAAAGGGGTAAGGGGTAGGGGTGAAAACATACACCTATGAAATGGGACACCACTTGGTTACATCACCATACAGCACTGATCACAAACTTCCAACATGCCATCTCTGTTGATTGTGTGGGTTTGGACAACAGTGGCATATGCATTTATATATTTATATATTTTATAGTTATTTAATGTTCACTTTGGTGGTGCAGAGTTCTTATCTGTGTAGTACTTAGGTCTGTTTGCAATACATATGTGTACACACGTATCATGTATACATACATATACACCATGTATACACGGTGTGTTGTATATGTCTGTTTCAGTTATCACTGTTTTGAATGTCATTGATGTTCAGAAAAACATTTTGTTAACAAAAATCTGTCTTTATTGCTGATAAATTAAACATAACAGGCAAAAACATTACATTAAATTATGTTACAGAACCATTATCAACTATTAGAACCATAACTAACATGTCACACGCATAAAAAGGCACTCAAATGTGTAAAACTAAAAAAATGCACACAAGACCACAAACAAACACATTAACTACAGCTGTTCTGATATTCCAGACCAGTCTGAAGCCTGTTGGCCAGTAACCCCCCCCCCCTCATATTTCATCAGTGTCCCGTATCAAAACCAACAACAACATACAAGTGCATGAACAATAAACAGGAATTAATTACAAATTATTACAACAATACAGTACCAATGCAATAATGAATGGGTACTACATGAACACATTATTTAGGAAACTTCTGCTCGTTTTCAGCCCCAAAGTGGATCAGCTGCTGTGAGCTGCTGTGTCCTCCTGTGTGATACAGAGCAGTATATGTAAAGCACGTAGCTAAGTATCATAGACCGTTAATATTAATATGTATATATAGTCTATGCAATGTATACAGTCCATTCAAGGCAGAGAAATGCGGGACTGTTGTGCAAATCAACGTTAACGTTAGCGATTAGCGTTAGCATTGCAAGCTAGCGATTTTAAAAAGTTTCAGTTAGGAACATGGTTGCAAGCATATATGTACATGACTGTATAGACCACAAAACAAGACTGTCATAACTTTTAAATCAATTATTTAAGCCGAAAGTACTTACATGTATGTGTCTCTCTGGTTGATGCGGTAGCCATTGCTGCCTGTGTGTTTACAAGTGAGGTCGCGTCCACACTTGGTTTCTAGGGGTATACACCCCTCGGTCTATCCCCTACCCCTAGGTAATGGGACACCACTAGGTCCCGCGTGAACGCGCAAAAACAAGGGGAAGGGGTAAGGGGTAGGGGTAAGACAGAGAAATGAGATTCAGCCTAACTCTAGGCTCTAGGAGCACCCTTTGTTTTCAGCCTAGTACGGGGAACAGCCAGTAAGCCCTGATGTAATCTCAAAGATCTGCTGACAGTATAACGGTGCAGCAGATCACTTAAAGAAGTAAGCCGGTGCCTTTGATGGCTCTGTAGGTAATTACAAGAATTTTGAACTGGATCTGGAATTTAACCGGTAGCCATTGTAAAGAGGCCAGGACAGGGGTAATCATCATCATGACCTCCGTGACATTGTCAGAAACCTAGCAGCAGCATTCTGAACCCATTTTAAATGATCTACACATGATCTAGTGAGGCAAGTAAAATGAGAATTACAGTAATTCAAATGCGAAGAAACAAATGCATGTACAATCATTTCTATCTCAGTGTAGGAAACAACATGCCTGAGTTTAGCATATTTCTAAGTGTGTTTTAGTGACTTTACATGTTTGTCATGGCCTGATGTAAAGTCACACCAACTATCTCTTAGGCTGGAACGCAAATTGGAGTTTAATGAACCAATAGCGCACCCTGAAATCTTTACATTTCCTCCAAGAGTATCTTGAAACAATAATTTAAAGGCTCTGAAGGTGTTAACATGGTTGTCCTTAACTGCTTCCAGATCTCATAGCGAAGAACGGGGTAACAATGTGCTCAAGGACAATGACACACAACCCCAAAGCAAATGTGGATAGATGATCTCTCTCGCAAAATGTCACATTTTCCATATGAGCAAGTCACAAAATGTTTACTGTCTGCAATACACAAAGCAGAGGACATGAAAGGTGGGAGGGGATGGGTGGACTCATCCCTCCACTGCCACTGGGAATAAGCACTTGCAGCGTGACTGCTTTTCATGACAATAGAGATGGCTGCTGGCGATGTATCCCCCTACACAATTCCTCAATTGTGCTGGAAATGTGAAAAACAGGAAATAAATGATGTAGCGGTGTAAACAGGCAGCGCTGGCCAAGCACATAATGGACGGAGCCCTTGAAAACAGGCTTCCTGTAGAGCCAGGTTCGAGAAACAAGTGAGCCACTGGCCACAGGAAACTAACTGTAAAACACCAATCTTCCTGAGCCATCAAAGTTTCCAAACTTTCCAAATTAAATTAAAATGTCTGAAAAATCTAAATTTAGGGTGTATCAATCACCAAGGACCATGCAGACACAGAGTGGATTACATAACATGTACAGTGGCAATGCATGATCTTTGGCACACATCATGTTAACCATGGTCTACACTGTAGCTCCAACAATAAATCAACAGAAAATCAATTTGCAAAAATTGTGATCTTGTGAACTGAATTGTAATGTGTTAAATATTTACATGAAAAAATGACCAGACTCTACTGTAATGTTTCAAGCTTTTAAAATATAAACATTTGTGATTTGTTTTTGTTTTCTATAAAAATGTATTGTGGACGATTGGTAATTTGAATACATCATCTTGCATTTTGGGAGGCTGTTTTCTGGGAGGCATTTTTTACTATTTTGTCATATTGTATAGACAGTAGAATCTAAGAATATATTGTAACACAGATTAATCAATTATGAAATGATGACCTGATGATGGCAGGATAACAGGAAACGTTAAGGGATCATCCACGTTATTTCAATCATCATTTGGAATATAAGAATGTCTAAACCAATTTATTTAGCAATCCATCCAAAGGTTGACTCATCAGCTTAAAAAAATAGACATTTGTCACCTCTGGGCATCCATACACCACAGAAGAAAGAAAAACAACAAAAGTCCTTAAACCCTAACTTAATACACCATTTTGTCATTGTCAGGTTAATCTTTTTCTTTCTTCTTTGGACCACGGAGGTGTGCATGTGTGAATGATCTGCTCGGTGTGGAATCAGATGGACTGAGTTCATATACAGCTCAGAGGAAATTGAAGGTGGCAGTGCTGACACACAACTTTGCGATATCCAAGCAGGTATGAATCTTCAGATATCATAGGCAGACTGGTGACTGGTTCTGCCTCCGGACAGAAAATCAGCTGCTGACTCAGATCCCAAAGATTCATCTGCAATATGATTAAACTGTATTCTGTACGCCTGAGGATGAAACTTTCAAAAAACAATATTTTTCGATTACGGAATGAACTGAGTCTGCCACACTGTGTAACATAAAACTATGAGTTGGCACCAAAGGTTGGGCCGATATTTAGTCTGGTTTGCTTATACTTTGATTAGACATTTCCTGATTTAAATAATTATTGTATGCATTTAGGGCAAACATGTGTGTTTCATATTATTTCATGGATTTAATAGGACAGTATCCAGTCATCTTTTGCCATATGTTTTTCAATGAAACACTGAGAAAGTGTAAGGCTATTTATATAAAATACCACATATTGTTTATATATATATATATATATATATATATATATATATATATATATATATATATATATATATATATATATATATAAATAAAACATGTGTTAATTGAAATACTAAAGATATGTATTCTATTCCTTAATAATAAAGACCACGTTATTAATGCTGAGGGAAATTATATTTCCATTTGCAGTTCTCCTGTATACATAGCTTTTAACTGTGCTGCTGCTTTCAAAACCCAGTAGTAAAAAACCCACAAATTTCACACTTAATTTATTAGTGAGTATATTGTGAATTCATGAAAATGCTGATAAAGCCCAGGTCCTCTATTCCTGAACAAGTTAAATATTACGCTAACTACAGTGTTTTTCTTTAACCAGTTCCACAATATCAAATGGAACCCGTCGACAGTGAAGCCTAAAATGTCTTTCAGTCTTCTTGCGTTATACGGCTTAGGTGCAGCACCGAAGCGTTTTGCACAGCGCAAACATATGAACGTAAAAACAATGTGGCGAGCATGTGGACAATGAGCCAACCATAGACTGTATACAGGGCTTTCAATTGACACAGTAAAGTTACTAGCTAATTTGGCACAAGTTTTGGTGGAACATGTGTACGTTCAGAAGTAGTTTTAGTCTTGCACCAGAAAACTCCAACTGGACAGATACAGTAGTCTAGCTAGCTGTCTGGATTTACCCTGCAGAGATCTGAGGAGCAGGTAACCATAGTCCTCAGAAATCCACCGGAGGTCAGAACGCCAACACAAAGAAAGGGGATGGACATCCGGAGCAATCCCTGAATTGGAACGTTGTGGATATAGACTGGAAGTGTAAGTGTTATGCGTGTAGCACAAGTAAAAAACAAGCTTCTACGCGCCGTGTGCAGACAGCCGTATTGATTGAAATAGGAACAAATCTGTTCCATTAGACACGCAGGAGACAGAAGACTGAACAGCGCTTTCTGTGTAAACATGCCGTAACCCAGCCTCAACCCTGTCTCCCTGACAGGTTTCCTGTTTGTTAATGCCCCAGTCTGTGACAAAAAAAACATAATCAAATCAAACTAAACCAAACCCACAGAAAGAAAAAAACAGAGGTCAATTGTGATGAATGTGACTGGAATTCACACGGGTCGCTTAAGCTGTTGTGTTGGATGAAATCTGATATCTTCCCATGCTGCGCTGCTACATTAAATTTTATTTTTGTTTCTTTACTGCACATCCCACTGATGAGGGCCTATAGGAGTCGTGCTGTCTTACCACGAGCTTTCAGCCCGATCCATAAAGGGGCCATCGCCTCCCCGCTTCCATCTTCCTATTCTCCAGCACTCACGTGTCAAAACATTAGTCTAATTCAGCCTTAACCGCCTGCGGCTCCACCCAAGCTTCAAAGAATAAAATAATCAGCGCTGTCTCATGTAGTATTCAGCCCCTGATATTAATCAAAGCCAGTGAGCGTGGTGGTGGTGGTGGGGGTATATATCTTTTGGAGAATTTATAAGTAGCAGAGAGACACATTTGGCGCTCGTAAATTCATTATTGTGTTTCCACACATAAGCTCCTGGTGTGGGCATTGTGAATCATTTGCCAAGCAGCGATGTCATCTGTCTGGGGGGAGGGGGAAGAGGAGAGTGATGGGGAGGGAGGGAGGAGGAAACACAGCACTCAGTCACATCACAGAAACACACACACACACACGAGGAAATGAGATGGTAAAACACCTGACAAAACACACAACCTGCAAACAAGCACACACTTGAGTGACACAAAATACTTGGACAACCCATTCCTCATGGGACAAAAAAACTAATTTTGCTTAAGTAATATGTGCAGGCAGACTAGATGTAATATTAAGTAACTAGGAGTAATGATGCTTTTTGACACAAATTGCACATTGGGTTTGCATGTCATCTGCAACCAGCAATCCGTCACTGCAACAGTAAGGTGACAGTGTTTTGGTTTTAAAGGACTTCACAAAACGGAGAAGCTTAAAATAGGCTAAACAGTGATGTTAAGAGGTCAATATCTTGGAAACAGGCACGATACAACAATGGAATCAATGCTGTCTGTTGAAATGGTTGGCAAAAAGGTTTCCCCTGTGGTCAGTTTTAGGTAGTTGGATTGTTAGACTGGCTTGGCATTTCGTTTTGATAACTGACATTGTGCTCAGGATAGCTGATTTTGGATTCAGATAACGGCTCATCTTCACGTTTATAGTGGCGGCGCCCTCTAGTGGCCTTCTGTAATTATTACAGAAGCAAAGTATAATAACGCGTTCCATTTACCCTTGAACGTTAGCAGGACATGGAATCACACCCTAGTTGACTGAGCTCCATTAAAAAGTCGGATTTCACAGTGGCGTTAGCTCTATCCAGGTGGGCCATTGTTGATAATAATACATTATGCTGTAATAACACGTCCACAGAAAGAAGTTAGACTGCGTGTACAAAGACAGAAGTGCTACTAACTACTATCAATGCCCGGGGCAGTCATGTTGGATTTTGAGCTTGGGGTATTGTGAGGTTGTTCCATAATCACCATCATTACGAAGCCACAATTGGTATTTACAAGGTTTTTTTCATCCATGTTGGATTTTGAACTGGAGGTACTGTGAGTTTGTTCCATAATTACCATCATTACGAAGCCACAACTGGTATTTACAGTGAATTCTTCTTGACATGAACACAGCAGTCAGGATCAAATGGGCCAATTGGTGTGAATTGCACTGTATTAAGCAATAATTGGATTTCGGTAATCATTTATGTGCAATGTTAAATACGTATACCTTCTGTCCATACTCTGCATTCTTTTGTCTGGATTTGTGCACGTTTGCTGAAGAAATGGAGCAGTACCAACACAAATTGTAAAGGCAGCGTAGCCAATAGTTCAAGCAAGACACGACCACAGAACATGACTAAGATTCTTTTTAAATGGCAGAGGTAGGCGAGTTGGTCAGAAATGTTAATCTCATCGATACTTACATCGCCCTGGCATAGGGACAAACAGATCAGATGTGTTAGAAGATTGGATGGGAATGAAATATTGTTTGGATGGTGGCAAAGAAAAAAACAGAGGTCCGTGCGAGTCCAATTTGATTGAGTTCTCTCTAGTGGAAGTATTGCGTAACACCCATGGCAACTAGAGCACGCGTGGTAGTATGTGGGCTTTGCCGGTTACATAGTTTGAAATGGACATATCTATTTCGTACTTAAAGATAGCATAAACGAGCCTTGTATCCTCAGTTTGTTATTCTCTTCAACACTTTTGAAAATGAACATTGCGGCTTCTTAGTGCTCGCTTGTCTGCTAGTTTTGTTTTTGCCATAAATGTAACGTAAGGAGTCTGTTTTTATGCATTAATGCGTGCTGGAAGATGAGAGTGCATGGGGTGGGATGTATTAAAACAAACGTGCTTGGCTGCATGTGCTCTCAGTGGCACAGAGGAGGCTGACGAGTTAGCAGCACATCTGGAGCAGGCCGATGGGAGATGAACTTTTAATTATAAAGCACAGTCTCATCTGAAGGAAAGAAGGCCACCCCTCAGTCGCCAAGAGAAGACACCCGCATGTGTGCCGATTCACTTTGCATTGTCCTCAAATGCAAAGTGTCTTCACACAAACATAAGCTAAAACATGTACTCAACAGAGCTCTGCAACAAATTTAAAGCCCATGTTGCAAGTTAACCACCACTGTTGATTATTGGGTACAAAAATCACTCAAGATATGTATATCATTTTTAAAAATGTCTCCAAATAGTGTTAAAAGTTAGTTTTTGGTCATTTTTGGTGTTCGCGGGTTTATGAAGTGAATTCGGTGATTACGTCATAGTGGGGAGTTAAGTCTCAGCCTAGCACTAGAACTACGGTGACTGACTGGGTTATGGAAGAGGAGGAAAGGCCAGCAGCCGAAATTACGAACCTACCAGACGTGAGAGGGCAAATAAGGAATTGTCAAGATTGTGGGGAAGTCTCCTTCATTTATCTCCTTTATTTTAGCAATGCAACAGTGCATACAATGACTTTACTTTTTACTGTCAGTGAATAGCACCGAGTGAACGTCAACGTATTCTTTCGATCTAGTGACAGTGATCATGTCGTTAGTTCAGATAAGTACTGGTACACTTATCTAGATATAGTAATAGAAGGCATCCCGAGTGTTATTTGTAAGTGTTTACCTCTTCCTCCGGTGAAAACGTGTCGCTGTTTGGCCGGTGCTTGTGTGTGTGGCGGCGAAGCTGCGATGGAGTGCGGGTGCTGTAGGCGAGCGAGCCTCCGGTCGGGGAGCGAGCCGGTCGGGAAGCGAGCCCCTCCGGTCGGGAAGCGAGCGTGCCTCCGGTCGGGAAGCGAGCGTGCCTCCGGTCGGGGAGCGAGCCTGTCGAGGAGCGAGCGAGCCGGTCGAGGAGCGAGCGCCTCCGGTCGGGGAGCGAGCCCCGCGATCAGCTGATCTGAAGATGCCTAAATCCGTTTGTGACATTTCAGACAGGATCATGGTCCTCCCCAACCAGCACGCACCAGGATTGTAATTGTTTATATTTCAAACATCACGGCAGGTTGATTGTGGGCGACAACGCGGTCGTGTTAGCTTACAGAAACTCTACTGCCAAAGTTGCTGGCTGGCTACGCGACGTTAGCTATATCCGCTAGCATCCGTACAGGCTAACTATAGCCAGTTTGCTTTGTGTGTAACGTAACAACCCCCCCCCATCTCGTAGGAGCGAAGCTTACTATTTTGTTCAATACAATTATGGTGCAACAGGTGCACTAATGCCACATGTATGATGTTGACAACATGGACGCATATATAGGCAACACCAAAGGCAGTCATAATATTTACCTAGCAGGCTAGGCTAACGCTGTTGTGCTAACGTCCGGCGGCGTAGCGTTAGCTAGCGTTAGCTAGCAGTCTAAACTTGTGAAAAGCCGAACAACACCCCCGTCTAAGCTGTGTTTCACTTTCCCTCCAATATTATTATAAATCTAATAAAGTCACACGGACTTGATCGAGACCATAGACTGTTAATATTAAAAGACTAGAAGCCACATTAGGCCAGACCAGTGGTAAATACAACGCAGGCTGCTGTGTTATCTCCCTAATGTGACGTCATGCAATGCATTGTGGGGGGAAAATGAAACACTGTAAAATTGTGCCCATTTTTCTATATATATTCAGTTATTCAGATATCCAACACCATCAAAAACAATGGATAACAGTTCAAATATTTACTACCAACAAGCAAATTGCACAAATTCGTTGTAAAATTAAACCTGCAACATGGACTTTAAGCAGATTTTACATTATCAGACTGCAGCAAATCAAGGGGCTTCTTTAGTCCTCATCATCTTTTTGCATCTTGACTTTTACTATGAGTTTAACTACAGTTATTAGTGCTGATACTAAATGTAGTCAAATGTTTAAGGTTTATTATAATAGACAGTGTTATTGATGTGTGAGTGTAGACTAAGACTAGACTTAGACTTCTCTTTATTGATCCTTTTGGGATGACTCCCGCGAGGAAATTGAAAATTCCAGCAGCAGTTTTAGCAAGAAGAAAAATAGATAAAAAAGACAGTATAAAGACAACAAAATAACAGTAATAATAATAATAATAACAACAACAATAAGAACATTCATCAAATAAAGACAAAAAAGACCATAAGTTATTGTCAAAATATGATAATGTATGTAGGTAAGTCTGTATGTGTAGTATACAGATGTATGTGATGCATGTATGCTCAGTACATGCATATATACACACATATATACACACAAACACACATATACATATATACACATATACATATATATATATATATATATATATACACATATACATATATATATATATATATATATATATATATATATATATATATATATATATATATATATATATATATACACATACATATATATATATATATATATATATATATATATATATATATATATATATATATACATACATATATATACATATATATACATATATATACATATATATATATACCACTTTGCAAGAAACAGTAGGTGACTAATTAGCAGCAAAATGCGTTACTTAACACGCCAACCTTGTTCATGTTAGATGCTGAATAGTTGGTCTGCTTTCTTCAGTACAACTGCCACAAAAAAAGGATTTTGTGTTCTCGGTTTGTAAGCTGCAAGTCTCTGTGTCCTGACTGGCTCAACTGTCAATCAAGGGCATGCTGGCACCGTCACTTAAGGCGCTTTCACACGCTGCCTAGTCTGGTTGAATCACACTCAATATTGTTATGATATTAACAATTCTGATTCCAATTCAGATTTTTCCTTTCAATTCGGGTTCTCCAATTCTTTGAGGGGCGAGTTGAAACAGGTCACATGCTTATTCCGCAGATAACAACATTTTGTTTAATGGTGATTTACAGTTTTTAACGTAAAATAAAGCCACACAACACAACAAGCTCCAGGAAATTTGGTGGCAGCTACAGAAACCAAAACGTGTGCATGTTAAATTTGGAACCGTTGATCTGATTTGAAATCTAATTTTCCAAACGATTCCAATAACAAAAACGCGTCCATTGGAATCATAATTTTTTAACTGATTCTAAAAAGACATAAAAAGAAAAAGTTTAAGTTAGTTTAAGTTGTACATAATAATGAAGGTGATGGCTTGATGGCCACATTCATCAGATGTTACTTATGAAATGCAGAGCTCATTCTCAACACTTAAAAGAAAGGTATGTTAAAGACAAGAAAAACCAAAGCCGCATTAACATTCAAATGGTGCGGCTTATTTTAAGCAGCGCCAGAGTTCCTCAAAAAAATCTAAATCTTCCAAGCGCCCACAAATTGCTGTTTTTGTAAAAGATGGAGGCGAGCGCCGATGACATCTGTGAGTTATTAGAAGAAAAGAACAAAGTAGTGTCTATAATTCATTGCGTATGAAAAATGTCCAAATGAAAAAAGTAAAATATCAAGGCAGACATTGTGTAAGATACACATGCAGAAAATAATTCACCAAGGCAAGTAATCTATCAGATGGGAATTAAATCTTCAAAGCAAATACGTGTGGCAGAAAGAAAGGAAGGCCACATTGACTTTTAATTGGTGCTGTGATGAAGCTGCCCAGTTTATACCTTTTCTGGCATAATAAACAAAATACATTTTTGACATGCTGAAATAAAACTTTTTTAGGTGTATGTGCGTATGCATATGCATGATCGACCCCCCCTCCCTCTCCTCCCTCTGCCTCCATGCCTTGTGGCCTGCTCCTGCACTGGCCTTTGTGGTGCCTGCTGTCCAGACTATAGGAATGGGCTGTGACAGCTCTGCGGGGGCTCGGCCCCAAATCCCTGCCTCGCTCCCGACTGGCCGAAAAAAACAAAGCCCCCGGGCTCAGATATGGATGTAAACACACCAGAGAAGAAGAGGGAAAAAGGTCAAGGCTCAGCTCTTGCTGCAGCTCACAGAAGCCGATGACCTGATTTTGTTTATATGGTTGCTGGCATGCCAACACCAGTGATCCGTGCACGTGCACGGGAGATGCAACCGTGGGGGGTTCTGTCAAGGGTAGAAGGACGTTGTGTGTGTGTGCATGAGTGAGTGAGGGAGTGAGTATGTGTTTGTTTATGGGCTGCACAATTAATCACAATTTCATCGAAACTGCAACATAGATTAGTGCAATATCCACATTGCAGGGGGGAGAAGGACGTAAGATGTTTTAAAGGCAAGATATGTGTCAAACTAATCTGAATGAAGTATTGTGGTGCTGCAGAGACCTCCTGGCCTATAAATAGCATCCTGCAGAGAACATCTTTGTTTGGTACAGATACATGGAAAAATCATGCTTTTATCATCAATATTTCATATTATTCACTGAAAATGAGAAGAACGATACCCAAAATGTGTGTGTGTGTGTGTGTGTGTGTGTGTGTGTGTGTGTGTGTGTGTGTGTGTGTGTGTGTGTGTGTGTGCAATCAGTACAATGGGTTCTGCGGCGGGAACACAAGACAGGAGTGGATGATGAGGCGGATGGAGAACATTGGAGAGGAATGTCTTCCCCTTCACTTATTCACCTACAATTATGCTTTCAACATAAAAAGCCAATAGATTTGTGCCAACGTGCTATTGCTACCCACTGTCTACATGCACACAGCATCTCTAAGTGCCACTGAAAGTAGATAATCGCAGGGGGTTGAAATGAGAGAATATTGAAAGGATTTGTCCTTCCATGAACACACACAGATCCTTAAATATTAACACATTGTTGGATAGACACCTCAAACAAAAGTCAAAAGAAGATGCATATTACATGAAAAAATAAAAGAAGAAAACAAGAAAGAGCAGAGGAATGGCAAAGCATCGAGATCAATTTACACACAAACTGCCCTGCCGAGATCTGGAGAGGTGAACACAACATAAAAATGCAGCTATGGAAAAAGACATAAGAAAACACATTCCAAGTACATCCTGACATATCGTAACTACTTATTTTATTCATCCTCAAGAAGAGATGTCTGTTGTAATTGTACATCACCGTAAAACTGTGTGCAGGGGGGTACAGATATTAATTGGGGTAAAGATATTAATGGATAGATACATTTACACACAGTTTGGATTATGTCACCATTGTTCATAAGGGGTGGGGGGGGATGGATAGTATTGCCATTTTTTTCTGTGGCAATACTGTATCGATACACAGACGCAAAGTTACAGTCTATTGTTATATATATATATATATATATATATATATGTATACTGTATGTTGGTCAGTTTGTCTGCTTGACAGTCCCATTTTGCATTGCATTGAAGTGAGATGAACAAACAAAGAAATGTATATTTTTAGATAAAACAGATGTCGGCAAAGTTTCCTTTTAGGAACAATTATTTATTATTTATTATGTATACAATAATTAGAAACTGGGAAAATTTTGAAGTTGGAAAAAAGGCAATGAATTGCAATATGTTTAAAAACACAATAATATCGTATCGTGGCATAAGTATGGTGAGGATATTGTATTGTGAACCCTCGGTGATTCCCACCCCTACTGTTCATGCTCATTTCATCTTCCATATAGGTTGTTTAGACAATTTGGACAAACTATAGACGTGTCTGAAACTCTTCTAGACACTTTCTAAGCCCTACTTCACTCTATTGATGTGCCCTCAGATCACAGCAATGAAGATGAGTAAAACGTTTACTGTCGGACATAACGACAGCCCAACCTGTGAAAACAAGATGAGCCAGCCAACAAAATGACTCACTTTCCTTTTAAATGCCAAGACTGAATGAAAAAGCCTTTTGCTTTTGATTTTTGGTAGACCGCAGCAAAGCTTGCTCTGTATTTAGCAACAACGAACGAGCAAGCCAAACAGTAAGCCAAACAAAGACAAGGCAGATTTAGTGTAACTAAGAATTAGACAAAATATATGAATATGAGAGTAGACAAATGAAAAACAAATGAATCAATAACAAAAAGTTAATCAAGTTAATCAAAATGGGTCTTACAAATTGATTTAAGAGGTCCCTGATTCTGCAAGACAAATTTATCGGTTAAACATCGGTGTCATCTGCGTAGCAGTGAAAAGATGCGTTGTTGGAACATGTTGAAGAGAAGTCGGTTGTCAATGCATTCTTATGAACAAGCTCAAATGATACTGTACGAAAATCTATGCACACTAATTCATATGATACCGTACAAAAATAGGCGACCACTGGCCGGTGACGTGACACCGGCTACAGAGCTTTGTGAGATGTCACTGAATCAGCGGTAGGTGGTGGTTCAGTTACCTGAGAATAGGTGACTGTGAGCTGGGTACAGAGCACCGCGAGCTGACAATCTTTTCAGCAGACATTACAGTTAGGTTAAGGCGACAAAAAGTGAGTGTTGTCAGGTGACGGCAGTTCAGTTTAGACACCAAAATGTCTAAGTTCTGAAAAAGATTGTTGATTGTCCTGGGTTTCCTGGGACAGCAGCAGTCACTGTGGTGCATACAGCAAAAAATATTGTACATGGAATACATACAAATTACAGTGCATTACTTTTGGTAGCTTTTTGTACAAATGGTATAGCCTACATAGAAGATAGACTGCTGTTGTAATTGTGCGTTACATTGTGAGTCCAGTTAATCTCAGCAGATTAAAAATAAAAAGATAAAAAATTAGGAAACAATTTGAGAGACGGTAAATATTGAACGATAAAATAGTTCACAGCTATAGCAATGGTCTTAGAGGAGAATCAATATACTGATGCATAGTAAAAAGAAATTGTAACTTTTGAAGTAACTAGCAAGTCAAAGTTTAAATTTCTTTTTACCTTTTGACTTTGCTTGTCTAGGAATGGCAGGTTGGTTTGATCTCTTGACAACGTCCAAGCTCTGTCTGGAAAGAACAACAGCTGTAGCAGAAAATAAATTTCCACAGCCCATGCCATTTGCCGTGTTGCCATCGCAGTGTGTAGACACTTAAGGGGCTATTTTGAGAAAAACGTGCCGCTGCTCCAGTAATCCCGTCTGAGCGTCTGCTAATGTATGTACGCCAGATCGCCGGATAACAAGGGACAGCGTTGTGTCTTTACTAATTGCAACCCTTTTCCCAGCCGCCACTCGCAACCTCAGCGACTCATTATGCATTTTAATGGGATTACTTGATGTGCGTAATAAGCTCTTGCTCTAATGAATTCTTTGAGATACCTAATCAAATACTGTATTTATGTTGTTGGGGACATTTGCATGACAGTAAAAGACTGGCTTCATCTTGGAGCAATGTAACCTGCAGCTGTACAAAACAGGAACACTACATAATATAGGTTCCCCTTTTAATGCAATGGCACCTCAATGGGAGCATAAAGAGGACTCCATTATGTATTCACCTGCCATCTGTTTACTCCATATTGACAGGAGCGATAAGTGGCAGGTCTGACCTCTATTTGCATTCTCTGAGCCACTATTATTACACGTTGAAGCACATTTCTTTGATTCTAGTCATGTATTAAGGGTGCTGTCTCCATAGCCTGTTGTATTCACTCAGATTAAATGTGTGCTAATTGATAGAGCAACCTTAATTAAACTCACTGTCGAACACATTAACTGTGGCTATCAGACTGGGGAAAATGAAAGTGTGCACTGCACATAATCCCTTGTTTGGATCTGTGCCTGTTGAGTGTTAACTAAAATTATCACGCAGGTTGGTTGAATACTTGATTCTGATTGGCCAATCATAGTATTCTGCTCTCTGCGACTTATGCACAACAGATCGTTGCCATCGACAGAGTTGTAATCATACACTCTGGCGAGCCGTTTTTAAATGAATAAAAAACATGCAAAAGGATCACTAACAGCGCTAATGGAAATTGTGTAAACAAGGCTTTAGATAACGCCATGGTTAGCTCATTCATCGGGGTGACCTGGCTTCTGCCGGGGAGCAGTGGTCATCAGCGGTAAAGTTAATCATCCAAGCCGGGAAGCAGGCGTCTAAAAAGTGTTGAGATAATTAAAAGGTATTTACAGTATTTAGAAGCGGGCTGGCTGCTAGTTAGCTAATGCTAGCTTTCATGCTACATAAATAAGCCGGACAGAGTTGCCCCTCATCAGGCGATAGAAACCCTGCTGTCCCCGGCCGTCCTGTTGGCTCAGAGCTCCACAGACTAAGTCCACAGGTACAAATTAGTTTTGCACCAAATGTACCGCAAGAAGTGTTGCAAAAGTGGAGAGCGCAGACTCGCCGCTGTGTGATGTGAAAGAGCACACTGCAGTGACAGATTCGAGAAGTTGTAATCACTGAGTTGTGGTTGTACTGGAAAAGTGACTCAAGTGAAAAAAAAAAACACGAGTACAGATTTTTTTTTTTTTACAAGCTCTCAAGTCATACTTTACAAGTGCTCACATCGCATCTACGCGCTCTCACTTTTGCACCATATTTACCTTCATAAAAGTCGCAGGACGCCACAATCTTCTGAACATAGCCATGCTGAGAGATACAGAGAGAGTTGTGTAGAGCTGATTGTCTTAATCAGCTTTGTAGCAACTCATTTGGCAGCGGCTTGAATGTAAAAGACGTTCATTAATATCAACGCAATAAAACTTTAACAATACTCTTTCCAAGAAGCCATTTTTCTTTTTAGCTTTGACAAAACAATCTCATGTTTTTCCACACTTTCCCTTGAAAATGTTTCTTCTTTTCCCAATGTGGTGTCTCTCTCTGACAACATATTTAAGGCTGTTTGACTCTCTGTGGTCTGGACAGGAAGAATCCTACACAGCTTGTAGAGGTGAACCTGCTCCGCCAGTCTTTCCAACATGCGCAGTGGGTTAAAAGTTATTCAGAGGTACACGACCACGCGCCGCGACAGCTTGCTGAGACCTCACGCTGGAAACGACAGATTTAACTAAACTTAGATGTAGTTACACTAGCATTACAGTCAGATATAAAAGGCTTCCTTCGGGAATGCTAATGCTGAACCGGTGGCTGCTTCCTTCTCCACCTGCTCTCAGGCCTTCAGCACATCAATGTACACATTTACATAAACTGTAAACAAAAGCCACTGGATTCATTCAGGGTGCCGGTTGATGTGTTTGTGTCTTTCATCTCAAAGACGCACAGAAAATACTCAAGCATCCATAATGTGAAGGCATCTCATTATCAGTATTCTACGTTAGCGTTCTAGACAACAAGACTCGTGGCCACCGTGGGCCCGTGCAGCTCGCTGCATTTAGAGAAAACACATGCAAATAGACTTGTGTCCATGCAAATGAAGGAACATCTTCACCATTTTGACAACATGTGCAACATTTATTTAAGTGCTGCAAGAAGCTCACGACGAAAAGCTGTATCCAGGGGACACTAAAATACACTAACTGCTGCACTTGTGTTGCCAAATTGGTGAAGATGGCGTTGATTTAAAATAGTTACAGAGATGTTACACAAATATTCTAAATGCTGTGCACGTGTCCTACTTTAGGAAATACTTCCTTTTTCTTATTTTACCTGCATTAGTGACATTACACGCAGCATTGTTCTCTTTGTTTGTATGTTTCATTCTTTTTTGGTTGAGGCTGTTTGAGTAGGCGTCTCTAATCCCTCACACCCTTCCACAGCACAGCACAGTGGCAACATACTAGCATGGATGTTGAAACAGAAGAATGTGTCCTGTGATATCTGATTTTCTACACTGGCTTTGTTTCACTTTTCTTCCTGTTAGCTCGGTAGACTAGGCGCGATTCGGGGGGTGAAGTTGCATCATTGTTGCATTTTTCATTTGGTTCATTTTGCTTTCAGACTGCACGTTGCCAAGCACCAAATACTGTAAACCAATGTCACACGGTCAAAACTGCTAGTTGGTTTAAATTAGAAAAATGAAGGTACATACCTTTTCTCTAATTATTATTAAAACTGTTTGCATAATAATACAACATTATACTGACATTATATTATAGACATTATACGGATAACTCTAAACCACGGAGCATTGTCTGTCCTTGTGAAAGGCACAGGGTTTTTTTGGGGGGCCGAGCAGGCGGAGGAGACTTTCAGACCCAATTTGATAAACTGACTACATCCACTTTGTTATGACTTTGTATTAACATCCACTTTGTTATGACTTTGTATTAACATCCACTTTGTATAAATAAGCGGCTGTAGAGAGCTTCCAGAATAGAAACAGAAAATTCTCTCTTCCAGCGGCTGTAGAGAGCATTTTCTGTTTCTATTCTGTAGTGTGGAAACTGTCTCCTTGTGTTCACAAATAAAAATGAACTTTGATATCATTTCAGTGGTCTCTGTCTATTCTTGATAATTAAATTATTCTAAAAGTCTAATGGACAGAATGTCCGAGTGAAACTCAACAACACGTCTTGTCTCAGAAATAATGGAACAACACCAAATTTATAACGTCTTGGGTTTTCCGGTTTTGCTTTAGTGATTCTAATATTTAAGGAGGTAAACAATGTGATCAGCTGACATGTGAAGGAGGGAGAGATGATGATGATGATGATGATGATGATACACAGACAACCAGCAATGTATGCTAATAAAAGGTCATGGATCTAAAAGTTATCATCCCTTAAATCAAACTGTTTTTGGTTCATTTCCTGTATTTGGATCGGATCGTGTTCTCACCTACGTATAGGGAACCAAACTCTTGTTCACTTGGAAGAGAACAGAGACCTCTGTTTTCGAGTGGACCAGATTTCAGTTGTTTGAAGTTTGAATAAACTTTCACCCCCCCCAAACCAACCAGAATATCTGACCAAACACTCCAGGGGTCGGTTAAAATGGACCAAACTGGTGTGAAAGCAACCTAAAACGGGGTGGGTAGAAAAGACAGAATTTAAAGTAGAGTGAGACCTCTTCCTTCAGCTCTGCCTCTCCACTTTCTGTCACACGGGCAATGCATCAGAACAGTAAATAGGAACTCACTCTCTCTCTCTCTCTCTCTCTCTCTCTCTCTCTGAAATGACCAGGGATTGGCCAAAGTATCCCGTCACGGCTAAATTATCTAAAGCCTGAGAAAAGAGCCCAGAGGAGATGCAGAAGTCCAGTTTTCTCTCAGAGCACTTTAAGTACAATAGGCTGAAGGATTATTATGCAAGGCCAAGGACACCAAATATATAGCAGCTCCCACAGTTTTACAGAGAATCTATACACTCAATATTATATGCCTTTCTCAGAATCTACTATATCAGGCCTCTGCAATCAATAGTGATAATCACATGTTTAGAGAGAGATGTGATTAAGTAATGCTAACATATGGCTCCAGAATGGAGGTGTACAACAGAGCCGAGAAACAAGTCTCCCTGGTCCAAAGTTAATCTCAGCTTGGAGGAGTTGCAGAGGGCAACTTGAGCACTTGAGAAGTTGAGCACAAAGCCACGAACTGATTATCATTCCGGAAAGAGAATAAGCACATTATTCAAACAAAGCAGCAATGGAAATCATGCAAATGAATGCAAGCTTTTTTTCTTCTTCTTGCTCATGCTGGTTAAAAAAACAATGATTAATAGACAAAAGTAAAGTTTTTTTTTTCTTTTTTTCCTCTGGTTGGAGTCCATGAGGATAAATGACCTCCTCCTCCCTCTGCGCAACAACCGTACTGATTTAAAGGGAAAATTAACATCTGTGTTATGTTGGAGTATGAAAACACAATGATCAACCAAACAAAGTGAAAGCAAACAAACCTACGCAGCGACAGGCCTGAGTAACCTTCAGCAGCCATTGTTATTGTCTATCACTTCTGTGTGTGTGTGTGTGTGTGTGTGTGTGCATCTGTATGATAAACAGCTGCTTATATAGCCTTTATATCAAGGTCAGGTTGACTTCAGCAAAAACAGCATCTGTTGCCAGGCAACAACAGGAGGATTTAGGAAGTGCTCTGTTGAGTAGCGGATGTTTAAGTCCAGTCAGAGAGACACAGAAAGACAGATATCGACTGTGAAAGACGAGAACTGTCAGGGACGCTGCATTGTACACTAACACCACTGATTTTATATTCATCCACTGACATTGATGACGGAGAACGGACACAGAGACACAGCAGAGGATATAGAAATGCTCTGATGTGAATTAAGCCGTGATGCTGTGGTATTGAAAGCTGCATTAACCCTCAGCTTTTTTTCACTCACGTTTTACTCCCTATATCTACAGGCTTATAACCTCTACAACCGTAGCTAGGTGTGACATTGTTACTGTGAATTGTCACATGGTGATCAGAGCCTTTTTTAATCTCTTCTCCAGAGAGAACCAGGAATTTATTTAATTATATAAATACACTATATGAACCATGACATGGCCATGCGTTGACTCTATCATCATTATGTGGTTTTATTCACTGATTATTCCCACTTATGTTCACTCTTTCATGTTTTTCATGTGTTTTTTTTTCAAAGCACTGCTGAGCTACTACCAGTAGCATAATAACACCACTATAAATAATGCAGAACAGAGGTTATTGAAGTTATTAGTGAATGAAAGCAGTATTTCTGTCAAAGAGGGAAACAGTAACACACACAAACAACTGCTGCTAACACATCAGCCGAGGCTACTTGATAGATGTTCAGCCCAGGAACGAAAATAAATTAACAAAAATAAACATGAAATCACAAAGAGTAACTGCTCCAAAATCTTGCCCTGGCAACGTGCTTCTTTCACACACTGATCAGCTGTGACCACAGCCTGTAAAAATAATGGACTATCCTTCCGGGTCTGAAAAGTGAATCAAAAAAGAAGCCAAGGCACTCAAAAAAGGTCAGTCAGATATCAATCCATTACTCTTTGTGATATAGTGACTGGGACTGAATATCAGCTAGTCTTGAGAGGTCCGGACTCTGACGTTGAGAAAAACTCCGATTCAACGTTCCATTTTCTCTTTAACAACATACTGTTGAGTGTTCAAAATGCCTAAAAAAATCATATCAAAATCGAATCAACACAGTGGCCACTCAAGCCCAGACTCAGAGCGTGCATCAAGGGTGTTAAAACATCAACACACACTTCAACCCACCCCCGACAGTACTAAGCTGAGTAAGATCCCTCTCACCTGGAAGTAATGAAAGGATACGTCCGGGCACCACAGGCTTCCTGTTGACCAGAGCGAAGGACAGCTCTGTCTGCAGGAACACGGCTGACGCCTTGATGAAATGCTGTCCAAAGCGCAGGGTCAACATGTCCCACTGAGTCTCAGGCCTGGAAAAGAAGCAGAGACAGCAGGTGCTCAATAAGATCACACTGTACATAAGGTTAGGATAGGGTTCATCACACACAGCTGCACGCCTTCACTGAACCACCTGACTGACAGGTTTCATTACATGAGGATCTTTTTTTCTTTTCTTTTTAAACCTTTATTTATCCAGGTAAGTCAATTGAGAACAATTGCAACCACGTCCTGTTACATTCACACAGTTCCACATTCCTACCTGGGAGCTGCCTAGTTCAAACCCAGTCTGATCTGCTGCCACTGAGCAGCTCCACTGGAGCGATCGGGGTTAAGGGTCTTGCTCAAGGGCACCTCAGTGGTGGTAATGAGGGAGGGACAAGCGCTGCTCTTTCACTTTCCCAAATTTTATTCCGTCGGTCTGGGGATAGAACCGGTGACCCGTCAGAAGCTCGCTTCTTTAACCATTAGGCCAATACTGCTATCTAATTTGGCTGAAGGGAATTCTTAGACATTACTAGGGCTAGTGTTTTCCCCTCTCATTCCCCCTGCTCTGGCGTTTCCCCCTCTCATTCCCCCTGCTCTGGCGTTTCCCCCTCTCATTCCCCCTGCTCTGGCGTTTCCGAGCCCTTAAACCGGAGACATTCGGAAACACTTCTGACCCGTTTTGGTTTGGAGTCTGTGGGGTTGTGTTGCAGTTGCAGCAAACGGAGAACTTTGGCAACACCAACGCTGACGCCAACGTTTCGCCGCCTGAACCGGTCTTACTGGTCATGACGTCTTATCTGAGACTTAGCTACTATGTTACCATGGCAACTACCAGCAACAGGCGGAGTATAAATGCTGCTCTTCCTGTTTACTCCCAGCATACAAGAAAGTTGATGAGATATTTTGGTTTGGGCGTGTTAGTTGAAACAGAGATTAGTTCTTCTACTGGAAATAAAAACACACTTGTGTGCACGGAGATTGCTTTCGGTTTAAAACGCCACTTAAAAACCAAACGGCAGCAATGTAAATGTAGCCATAGTCGCAATATTTTATATCAGTGTGGCACTAGGCACCTCCCAAAACAATTGTTATTGCTTCATATAAATGCCAATAAACCAGTGCACGTTTTTCTCCCATCCCAGAATGCTGAGTGGAATTGCCAGACCTTCCTTCAAGCTTTTTGATCAGGCAACAGTCAGACATTAAACTCAGGAAAGAGGTACAGGGTTCCCGAGTGCAAATATAAGGGGTATAAGCACTCATTTGTTCCTCTCGCAGTCAAGCTCATTAATGAGCAGCAATAAACGTATGCCTATGAATTCTTTAATGTATATCTGTGACTGAATGTGTGTAGGGATGTGACTGGAGGAATACATGCACATTTTAATTGAATGTATGGATATTTAGGAATGGATAAACGTAGGAAGAACGTAGGAAGGATGGCTTTTTTGGATTAGTATAAAAAATGGTAATCTGCATTTTTTCACAGTGTCCAAAACAAATTTCTCCTTAGGGAGACTAATAAAGAAACTTTGACTTTAATTATAGTAAATATATCCAAGACACATGCAATGATCATGTCATGCCACTGCTCAATCAGGGTACTGGGACCTTTTTCGGTCACTTTCAGCCACTGGTAGATCCACATTTCTAAGCAACGATTAACCGACAAAAGCCACTGGTGTCAACTGCTGGCGAGAAATGAGAAGTCAGTGTTCCCTCTTCAGTCTGATTGAATTTCTGCTTAGTGGAAGTCTTTATTAACTCAAGAAGTTCAAAATGGAAGCCGGAATGTGTGGCTAATGGTGGCTTATTTAAAAAAGGTAAAACACTCAGCATGAGAGCAGCTGAAGGGCATGGCAATACATTGTTATAAACCTCTCACTTCAACACACCTCGGCTTCAAAAAAACTATCATCATTTTCTGAAACAGCCTTCAAGGTTTTGACAGCCTCACACATTGGGGCTTCACATTTTACCAAAATATGACATATGAACTTGCTAGCTAAAGCTAAAAAATTTTAGAAAAGCAATAACAAGCAGGCATGACATATTGAATCCAGTGGATAGATGAAGTTCATGATGTCCTCTTCCTTCTGCTAGTAATCAGAGCAGAAGGTGGGAAAAAGACATCATCGTGCACAACTGTTTTTCTCTCAGTGACACTCGGCTGTGGTGGAGAGATGAATCCATCTTATCGGACCATGTCCGAGAAAGAAAGATGGTGTCACGTCTGACAAACTCCTCCATCAACTGTTGCATGGTCGGCATCCTGCTGAGAGAAGCGATTATTGCCACCGCACAACACCCCGATGAGCTGAACGCTCCACAAACACATTCGGTTTCTGTCTCTCCGTTGTTTTACATAAAAATGAAAATCCTGACCACTGATAATACCAAAGAAAATCAAGCAAAATCAAGATGGATTAGAAACATATACAGACACCAGGTCTGGCAGATCTGAAAGGCTTTCCCCTCAAATACTGAGCAATACTACACTGTAAAAATACTCCGGTACAAGTAAAAGTCTTACTTAAAGGGTAAGACTGTTGGGACCAAAAATCTTTGAATTTGGTCCAGTTCTGTGTATAATTGTCTAACCATTTTAGGCTGTTATATTGTCTGATAGTTTATAATAAAACCTTGTATTTTATAAACTACATATCTACAATACAATCTTAATGTGTAAAGTAACGAGTAACTAAAGCTGTCAGCTTAATGTAGTGGAGTAAAAAATATTTCTCTCTTAAGGCAAATGTAGGGGAGAAAAGTAGAAAGTGGAAGGAAAAGAAAAGACTCAAGTAATGTACAAGTACCTCAAATCTTTAGTACAGTACTATACTAAATCTTGGGAGACCGAGAGGCTCGCCCACGATCAAAAAATCACCTCTGATTCATAGTTTAATAACTTTTAAACAATACAACGCAGTGACTCACCAAAAGTTGCTCCGGAATCCTGACGAATTAGCCTTTACGGCGGTCTTTTCCGTGTCCGTTTAGCCTCTACAGGTGATTTTCTATCCAGCCTGGAACTTCCAGCCTCTTTAGGGGTTGTTGGGCTTTAAATCCATACCTTTAAATCCCAGATTAATCCACTTTATGTCCATAATTCATCGCGTTTTCGCTCGATTCGGCCGCTACCGCTCTGCTCCCTCTCTCGTCTGTGTTTACAGGAAGTACAGGCCCCAGTATGCCCATATATGGGAGGCATCAGCCAAAGAGTATGGAGGCTGAAAGATTACAGCCCTCCCAGCACTTCCTACACGTCCTACACTTCCTGTCAACGTGTCTAGCATGCAATCAAAGGTGCTAGAGCGGAACAAGATAGATATCTACCGTTTTATAGCGGAAATGGCCTCATTGGTTTGAGATATGGCATATATTTGCATTATATATTATATATTTGGGCCTTTTTTGAAGAAATGTAAATAGTATGTGCTTTATATGAGTTATAATGTTTATTATGTTTATTTTTGCATATAGAAGAACAGTTTTAGACACACAAATGCTTGTGTAGCATTGTTGTGGGTGTAATATCAATAAATATGACATTATTATGTTATTATTGGCATAGGTAAATGTCATGAGGGCAAAAGCGTCTGGACTTTTTTGAAAAAATGTCTGTATTTTGTCATCTGTAAAATTTATAATGATTATTTCTTCACAGTGTGACTCCCAAGACATATGAGAAGTGTTTTAGAGAGTAAAATGGCTTAGGTTTTACCTATATGTCTGTGATATCAATACATATCTGGAAGAGTCATGTTCCGTTTTATTTATTTATTTGTCTTTAAGGTCCTACAACCATTTTTAACATTCAAGTGATCTCATTGCAACCCAAATATTCTACTAACCCAGTTTGTCCTGAAAAAAATGATGTTCATATCTTCACTGTAGACAACAGGGTTGATGTTTTATTGGCTTTTATATAAAATAAATCCAGACGGAAAATGAACTGTAAAAATGGCCTCAGGGCTCAGAGGGTTAAGTAGTACAGTACTGAGTAAATGTAGTACTTAGTTACATTACATTACATTGGCTGGGGTTACACATCGGCGTGGGGCCGAAAGATTATTTGCCGACGCCCAGAAACGTCCTGCACACAAAAACATAAGAAAGGAGAAAATAGAGAATCCAGGCAGAGGGGAAGGTCTCTGCATACATACAGGCAGCACCACACACTTCTAATGGGTCATAGTGAAGAATGAGAGGGATTTATTTTAGGATAATACTGCATATTATACCTTTAATGGTAAACAGCAGGGTTTTCATATTTAGTGATATTACTAATATATGCAGAATGAGGGGGCTCAAGTGCTCTTCACATATGCCAACAGTACTTAAAATTTTTGAATGTTACTTGTGTGTGGGAGGGCTTCTAGGCCTTAAAAGCCATGCTGCACATTGATTAATTAGGACACACGCAGGTCATTTCTCATTACACGCAGAAGCTAGTTTTGTGTAGTCTCAGTAAGCATTAGTACTGCTACCACACCTGCCATTTCTTACTGGAATATGGGTCATGTTAGCTAGCCAGAGACGACAATTGTCTGTCAAAATGTAGACATCTATCACAGATTTGGAAATGCCAGGATGAGAGTCACATACACATATTACTAAATGTCCATTTTTTTAATAGGAGGGTGGTGATGGTGCAGAGGATAGGACACATGCCTTTGGTGTGGGAGACCTGGGTTCAATACATTGTGTCCCTTAGCAAGACACTTAACCCCTAGTTGCTCCAGAGGTGTGTAACATCTAGCAATATTCAAATAGAATTCATATTTTATTAAAATTAATATAAAATACTATTCTGATTTTGGACTTCTTTTGGTTTTCTCAATGTGCAATGTGTTCTAATAAGAGTTCACAATCCATCAAGCACAACAAATAACTTTGGTAGCGCTGAAACAAACACCAAATTCCCTGAGTGCATGTTTATGCATGCTGGTCTAAGGCAGGGGCGTGTCTAAAGGGGGGGGGGGCACGGGGTTTCTTTATTAGGAATAACCCCTTGAGATGTGACATCTCGTTTTCGAGGGGGTCCTTAAAGGCAAAACCAAATACAGTACATTCACAATTAGACAAAACAGTTAAAAAAACAACTTGAGGGGACATAAAAATAAAAATAAACATACATCACAAACATAGACACATACTAAAAAAAAAAAAAAAAGCTCTCCATCACACCAAAATCACCCATATCCTCCCCATTCCAACCAATAAATATTAGACAATTTGTTGAAAACAAAACAAGTTAATTGTGTTGTTCTATCCTATCCAACATATCCCATTTCTCTAAGCAGATTTTCTAGGCTCTATTCTGATTATTGCTCACCTTGTGCCACCCCACTTAAATAATCCTGAAATCGGCCCAGGTCTGAGGAGGGTGGGGGTTGGGAGTTTGGGAGGGTTGGAGGGTTGGGCGTGATCATTTCACAACACATTTAATCACACCTAATGACTGTGAGATGCTGCTGCTTCTTTGTGACTTACTGTAATGGGGTTAAATAACGCCTACAAGACTCCACGGCTCCCTGTTGGTGGGCTGCGTGGTCTGACCCAAGCAGGAAGGGGGGGGGGGAGATTACACTGGGCAAACTGGGGTTTTGGGGGCCCGGTACTTTGTCATTTGGTGAATAAACAAGATTACTTTTAATTGCCAAATTTTAATTTATTCATGTAGGTATTTTAATGCATCTAATAGGGGGCAGGAAAAATAATTGATTCTTAAATGCATATCAATCCTCTCTAGAACGATTCAATCCTTAATTCTGATTCTGAAAGATGATGGGATAATGGACAACAACTTAGAGTTGTTGTAAGAGCACAGAAAAAAAAAACACAAAAATGGCGAAAAAGGAAGAAAAAAACACATATAGGCTGTTGATCTACTTTATCACATACATCTACTTTATTACATCTGACCACCTCATATTTCATGTTCTCCAGCTTTAAACATGGCTGAGCCTCTGACATGGAAGGTTACTATGACAGAAGGTGACTTTCACAAGCATATTTAAGGCTTTAACATGAAATGACGATGCAATAAAAAAAATTTCATTAAAACCTGTGTGACAAATACTGCATAATATGTAAGGTGGCCCTGAGACCACAACACGCAACAATAAGAAAACCCACGCAAATAAACCACAGCACGCTTTTTTGGAATGGAAAAAAAAAATGGAAAAATTGTTGCATCGAGATGTATCAATAATCGGTTTAGAATGGAAGTTGGCCTCTGAATCGGAATCAAATTGAATTGTGAGGTGCCTATTTAAACTATAAAATATATATATACTGATCTGAGCTGAACTCAAAGATCTAAGACGTTTTCTATGAACACAAAAGGCTTATTTCTCTCAAAATCTGTGTTAGTGAGCACTTCCCCTTAGCAGAGAATCCAAAAACCAGTCAGTATCTGGTGTGACCACTGTTTGCCTCATGCAGTGCAACACATCTGCTTTGCATAGAGTTGATCAGGTTGTTGATCGTGGCCTGTGGAATGTTGGTTCACTACTCTTCAAAGGCTGTGCAAAGGTGCTGGATATTGGCAGGACCTGGAACACGCTGTCATATACACCGATCCAGAGCATCCCAAACATGCTCAGTGGGTGACATGTTTGGTGAGTATGCTGGCAATGCAAGAATTGGAATGTTTTCAGCTTCCAGGAATTGTGTACAGATCCTTGCAACATGGGGCCGTTCATTTACATGCTGCAACATTAAGTGATGGTCGCAGATGAATGGCACAACAATGGGCCTAAGGATCTCGTCACTGTATCTCTGTGCATTCAAAATGCCATCAATGAAATGCACCTGTGTTTGTTGTCCAAAACAATGCTCACCCACACATTCTGCCATCTGCCCTGTACAGTGTAAACCGGGTTACATCCATGAAGAGAACACCTCTCCATGGAATGTGAGCATTTGCCCACTCAAGTCAGTTACAACGATAAACTGCAGACATGTCGAGACCCCGATGACGACGAGGAGCATGCAGATAAGCTTCTCTGAGATGATTTTTGACAGTTTGTGCAGAAATTGTTTCAGCAGCTGTCTGAGTGGCTGGTCTCAGAAGATCTTGGAGGTGAAGATGCTGGATGTGGAGGTCGTCGGCTGGTGTGGTTACATATGGTCTGCAGTTGTGAGGCCGGTTTGATGTACTGCCAAATTCTCTGAAACGCCATTGGAGAAGGCTTATGGTAGAGAAACGCACATTCAATTCACGGGCAACAGCTCTGGTGGACATTCCTGCAGTCAGCATGCCAATTGCAAGCAGTTGATAAAACTGCACATTTCAGAGTGGCCTTTTATTGTGGCCAGCCTAAGACACATCTGTGCAATAATCGTGCTGTCTAATCAGCATCTTGATATGCCACACCTGTGAGGTGGATGGATTATCTCAGCAAAGGAGAAGTGCTCACTAACACAGATTTAAACAGATATGTAAACAATACTTGAGAAAAAGAAGCCTTTCGTGTATGTAGAAAAAGTCTTAGATCTTTGAGTTCAGCTCATGAAAAATTGGGTCAAAAAGTTGTTCAGTGTATATATTTTTCCTCTAACTGGGTCCCCTAGGGGCAAACGGGTCCTAGCCACGTGCCTAGAATGCTTATGCCCAGATCCAGGCCTAGGAGGAGGAGGGGGAGGCTGGAGCCTGGAGATAGTCACAGCACTAAGGCGGGGTACCCAATTAATACTTCTTGGGCACCCACCGAATTGCCTCTAAAGTATCATTGAGTATCTACAAATGCCTCGTCATTCAATACCCAATTTCAACTAAAGAGTAAATCTCATCAGTACCATGATTTATTGATGTCTGTGATTGCTTGTGTAACATCACACATTGTAGAGACACGCAGGAAAAACTCTAGGTTGCACAATGAGATGGCGGTTATGTAGTAGGAGTTGAAAAATAAATAAAAAAAGATTTCTAAATTTGTAACATTTGTATTGTTTAATGTTGTAATTAATTTTTTTTTATGAAATTGGTCTAGGAAGTAGAATCTGAAATGCCAAGAGCGTCTGGTAGGTCATCTAGTACCTCAGAAAATAAATAAAATGGTTGACAAAGCTTCATTAAGCTTCATTTGGCCACACAACATTTTGGAATAATACCCAGCCTTACACAGCCCCATACCCCCCCACCAACACACACACACACAAACACACACACACACCTCTCTCTCTCTCCATTCTCCTACCTGAGCAGCTTATCAACCAGAGAGATGGAGAGAAAGTTGGAGAGAGAGAGAGAGTTTGGATTTGGTCCCAGAAGACTCATCCACACTCTCTTACCAGCTGCCTCTCCTGCATTAGCATTCCAAATGCTCTCTGACAATTCCACAATTAAGAACTAGAATGCTGCAATTAGTTCACTGCGTGGAAAGATGACCCAATTAGTGTTTACTTTACACAGATTTTATCACCTCCAATTTGTAAATGCCAACAGCCTATTCAGCTCAACTGATTTCTTTCTTTTATTGGGAACGCTCCCAGCACAGGCCGTAACTCCCACTGAGGAGAGCTCATGTAAATGTTTTAGTGATCTCAAGTGCAGAGAACGCTTCACTGTCTGTTGAAAACTAAATGCGGAAAGAGCCTGCCAGGGTAATTATAAGTCATTACATCAACTCTTTATGTTTAAATGTTGACCTATAGTATGTCACTTGCTGTGGTGTTTGGCCAAGAACGGTTGTGTGGTTATTAATTATTTACACTCCAAGGCAGTAGTGGAAGAAGTATTCAGAGCCTTTATTCAAGTAGAAGTACTAATACCACACTGTAAACATACCCTGTTACGAGTAAAAGTCCTGCATTGAAAATGTTACTTGAGTAAAAGTGTGTAAGTATCGTCAGGAAAATGTACTTACTACTTAGTATGTAAAGTAAGAGTACTTGATGCAGAAACATCCTTACATTTTAAAAACGGGAAAGAATACAAGCAATGGTTAATGGTCCAATCCTTTCAGCTGGACTTATATTGTTGGCCAGTTTACTATATAATAAAACATCAGATTGTATAAACTACATGTGTTTCCTGTGAATAAATCTTAATGTGTAAAGTAACTAGTAACTAAAGCTGTGGGGTGATCAGTCTTTTGTGGTTGCTGCCCCGAGACTCTGGAACAAGTTACCCCATCATATTTGGACAATTACAGATGTAGCTCTTTTTAGGTCCAAACTGAAAACCTATTTGTTTAGAATGGCTTTTAATACGTAGCACTAGTGAGACAATTTCAAACTCCTGTTTCTTTGTTTCTTCGAACCTTTTCTGATTTTACAGTTTTCTATGTTTCATTCTTTTTATTGTATATTTTGTTTTACTCTTGGTTTCTGATGTGAAGCACTTTGGATACCTGCTGGTTACTGTAAAGTGCTATATAAGTGAATCAATCAAAAACTGATTGATGAAAAGAAAAAACTCAATTAAAGTACTTTCTACTGATTTAAAACTCACTACTGTATCAAAAAAGGCCATATAGATACAGTATAGATGTAGTACAGGCCTTTATTTTCAGGACTATTTACTAGATTCTCACTGAAGGCATCAGGACTATGAATAAACACATATGGAATTATGTACTTAACAAAAAAATGTGAAATAACTGAAAACATGTCTTATAATCTAGTTTCTTCTGGTAGCCACCCTTTGCTCTGATTACTGCTTTGCACACTCTTGGCATTCTCTTGATGAGCTTCAAGAGGTAGTCACCGGAAATGGTTTCCCAGCTGTCTTGAAGGAGTTCTCAGAGATGCTCAGCACTTGTTGGCCCTTTTGCCTTCACTCTTCGGTCCAGCTCACCCCAAACCATCTCGATTGGGTTCAAGTTCGGTGACTGTGGAGGCGCATCATTCTATCACTCGCCTTCTTGGCCCTTACACAGCCTGGAGGTGTGTTTGGGGTGATTGTCCTGTTGAAAAATAAATGATGGTCCAACTAAACGCAAACCGGATGGGATGGCATGCCGCTGTAGGATGCTGTGGTAGCCATACTGGTTCAGTATGCCTTCAATTTTGAATAAATCCCTAACAGTGTCTCCAGCAAAGCACCCACACACCATCACACCTCTTCCTCCATGCTTCACGGTGGGAACCAGACATGTAGAATCCATCCAGTCACCTTTTCTCCATCGCACAAAGACACGGCGGTTGGAACAAAAGATCTCAAATTTGGACTCATCAGACCAAAGCCCAGATTTCAACTGGTCTGATGTCCATTCCTTGTGTTTCTTGGCCCAAACAAATCTCTTCTGCTTGTTGCCTTGTTGTTGTCGTTTCCTAGCTGCTATTTGATCATGAAAGCCTGATTCGCGCAGTCTCCTCTTGACAGCTGTTCTAGAGGTGTCTGCTGCTAGAACTCTGTGTGGTATTCATCTGGTATCTAATCTGAGCTGCTGTTAACTTGTGATTTCTGAGGCTGGTGACTCAGATGAACTTATCCTCAGCAGCAGAGGTGACTCTTGGTCTTCCTTTCCTAGGGCGGTCCTCATGTGAGCCAGTTCTGTTGGAGTGCTTGATGGTTTTTGCGACTGCACTTGAGGACACATTCAATGTTTTAGCAATTTTCTAGGCTGACTGACTGTCATTTCTTAAAGTAACAATGGCCACTTGTTTCTCTTTACTTAGCCGAATGGTTCTTGCCATAATATGAATTCTAACAGTTGTCCAATAGGGCTGTCAGCTGTGTATCAACCTGACGTCTGCACAACTGATGGCCCCAACCCCATTAATAAAGCAAGAAATTCCACTAATTAACCCTGAAAAGGCCCACCTGTGAAGTGAAAACCATTTCAGGTGACTACCTTGTGAAGCTCATTGAGAGAACACCAAGGGTTTGCAGCGCTATCAAAAAAGCAAAGGGTGGCTACTTTGAAGAAACTAGAATATAAGACATATTTTCAGTTATTTCACACTTTTTTGTTAAGTACATAATTCCATATGTGTTCATTCATAGTTTTGATGCCTTCAGTGATAAATCTACGATTTAAATAGTCATGAAAATAAAGAAAATGCATTGAATGAGAAGGTGTGTCCAAACTTTTGGCCTGTGTATACACATACACACACACACACACACACACACACACACACACAAACATATATAGCAAATCAAAACAGATTAATTCCATGCAGTGGACTATGTATCTGCCAATATCCTGTCCCTCTCTATCCTGGGGCATTGTAGTGTTCCTACAGTGTGTCTGTCTGGTACCCCTTTAAGGGGCCCCTTGATCTTGGTTTTGCTCTGCTGTTTTTGGGGACTTGTAATTAGTGTCCTGTTTTGAATTAGCTTTGGCGGGAATTGTTTTTCAGGGATAGTTGGTTCTACTGTGCTACAGTGTAAAGGACTAACATACTGCAGAATGGAAAAACCAATCTGGTGCACAGAGGCGTTAAGGCAGAAAACCTTTTTTGCGAGTCGTGTCTGTTCGCATTTCATTCTTTTTTTTAGTGATTGCCATTAGTTTCCCAGAAGGAAGCAGAGGGATGCATTTCTAAATCTGGACATTCATAACTTGCTTGTTTATTTATTAAGATCCCCATTAGCTTCTGTCTGTCATGAACAGAAGCTACTCTTCCTAGGGTCTTGTCTTTAGTTTGTTTCAGGTAACTGAATAATTTATAATCCAGAGTTGAAGCAGGCATGTTTGAGAAACATATATTATATATATAATAATATATTATGATAAAGTCAGATCCCTGATGCACACTTACCTTGGTACTAAAGAGATGTTGCCGTTTACTGGATTACTGCCTTGCATGGCCTCTTGTTTTTTAGTGATAAACTAAAACTATCAGCAGGCCCTTTGTGATTATCCTGAGGTGGGCATTTAATAAAGGTTTTCTTGGCATCAGCTACAGCCCCTCTCATTAACGAAGACTTGCTTTGCCAGACCTTCCTCCACAGCGCTGCACAGAAGGGTCTGGCTAGAAAAACATGCTCTGGGTTTTTGGCATTTCTTTAAAACAATCACAACAATCTAATTTAAAACAATAATGAATGTGGTTATATTTGGTATAACTGTGTTGTTGTATCATATCCAAAAATTCCTGTATGTCTAAGCAGCCCCCCCCAAGTGATTATTGGTCCCCCTTGTGCCACCCCACTTAAAAATCCTGGAATGGCTCCTGCCCACAGAACTCCACCAACTTGGCCTGGCAAACCCGGTTCCTTAAAAGGATTGGGGTTATTCTGAGTCACTCACTAAACTGAACCGGGTTGTGCGAGTCCCTTGAATCACTTGAGTCAGTATTGCTAAATTGCTCATGGGAGAGCCATTTAGTCACAGAAGAGAAAGCATTTTGAGCTGTTTATTTGTTGTATTATCTTAGTGTAGCTTATAATATAAGCAATATATGGCCTTTCTATGTAGACATAGAAACAGGAACGAAGAAATGCCCGTAGTGAAAATATTATTATTTTTCTAAATTGACTGTGTGCTCGACCTAATTGCATTTTAAAATATTACATTTATACACCAAACCTACAGTAGGCCTAGCTAGGCTACGTGCAGAACACTGTATGTTATGTCAGAAGTGAAAGAATGGCTTCAGCTTTACTCTGAGCTCGTTCACTCTCTCGTCTGCTACAGATCCACTCATAGTTGGCTTATTCACACGATTGACTGGCTCACGGCAGAGCTCACGAGTCGAGGACTCATGAGTTGTCTCCGAGGCGAGCCTGAGCCGCGAGCAGAGGCGAGCTTGCAACGTTTTGGACTGTCTGATCGACCTAATTGCATTTTAACGTACTACATTTATACACCAAACCTCCAATAAGTCTAGCTAGGCTACGTGCAGAACATTGTATGTTATTTCAGAACTGAAAGAATGACTATTGTTGTTGATTTGCTTTACTTTGAGCTCGAGGAGAGACTTCACTTGCTGGTCTGAATCAGATCCACTCATGAAAACTTAGCCAGCTGATTCGTGGGATTGACTGACTGACTCGCGCGAGCATTGACAACTCACGAGTCAGTTCTCGAGTGAATCCCATGGTCTGCGAGCTTCAGACTCTGAGTTGTGGAGTTGTCGTTGCCTACGAAATTGTAAGTTAAAAAGCTTTTTGCAGCTAAGAGGTTTGTGTGTGGCGATGTTATCATTTTCGATTAATTTTAGTAGGACTCAATTGATCCGGGTTAATGATACTAACCTAGACCTAATACTAATACTAGAGACTTGTCAGTCAATTTAAAGACTTGGGATAAAGAGCTGAGTGAATCACAACTCAAACAGGTTACCACCAACAAGGCGCCATCTTGACCAATACACACAGCATGTGACAGTGAGGTTGGTATTTGCTGTTGCTGGTATTACACAGTAAAATCTTGTTTTTTGATGAAGTCAGGACTGTGACGCCGACTCTCCTTCCTACCTGGACGAGTCAATGCACATGCCTGCCTCTGAGCATCTGACATTTTCCCCAACATCTGTACAAGACCTGACAACAACTCTCCATGCCAAACATGACATTTGCAATGTACTATTCCCCCCAACCCCCAGCTATCAATGACACTCCACTGGTGGCATATGTTCTGCCTCTGCACCTGGGGGAGGGGGCAGTCAGCATTTTCAACACCCCTTAAGGCTGCAGACTTCAAAAACTCCATCAAAACTCGGGAAACTTTGTTCTCAGCGAGCTCCAACAGCTGCAGTCCTTTAGTCCATTTACCAGAATAGGACATTCTGATATCATTCACTCCCTCTCTATGGTTCTTCTTAACCATCAGGTGCTGGTCAGCGCAGCGCCTTTGCTTCTTTGACTTGACCCCTAACAAGCCTTGAGTGCAACCAGCCCACACTATTTAACCATGGACCAGTTAATCTATTGAGGATCACACCGGGGCTTTGGTCAGATTGGAGCCAGGTGCTCAGCACCACTGACTCCCAGCATCATTGTGTGAAAGAAAGTGTAGAAAAATTAGTATTTTCACCTTTCAAAGAGAAACTTTGGGGGACACTATTCCCTGCAGTTCTTACATCAGCTAGATGTTTAGCAGATGGAAATAGAGTTGTTATTCTCATCAAAGAAATGCTGTTACACAGTATACCACTATAAGATGGGCCATGTAGTCCATTGCTGTGTCCTAAAACCAGGTTCAGGTTCCTTTATTTGTACCTGTGGGTAGATTTTTTTCTGCAGCAACAGTATGACATCCATCCTGACACACCAAAGACACACAAAACACACCAAAGTACAAGTACAAGTAGTTGTAATCTTATACAAATACTGATAAGTGAAATAAAAACATTCAAATGCATATTCTTTCTATGTACATAAATGCAAATCTAATTATTATAATTAAAAATGCTTCTATCATATCTGTGCAAATATTGCTCCCGCTTGCTCAGCTCAGTGATAGCAGCAGGCACAAAGCTATTTTTGCACTGCTTTCTTAGCTTCTTTTAACCGTTTCCTGTACAAATCAACATGTTTTGAGACTTGAAAGTAGTTTTTTTGTGTAATACTGGTTCAGTGAAAGCCTTTCCCACTGCAGGAACTTAACTAAACATAATGTATAGCATGTATTCATTTTCACAGGTCCTAATTTTGTCTCCACTGCTCTCTGCCTGATTGTGGAAGGAGCTCTTAGAACTACAAGAACTAATCTGGGCACAGTTTGTGATGAGATACTAGATCCAGTTACCAGGTACTTTTAGGGTTTGCAGACAGTGTGGAGGGTTGTGAATGGCCAAGATAGAGCTGGGCGATTTAATGAATTGATTCACACTCATAGTTTAGGACATTGTTTACATTTTTTTTTTTTTTTGAAAGACCATATTGCCCAGCACTGCTCAAGAACATCACAGCAAGATTTACAAGCATCAGAGGGACACCAACACAAGTACAAAACAAAGCTATTTTTGCTCTGTGAATGCTGTTAATTTGCTAACTATCTCAGTGTGGCGTTTCAGCTTGTTCTACTGCCCCTAGGTGGCCAAAAAAATGAATGCGGCCTTAAGTGACAGTGAAAAAACAGACCACTGCTGCTGTATGCAGAGCGGCTCTCAGGTACCACAGCTACGGTTTGTCTAAATCTTGAGAGAGTGTGTGCAGCCCGGCTGCTTTGACTTGACACACTGTAAGCCCGAGGGCAACCTCAATTACATGTGTGGCTGGTGTAAATGGCAGCCGCCCACAGCTCAAATCAAATTGCTTTTCACAGCACAAATTCCCTTAACACATAAGTTTAACTTTACGTCCTCTGGTCATAAATACGCAAAAAATATATCCTATACAGGGGTATGAGTGTGCGCGGACACACACACACACACACACACACACACACACACACACACACACACACACACACACACATACATACACACACACACACACACACACACACACTCCCTCTTTGGCAGAATGTATAATGTATCTCTGATTTTCTCAGTGTAACAATTTCTCTTCAACTGTGACTAAATCCATTGGTGTCTTTAGTGATGTGCCTGAAAATAATGCTGGATGTACGTTGAACAGTGATTCTTTTTTGCAGAGTGGAACAAAGGTGAAAGACATCATTTGAGCTCATGGTAAACTAACTTTGTAATAACATGACCAAGGGCTAGATTCCCTAACAAAGCGCAGAGCAAACATGCACTGCACCTTTCATTCCTACTGGTACTCCCAATCTCTGCGCATTAGCAGCTGATAGGAGCTCATTATGCAGTCAGCTAGTTGGGTCGAGTCCTACAGGGACACTCGGAGAGAAAAACCAGAACTCATAGGTGCAGTTCAGGACCTTTAACTGAGATCACCAAGTTCAGTTTCCTAAAACCACAGATCAACTCCACCGATGCATCTATTATCCAATGGGCCCATTTCTACGGGCCGCTAAGACCACCAACTGTGGCCTCATCCTGTCTTTGGCTTTTTTTAATCAAATCAAATACATTAACTCTAATCCTGAGCCAGGCCCTAATGAGAATAGAAGCTCTGAACACACTGGGGCACTGAATGACTGCAGCCTTTCAGACACTGCTAATGGAGCTCAGTCACAGCAGGTGTCAAGGTAGCAGCCAATAAGGAAGCAGCCTGCCTTTTTGTTCTATTGATGAGACATCATTGCAATCCAATAAGCGCTTGTTAAACCGTGGCCACGGCCTGTTTACAAAAGGAGATCACACGTATTAACTGAAGTCAATGTTCAATCAATTAACAAAGAGTAAATAAACCCCACATCATTTCACCTGTCGGTCATGTCAGGAGGCAGAGTGCCGGTTTAGGTAATCATAAGAGTTCGGCCATTGAAACAAGATTTAATCCCATCTGCACTCCTTCGTAACTAATTTGATTTAGCCCAGCAGGAGGACGGCCCTCCTATCAGCAATTTCTTCTTTTCTCTGGTAAGGAGATAACTGATGAAGCAGTCCTGTAGCAGTGTAGTCTGGGCAAAAAGAGCGAACATTACACTGCCTTGAAATTAAAGGACTATATCTACGACAACAGCACCTCCGCTACTCACCCATGTGTATCATACGCAACACAAATGGGACTCCCGGTGAAAGGGAAATCTTATTTAGATCCAATTTTCTGATGGGAGGTGGCTGAACAGTATATCTGTCAGGCGCACTTATCAAGTCTTTAGGCCAGAATGAGTATTACATGCAGAGAAAAGGGATAGGCTGGGGACTAATAAAAGAAGTGAAGGGTAATGTGAACAAACAAGGACAGTGATTGGTGGAACTCTCTGGTGTCAGTGTGGGAGGACGGCATGGAGTGGTAGAAGTAGAACTTAAGTTTCCTTTCCCATTCATGCATTTAACTCTTCAATCTCTGTTCAATATCAATATATAATATCCATATCTGGTCATAATTCACTTATTACTACACTGTAAGACCATTCACCGTAAATGTAGAGTAATATACTGGCAGCAGCTTCGCCTATACAGTTTATTATTTACAGTTTATTTTTTATTTTAAGGTATTTTACTGTAACAAGAAAGTTTCTTACTATATTATTTAGATTAACAGTAATATACTGGCAGCAGCTTCTCCTACACAGTTTATTATTATTTACAGTACGCATACTGTTTTGTTATTTTAAGGTAGTTTACTGTAAATAGACAGTTTCTTACTATATTATTTAGATTAACAGTAATAAATTGGCAGCAGCTTCACCTGTAAACTACTGTTTATTTACAGTATGCATACTGTTTTTTTTTAATTTTTAGGTATTTTACTGTAAATAAACAGTTTCTTACTGTATTATATAAATGTACAGTAATATTCAGGCTGCAGTGTAAATCCCACCTATTCCTTTATTTTCCCAAGATGCATTGGTATAAACAGTCTTAACATCTTTAGCATTTGCAGATAGTGCTGTAATATCATTCATGCCCCAGCATGCATTGCCATTTTCAGTATGATACACGGTTTACAATGTATGTAGAACCCATGAAACGCTTCAGTGGGTCATATTACAGGGTAGGAATATATGGCCGCTCTGCTTGCATTTCTTTTGGGCTTGAGTCTTGATTTGTCCCAAAACAACAGCCTTCAACTGGGGACAACCACGCCCAGTCTGGGGGTTGAATTTGAATGTCGTTAAACCAATCCAACCAAGACCGAAATAATAACTTAAAAAGAAATAAATACAAACCATGATAACATCTCCTGAATACATGTTGATTTCAACAGCAGTTATAATCCCAAAAATACCAATTATAGCAAAGTGATACAGCTTCTCAGGTGCAGTCCCGACTGGCAGAAAAAAAGTGCTGTGGACAGGAAAGATGATTCCAACTGAAATACATTAGTTTAAAAAAACTAATGCTGACTGTCACAAAAAACCTGTCAGTGTATACAAATCATTAGATTAAATCACATGACTACTTCACAAACTGCCGTGAGACTGGGTTGCCCTTGGCTGTGAGGCTGTAGGTGAAAGCCATGTAATGTTATAGCAGGCCTTTGAAAAAAAACAACCCAATGCACCCTGACCACAACACCATCAAGGCAAGGCAGCTTTATTTGTATAGCACATTCAGGCAACAAGGCAACTCAAAGTGCTTCACATAAAACATTCAACAGCAGTTACTGTATATATAACAATATATTAAACAGAGTAGAATAGGACAGATATGAAAAACAAGTTACAGTGCAGAATAAGAAATTAGTGATTATTGGTGCGTTTTTTGGCAGTTTGCAGATTATCTGTATCAGTGTTTTATTTGCCTGATAACCGATAAAGTTAATTCATTTAAAATTGAACTACTTTGGCTCGGCTACAGCTCTGTGTCTGTCCCTCTGCTTCGGTTTCTCTCACCACTGAGTCTGACTTAATGTTAAGTCTCTGATACTGGGTATTATGTTGAATATTTCTCATTTATTAAATCATTGCTTAAAGCATTTAAAGAAAGTTTTGTGTTGGAGTTTGTACTGTTCCAAAATCTTAATTTTGACTTTCATTTTCACTGTAAACGTTTATCGGTTCCAAATATCAGGTTCGGTTTCATAAACTACTAATAATTAGGAGTCCCCCAATCCTCCTCCTATCCTCAGTCTATTAACACAGTAAACACATTAATGAAGGAAACAACGTCCACGGCCTCTAAAATAGTTAATTGTAACAACTTCATGTTGAATTCACACTCTCTTTTCACATCGTAGGAAAGCACATTGCCATCGCCAGATGAGTGAGAATTTTATTTGGCAAATTTTCACTAACAAGTGTCTGATGAAGGCATGTTGGGGGGGGGAATTAAAAAGCTAACACTAACATTAGCTAATGACCTTACGTACTACTCAAATCCCTTTACATAGTACAGGAACCATTCACACACATTCATAGACTGTGGCCGAGGCAGCTGTACAAGGTGCCACCTGCTCATCAGATAAACACTCACACACATTTACACTCCAATGGGGCAGCATTGGGGGCAACTTGGGGTTCAGTGTCTTGCCCAAGGACACTTCAACGTAGGACTGCAGGGCCAGGGATCAAACCACCAACCTTCCAATTGGCAGGCGACCGCTCTACCACTGAGCCCCAATAGAACCCTAGTGCAAGCGTAGGGTTTGGTGGAAAAAAGATTCTAAGGTTTGGCAGAAACCAAACCCTTTCAAAAAGCCCAATATTCGGCCGAAGCCAAACCCAAACCCTGGATTTGGTGCATCCCAACTATTAATTGGTATCTGTATTGGCCTTGAAAAACCAGTAGCGGTTGATTATTTAAAGATGAAGGCAGCAGCAAAAAGAAAAGTCTTCAGCCAGGATTTAAAAGCTCAAGAGTTGCAGCAGACATGCAGTTCTCTTGGAGTTTGATCCAGATATGTGGAGCATAAAAATTGAACACTGCTTCTCCATGTTTAGTTCTGACTCTGGGGACAGAATGCAGACCTCATGAACCAGAAAGCGGACCTTATGAACCACCCAGCCATCTCAGGTGGTCTGGGTGGTTCATAAAGTAGCAGCGGATCAGAAATGCATTTTTTTTGCACCATTCAGTGCTTTATAAACCATCAGAAGCATTTTGAAATCAATTCTTTGAGGGACAAGACTCACATTAAGGATGTGAGGTATCCTTGAAGTAAGTCTATACAAATTGTTCTCTGGCAATGTTTGACTGTGAGATTGTGTCTGCTTAAAGGTACTTGTTGTGTTGCACTGTGTTGTGCTCACATTGAATGAAATAGCTCAAACCCTGGTGCATTTCACATCAAGCTAATCCTTGTGTAAAGTGACTGTTTGATTGTGGGTTTCAGAAAGTTACATTGTTGGATGTGACTAACACACTTTAACAAGTTAAAGGGTAACAAGGTTCTTTTTCAACCTGGACCCTATTTTCCTGTTTGTTTTTTTAAGTACTTTTTATTGAGTATTCAGTATATTATTACAACTGATCACAGTCACCTGAATTTGTGCGTGATATATGGAAGAACATAAAAAATAAAAAGGCTGGAAACTCCTGTGAGAAAAGGTGATGATAGCCATAAAAAATAGAAATACAATCTATACTGCTCAAGTCAATGCTTTATCCACTAATGAGTCCAAGCTGTGAACCAATGTCCCACTTTTGCCATCTTTTGGCATATTTTATGCAGTTTAGGACAATCAGGATTATACCAGTTTCTATTTTCCTGTGTTTTTTGTGTTTATTTCTATGAAATTGGTCCAGTATTGAGCTAGAATGCTGTGACCAGCAGCTCTGACTTTTGCTGCAATGTAATCATATAGGACAACAATGCATCCTCAATTCCACCCACTAAAAGTGCTGTTTTTGCCACTAAAAGGCTCAGATTATTATTCTTAGTGTCTGACAAGAGTCCCACTGAAGGCTAACATCAACTCACTAACATGCACTGAGCACACATATTTTCACACGTAAAATTGGAAAAGTGGAAAGACAAACCATGGCGGCTTTTAACAGTTAATTTTTTATCTGTCGACATTGTATGGAATGTATTTTAGGATGATAAAATTACTGTTTGTTTACATGGAGTCGGGTGGCTTTAGCAATAGCAATTCCGCAGATGTTTATGTTTAAAAAAAGGATCCTACTCTTCTACAGAAAGGTCGACCTCCTTAGAATATGAAACTGAGCCTGTCAGAGGCAAAAACAGCACTTTCAGTAGACATAAATTAAAGGTGCACAATCGACCTTTAGCCTAACTTACACTGCAGCTTGTTTTACTGACTGCCAACAGCAGCGGTCTTGCTTAATACTACAACAAAGTAAAAGATTGTTGTCAGTCACTTGGACACAAAAACATAATAAAATAGGCACCCCATTGTAGAAAAACAAAACAACGTTACTCTTTAATAGCATTACATTTGCCATTTCGAACAACACACCATCTACACTTTACAGTCTCCTGGCAAACATCAGATTCTCTCAGTATGGCTCCATTAGCCAAGTACGTCATTGGAATGATGGCATAACACTCATAATGAGAAGGCTGAAACAGTAAAAAAAAAAAAGGATGTAGTAATGGAAGGCATTAAGCTACACTGCTGTCAAAACACAGAGAAAATGCATTCATGTGGCTTTCCAAAGCGTTATAGCGACATAGCTCGACAAATTGTGCAACTAATAATGTACTCCTCCATTAATTTGCCTTTTTTGGTTCATATTTTTGAGGAGAAACAAAACCAAAAGGTTCTGCGTACGGCCCGACATGAAAGAAACATTCAACTTAGAGGTTTTGATGTTTTATACATCTGCTGTCCTTGTCTGCTGTCCCTCGGACTTGAATTCCAGAATCACACAGGCAGTGCACATAAAAGCACACATCAACATGGAATTATTCAGCTCACATCAAACTGCCGGGGTGTTCTGTGTGGATAGACAATCAGTACAGGCATTCTGACATTGATCGGTCTCATACAACCCATGTATTACACTACATCAAACAGAATTCCATTTGGTGTGGACACACAGAGTGATAGGAGCTATGAAGTCTCCCCACACTCATGTTCGCTGTGTAACAGCTAGCTGTAAACAAGTACTCACGTCCTGCATTAAACCCATTATCTACAGCTAAGCTGGCTAACAAATCTCATCAGGGGGTGCCCACCCTCCTAAAGTCAGCCAACGATGTTTGAGAGATCCCATTTGGTTGTGTACATGAGTCATTATAACAATGTGTTGGGTCAGCAGGCCATCTCCGGGAAACAGGCATTAGCAGTGCAAATGATGAAGCTAGACTTAACTTCTGACATATACAGTAGACTCCAGCTCCATGCCTGAGTTAGGGTAGAATAGATAGTAGAATAGGGAGAATGTCCTCCGCAGATAAAATGCTCCAAGACATCGTTTGTACGAACATCAATTACAACTTATATTAATGTTTCCAGTGGTGGCGCCCCGTATTAATTATGACCGGAGCAGAGGACAACATACTGTGACGAGATATAAGAGTGGCAAATTTATATGTAAGGAGGTAGGGTGATGTGGTGGATTGGTCAAGCAAACACTGGACTTTCACCTGGGAGAGTGGGGTTTGAGTCCTGTTTGAGACTCCAGTCAGACGTCTTACCCCTTTCGCTGCCATTCAAGTCAATCCTTGATATTCCAGCAGCGCCGGAGTTTAATTACAGGAGTGCTTGGAGAGGAGGGTAGATACTAGTTTAATACACACGTGATTGTTCTGTAAAGTACAAAGCAGAGGTACGATAATCTACGAGTCTGGCAGCAGGACGCTCCTCGTCTGAGACGAGAGAATCAGGGTAAGCCAGTCTCTCAGAAGCCAGCCCACAGCAGCTCTGCCGGGCTGATTGCCATGTCAGTCTGACCTTTGCTGTGATGGAGACTTTGCGTGGGGCAAAATGTAGTTAAGTGTATTTTCTTTCTACCTTCACAGTGACCTTTTGACAGATGCCAATATGCAGTGCGTCGCCAAGTTAAACGACAACCCATCCGTTTTCATGATAAGTTAAGGTATCTGGAAACAGAGCAACCAACATAAGACCATCTGCTGTAATTCAGCTCTGTATCTTGATACACATGCTGACTGACAAATGCTTCTAGTGTTGTTTTCTTTATTTGTCTTTTCGTTTTTAAGGTTTGACCATCTCATTGCTGCGTTGTATGAACATGTCAACAACACAAATTTCACTACAGAATCTAGTAGCACGTACACAAGTGACCAGACAGTCACACAGTTTAGAAACAAATCCACAGTTGTCTAAAAGGTGCCCCTGCCACACAAAACTGTTTTTATTTGCTTTTTTTTTTCTATCTGTGAGGTCCATATCTGTTAGTGTTATGTGGTGAATGTGAAAATGAACTGCTACCTCCTCTGTCAGCTCTAACCACTGAAAAGAAATGAGAAGAGAAATGATAGCCAGGCTCTCATCTAGAAGCCAATCAGAGTCAAGCAGCTTAGCTGGTTGAATATTAATAAGAACTGGCCCAAATGGAGCTGAGTCTTCCTGCAGGCTTTCTATACCACGCTAGAATGGCTTGAAACAAGGTAATCAAGTTACAGAGTCCATGGTAGAACTTCAAACATTACCTCAAAGTCATGAAATGCGTCTGGCAGGGCACCTTTAAACACTAATTTGGAAGAAAAGACAAAAGAGAAAACGCCTGACAGGTCTGTTACATGAAGGCAATGTGTGGTGTAAACATGTGTGTACACACATCTTTAGTAAGTGTGGTGGTAATAGTTTTATCATCATCTAATGGAAGGGCAGTGTTTCCTCTATGTTGATTTCCGCCACCATGGTATAAGGCAGACGCACAACAGGGTGTACACTATGTACACCTCGCACCGCCGCTCCTTCCGCTGTTTATGAAAAATCATAATTACACAACTCTGCAGATCCGTCTGCTCTACTGAACTCAAGAGAACCGTCATCTGTTCTCTCTCCCCGAGCAACTGGAACAGTGACAAGACGTCATCGCTTGCGAAGTCACAGCAACCAAGTAAACAACAGGGCGAGTACTGCTTGTCACTCAATCTTAAGCAAAGTGACAAACCACAACGAAAGCCGCAACATGACATCCACACTCACGCGGGTGCCGTGAAATATGTAGTTATTGGAAAATAGCATTGTGGGCACTGCATTTGATGAATTTACTGATTATCAGCTAACTCTGCCCCCCGCTGCAGAAGATGCTGTATTCCTCCAAAACGCTGTATTAAGGTTATAAAACAGTTTTCCAGGTTAGTGGGGGTGCATACCGCTCAAAACCAACATGAAAAACATAGCTAGTAATGTTCACTCAGCGTTTTGTTTTGTTGTTAAACTGTGTGTAAAATGAGCACATTTGTATCTAGCTCGCATACCAGTTTAGGTTTACAATGCCCTGAAATCAAAGAAGGGAAACTGTATTTCAAACTGTTTTCACGCAAAACTCAAAGAAGAATTTGGCAGATTTGCCAAGAGTTTTCATATTCAGGCTGTAATTGGATGCTGTATGCTGGCTGTGTGGTAGCCTACTTTAACAAATCATGCATAACAGTGACTATATATTTTAAATTCTATCATTGCTAAGGAATGCTTTTGCTGACCTTTTTAGGGCTACGGGGGACCAAACTGTAGGTGAAAAGACTACAGTATATGAGACATGCAACAGTACAGTCAGATATTTGACTTTTTTTGATGAAATGAAAGCATGTCCATAAACATGTCCATGTCTGGCCGTGGATGTGATTCTTATTCCAGTGTCGCCCGTGGTGAAACAGAGTTTAACACAAATATTAGCCTCTAGGTTCTATTGGTATGCGTCAAATACTAGTGTCTATAGAGTATGACTACAGTATGGAGTGGGACTGTTTTGCTTTGCTTGGTGAAAGTACATCTTACTTCACTGTACAGCAGAGGGAATATTGTATTGTATATATAATGTAGGACAGAATAATCTCTGTGGATTACAAACAGGCATCACATCTGGTAAGAACACAAACGCTTTGTTCAACATTCAAGTTTTATGCTTGAGTTCATTTTTGAGTTAAACAGTTGCTCATGTCTGTAACTTGAAATAATGCAAAAGTCCCAAATGTTAAATTGATGATCACATGGGAGCCACAGACTGATACAAAAACTGCTGTGCTGGTTTTTAGATGTTTGAGTGAGAGTGCCAAAACATCCCGTCTATCCTACGAGTGTAAATCAAAGATAGAAGGTTTAAGATAAGATTGGGCCTTCTGTTCTATTGAACACCAGGGAGGAGGCCTACAAGTATCCACCTGTATCTGTACACATGCTGCTTGACGGGTGGAAGCTGTGAAGGCAGAGGATTTAACGGGGATCTAGCTTCCACAGCTAATATGATTCCATTGGTAAGAACAACTGTTGGTAAGAACTCTTTCACTCCTGTAGAGGTTCAGGTACAAACCAGAATCAAAAGCTCCTATTGATTTCTTGTCAGAACTTGACATGCATATATTACGGGCCCCACAAATCTAAACTATTCATAATAGAGTGAGGATAATGCCGAGATATTGTAAAAGGAACACTCAGAAAATAGCTATGTTGAAAAGTGTTGCCTATCACGGATAAAGTGCACTATATAGTGTGCTCGCCATTTTATAGTTGTCTTTAAATTCTCCGTGGTTAATTTCATTTACTATATAGTCCAATATAAAATACCTACAATGCACAATGCTAATGTGAGTGTATATACGATGTACCCTCTAGCCTCTACTGTACTCCCGTGTACCACAATGCAATGCAGTCGTGTTTTCCCTGATGTGCTGACCTCTCTGAAGTAAATTAAAGCAACACTATGTGACTTGTCCTGCTTCCGTCCCCCTACAGGTTGATTCATTGGAACTACAGCTCACGCTACCTGCCACTTCTGTCCCCCTACAGGTTGTCTCATTGGAACTAAAGCACACGCTACCAGGCGCTTATGTCCCCCTACAGGTTGTCCCATTGGAACTACAGCTCACATCACCAGCCGCTTCTGTCCCCCTATAGGTTTTCTCATTGGAACTACAGCTCACCCTACCAGCCGCTTCTGTCCCCCTACAGGTTGTCTCATTGGAACTACAGCTCACCCTGCCAGCCGCTTCTGTCCCCCTACAGGTTGTCTCATTGGAATTACAGCATATCTTACCAGCCGTTTCTGTCTCCCTACAGGTTGTCTCATTGGAACTAAAGCTTACGCTACCAGCCGCTTTTGTCCCACTACAGGTTGTCCCATTGGAACTACAGCTCACATTACCAGCCGCTTCTGTCCCCCTACAGGTTGTCCCATTGGAACAACAGCTCACATCACCACACGCTTCTGTACCCCTACAGGTTGTCTCATTAGAACTACAGCTCACCTTACCAGCCGCTTCTGTCCCCCTACAGGTCGGTTCACTGGAACTATAGCTAGAAGTACCTGCCACATCGGTCCCCCTACAGGTTGTTGCATTGTAACTACAGCTCACGCTACCAGCCGCTTGCGTCCCCCCTACAGGTTGTCTTGTTAGAACTATGGTTGCAAGTTAAAAGTTACAGTATAGTGTTGCTTTAAGAAAGTGTTTGGTTTTATAAATAATTGTGTGTCCAGCAGTGGCCCCTTTATGCTAACCTGTAGCAATAGCTTTAGTTTAAGTTTCACTTTCAGTTGTAAATTTCCATCAGAAGTCAAATGAATGTGCTGTTGTCTCCTGCTGCATTTTTTCTTCCTACATTGTTGCGTTTGACACTATTTGTCCGCAACTACTGTATATATTACAAAAACATTAAGGCTTTACTTAAAACTGAACATTTTCTGCTGTGGGTTTGCACATCAAACCCAAGAAAAATGTTACACAACACTGTTAGCTAAATGTCGAGCTTTGAAGAAGCAACTCATTGCAAGTAATACCAAAGGGAATGAAGGGAATGAAGAATCAGAAGGAACAGCTAAAACTGAAAAGGAAAAATGGATCGGCCATTCATTCTAACCAGTGGAAATGTTAATGCAACATATGTACAACATTTTACTATTCTCCTGAGTGGTCGGCTTGTTTTAGGGACTTATTAGAAGTATTTTTTTGATTCGGTTTGTTTACAATGATGCCTCCTTCACACAAATAGCCGGTGCATCTACTGACGCAACCATATTTTCAGTGTAGTGTCCAAAATCTTGTTTGGTCATTCCCTATATTGCTCACTATTTAATTAACATTGTGAAGTGAATAGTAAGACTGAATGAGGGAACGTTTTCAATCACAGCTACTGTCATTATAATCGACACTCGTCCTCCTCATGAATATAACATCAAAACCACTAGGACAAGTTCCCTTTGACAGCGCCTGTGGTTTCCATTAAACAGTGTTTTATCTTCTTTCATCCATAATTCACCCACATCTTCTCAGAATATGTGTATCCAAAATGATTTAGCACTTTCATTAAAGGGTAATTTCCTTTTTTTTTCATCTGGACCCTATTATTTATGTATGTTTTTATGTTTAAGTGACTGATAGGAACAACAATCTCTGAAATTGGTCCAGTATTAAGCGTGAATGCTGTAACTGGCAGCCAGAGACCGGTCTTTAATGGAACCCTATGTTTTGTCATCGGCTCGACAGAGATGGTGGCTTAAGGTTTAGCTCTTGGCCCGATTTTGCCAAATAGTTGTCATATTGTTCCAACTCCGCTATTCTATCACTTTGTGCTTGAAAGAGTCATTTAGAGTAGAATGGCGAACAAGAACAAACCTCAATACTGCAATACAGATGCCATTGCAGAGGCATTGCTGGAGGAACAGAAAAGCTTCCTCGAACCAAGTTTTGCTCAGATCCAGTCTCAGACTTAACAGGTGGAGATCAACAACGACAAGAAGCTAACTGCTATCAATGCCCAGCTAGCGCCTCCGACTGCAAGCCTTGGCTCTATCAGATTGGATGTGGACAATCTAAAACCTTTGCTGGAAAACACTCAAGTATGCTTCACAGCCATGGCCAGGCTTTTCAAGAGCTGGAGGTAAAGCTAGCAGATATGGAGGACAGAAACCGAAGATGCAACATCTGCATTGTGGGGCTGAAAGAGGGGCTAGAAGGTGCTAATGCTTTATCTCTTGCGTTCCTGAAGTGGCTCCTGAAACTGGCAGATGTACAGATTGAGATTATGAGAGCCCACTGAATTTACAGTGATAGCTACTAGTTGCACGCTTATTTTCAGCGTCCACCACTACACAGCCAGGCAGGCGATTACAGGCTAAGCGGAAATGTCCGCCTGTTGTCGGAGGCAGAAAGATTTGCTTTCCCCCGACTACAGCAACTTCACAGTCAAGCGGTGCCAAGCCTTCTATCAAACCATGGATTTAGCACAAGTCAAGGGTCTGGATTTTTACCTGCTTTACCCGGCAACGCCGAAGATCAGGGAAGGCTCCCAGTTCAGAGCATTCACCTCCACTAAGGATGCTGAAGATTACGTGAACCGGGCTGTTCCCCGTCCTCTTGTTGCCGCGGAGACGGCCAGCGCCTCGGATTCTATCACGGAGAGCACTGTGGATGAAGATCAGGATTAAAACAACTGCCTGATGAAGACGGACTCTTGGTTTGATTTAATCTCTTAATGTGTCCTAGTTTTATTGCATTGTCTCATATGATTACAGAGACTGTGTTTTTGCATGACATATCTGTCCTGTTTAATATAGTCTTCGCTCCATAGGTTAGTTAGGACACTACTAGGTTAGAGTGTCCTTTCCAATGTACTTGCTATTTTGTGTTTTTTATTTCTTGTTTTTGTAGACAAGAAATGTGTTTATTTTAAAGTCAATTTAGTGGAATCAGTTGCAGTTGCAACCAGGAAACTATGGGCTGCTGTTCCTTTTCGCTGCCCCGTGTCCAATCTTGAACACAGACCATTTTGAGTTTTAGCCTTCTGGCTATATTACCCCCCCTGCCCCCATTGTGCCAGTTTATGCACCTAATATTTTTGATGGCAGTTTCTATGGTACGCTCACTAATCACATGCTGGAGTTAACGGACTGTTCTTTAGCTCTTGGTGCAGACTTCAATGCTGTGTGGGACCCAAATATTGAGCGGTCAAATGCAAAGATTACAGGAGTTCAGGCGTGGGCCACAAATGCTTTGAAGTCATGGGCCAGCAGCTTGGGTTTTATAGATATTTGGCATGCAGTTAATCCCACCTGTAAGGATTATTCCTTTTTCTCAGGTAGACATATTCAAAATTAAAAATTAAACTCCAGAATAGATTTTCTTTTTGCATCCCCTCAATTATTGCATTAAATTGATAAAGCGGTGCTACTCCCAATGACATTGTCTGACCATAAAGGGGTCCTCTGCACCCCCACCGTAGACCATCTCTCTCAACGTGCTTCTAGATGGCGTTTTAATGCTTCTTTATTTCTACATATAGATGTACTGTAATCATTTTTGTCATTTGTTAACAAAAGTTGAATTATATTAACAAAATGTTTATTTTTTTACTTTATCCTTTGCCTGTCTTGATTGGTCCCTGACAGCCAGTTAATGATTATCCCTATGGGACAATAAAGACTATCTATATAGCTATATGTGCTGTATTTATATAGCACTTTTCTAGTCTTAACGACTACTCAAAGCGCTTTTACATCATACAGGATCCATTCACATTCATACACTGTGGCCGAGGCTGCCACCTGCTCATCAGATAAACACTCACACACATTCACACTCCGGGGGCAACTTGGGGTTCAGTGTCTTGCCCAAGGACACTTCGACATGGGACTGCAGGGCCAGGGATCGAACCACCAACCTTCCAATTGGCAGGCAACCACTCTACCACTGAGCCACAGCCGCCAGTCATGCCTGCATTATCAGTGTGGCAACTCTAGAATGGTTGAGGTATGGTTGAAGATGAACAGATTATTGGAAATCTAATTTTGAAACTGGACAGCGTTTGAAGTTGACATAAACTGCACCACTTAAATCTCAACCGACATGAGAAGGATCCAGTGTTCCTTGACATCACTGTGACATCACCGTGACCTGCAGTACGGCTTCAGAGGTTAAACCCGATCCAAATCACTAATAAAAGTATTTTTTGAAAGTCACACACTTCATCTAAAGCGAGACTTCCCAAAAAAAGATCTCCTTGATCAGATAAAGAAAAGGGTCTTTTGAATGGAAAGTTGAGTTTCAAAACTTTCCAGTAAGTTCTCTCCACAAGTCTAAAGTTCTTTGCATGTACTGTTGATGTGAACTGAGCTACAAACGGAGTATATCCAACTTTAAATACCACTTGAGCATTAAGAACCTGAAAATATCCTTTGTAAAGTACATTTAGAAGAGATAAAAAAAAGTGTGTGATTAATCACGTGATAACAGTGGACAATCATGCGAATAATTGCGATTAAATATTTGAATGGATGGATGGTTGGATAGCACATTTTCCCAGTCTTACACGACAATACATGAATGACTCAGGTCAATCAATCAAGCATTTACCGCTAACACATGTAGAGAAATAAATATTTTGCAAAAATGGCATGTGATACTCTGTAGGTGATTTAGAATGGAAGCTGATGTAACTTAAATGCAAGCCAAAAAGAAGGGCATGTAAAGCTGGGAAAGTGCACAGCTCACAGTTTCTTAACAGGCATGGGCTCCCCGGTGGACTGAAGCCTGGCACTCAGAAAGATGAGGGGGTTAGTGATGGACATGTGGGAAGACTATGGATCCAGCTGTGCTCTCTGGAAGCTAAAGCCTCACTTCAAAGTCCATCTCCCCATCCAGCGGCCTTGGGCAGCCCTTGTTGAAATTCGCAGATCTTAGCGAGAAAAAAAACAAGGGAATCCAGCACAGATCAATGTGGCTTAGCCACGGCATGGACGAATACCGATGAAGTTCATTAAGAAATGCTCTTGAAGGTCGCTTGAATCTCATCTAAGAGAAATACTACTACATACTAAGAAAGTAAACGGCAAAACATTTACATAGTGTCTGAGTGTGAAAAGATGAACAAAAGGCCTTTAATGCAATTCCATAGTGATCCTGTGAGAAGGCGACCCAAAGCCCCACCGAACCTCAGAAGTAGCCTTCTGAGAGTGATCACACTACATGCCATCTGGACACCAAGGTCCCATTATGGATCGCACGATTAGGGAAGAAAAGAAATTAAACAAGCCTGAGTTGCTTCACATGATACAATACAAACAATACCTTGCTGTCCTGGCACTACAGCTTGTAACTTGTCCCTATTTGTTCCTGACATTCACCTTAAATGGTTTTTAGATTTCTTTTTATAGCTGCTAGGATAGCAATATAAAGCTGACAATCGCTAACAGCAACCATAAATAGTTTATAGAACAACATCAGCATAAATTAGGCTTGTTATCACCCAGTGTGCCGCGTTCTTCACTTATATTTACTATCCTTTTAGTCCTGACATGAATAATAGGGCCTGTTCAATTCCTACCAAACTTGAGTCATATATTTACGGCCTGAATTAAAGCTCCGGAGTGTTGCAGACCAAAAGAGGGACCCTGTTGAATATGGTCTGCTGTTGTATCTCATTAAAATCTTCATCACTAAGCCTTGTGAATATCAATATCCATGTCAGGATTCAAGGGCATGTATTACACCAGGTCTGGCAGGCCTCATTGTGGTGTCTCCACTCAGGACTATGGAGTTGTTTTATTAAAGGGGACAGGCAATTCAATCATCACTTAATTTAGGTTTTATGAGGGAATTTATAAAATCCAGTTTGAGACATTACATGAGTTTTCAAATGACAAAACCAAATATAAATCAATGACAATAAAAGAAAGGACAAACGTTTACTGATGCTTCAATCATATAAAGGATCATGTGCATGAACATTTCAACAAATGAAGCCGGTTCGATTGTTCTATTTCTTATTTTTCATATCCAAGCTAAATTGGTTTGTAACTGAAATGTTCCTAACCTAATTACCATAAATCAAAAAGGAAATTGATTCACAAACTTTTGAACCATTGAAGATACCCAGCTCTAATAAATGATGATGAAATGATGAATTAAGACTATGACCGTACATTTAGTTTAATCTCTATGATGCCTGCAGTGCTTGTTGAGACAAATAATTTTAGATGTATTGATGAATAAACTGTGTCCCAACTATTCACAATGATTATAGCAGTTCTGTCTTATGTACACCAAGGAATAATAACTTTATACAGTATAGTGAAAAAACCTCAATGTGTCAAAATTGTACGCAATTTTAGCAACTTTTGAATTTCTTGCCGTAAGTTGTTTTTTGAAGAAGGTACAGTCCCTGTAGATAAAGATGCCAGTCTACTATTGCATTTTATGTATCTCAGTCTCTGGGTCAGATCTATGGGTGGTGTGTGTGTGTGTTCAATGTTGCTACACACGGTGCAGTACTTTAACACTGCCGTGTAGACTGGAGTGACTGCACTGCTGAGAGTGAAGTTAGTTTGGTGGACACAGTCACACAGCAAGGCACAGGACTGGAAGATGTGTCCACAAGTTAAACCACTTGTGGATAGTTGTGTAACAGCTCCTTAGATGGTGGAAAACTAAAACCATTGTAATTTCATGCAAGGGAAAATTGTAAATAACACTGCAGCAGTTTGGTACTCTGCTGACTGAGAGACATGTCTTGGCCATCTGTTTGGTATTTCCATGCCTAGCGCTGTATGAACAGTGCAGAGGTGAGGGAAGAGCAAACAGATGGGAGTTTTATTCAAATGAGGCAGCTCTTATCTGACTGTGATTCAGAATGTGTGCTATCATGCTAATTACAGGACAGGTTCAGTCACTTGTGTTAAGCTATGCCTCGCCTTATATTGTTATTGGGTTCCAGAGGTACTACCCCCTCCTCCACATTTTCTATATGGCAGTATGTGGACCGGATTCATTCTGTCAAGACACTGTCTTGTCTTTATTTGGTAGACCCAAGGGTTGCAGAGAGAGTTTTATGTTTTTAAAGGCAAGTATAAAAAAAACCTACATTTCTTGTCAGGTCTTTAAATCATCAACTTATATATTCCTGTTCCTTATTCATCTGCTTATGGTCTATTTTTTTACTTATTTATGTACAGTGGGTACGGAAAGTATTCAGACCCCTTTAAATTTTTCACTCTTTGTTTCATTGCAGCCTTTTTCCAAAAATCAAAAAAGTTCATTTTATTTCTCAGTAATGTACACTCAGCAACCCATCTTGACAGAAAAAAACAGAAATTTAGAAATCTTTGCATATTTATTAAAAAACAAAAACTGAAATATCACATGGTCATAAGTATTCAGACCCTTTGTTCAGTATTTAGTAGAAGCACCCTTTTGATCTAATACAGCCATGAGTCGTTTTGGGAAAGATGCAACAAGTTTCTCACATCTGGATTTGGGTATCCTCTGCCATTCCTCCTTGCAGATCCTCTCCAGTTCTGTCAGGTTGGATGGTAAACGTTGGTGGACAGTCATTTTCAGGTCTCTCCAGAGATGCTCAATTGGGTTTAAGTCAGGGCTCTGGCTGGGCCATTCAAGAACAGCCACAGAGTTGTTGTGAAGCCACTCCTTCGTTATTTTAGCGGTGTGCTTAGGGTCATTGTCTTGTTGGAAGGTAAACCTTCGGCCCAGTCTGAGGTCCAGAGCACTCTGGAAAAGGTTTTCGTCCAGGATATCCCTGTACTTGGCCGCATTCATCTTTCCCTCGATTGCAACCAGTCGTCCTGTCCCTGCAGCTGAAAAACACCCCCACAGCATGATGCTGCCACCACCATGCTTCATTGTTGAGACTGTATTGGACAGGTGATGAGCAGTGCCTGGTTTTCTCCACACATACCGCTTAGAATTAAGGCCAAAAGTTCTATCTTGGTCTCATCAGACCAGAGGATTTTATTTATCACCATCTTGGAGTCCTTCAGGTGTTTTTTAGCAAACTCCATGCGGGCTTTCATGTGTCTTGCACTGAGGAGAGGCTTCCTTCGGGCCACTCTGCCATAAAGCCCCGACTGGTGGATTGCTGCAGTGATGGTTGACTTACTACAACTTTTCTCCCATCTCCCGACTGCATCTCTGGAGCTTAGCCACAGTGACCATTGGGTTTTTTTGCCTCTCTCACCAAGGCTCTTCTCCCCGATAGCTCAGTTTGGCCGGACGGCCAGCTCTAGGAAGGGTTCTGGTCGTCCCAAACGTCTTCCATTTGAGGATTATGGAGGCCACTGTGCTCTTAGGAACCTTAAGTGCAGCAGAAATTTTTTGTAACCTTGACCAGATCTGTGCCTTGCCACAATTCTGTCTCTGAGCTCTTCAGGCAGTTCCTTTGACCTCATGATTGTCATTTGCTCTGACATGCACTGTGAGCTGTAAGGTCTTATATAGACAGGTGTGTGGCTTCCTAATCAAGTCCAATCAGTATAATCAAACACAGCTGGACTCCAATGAAGGTGTAGAACCATCTCAAGGATGATCAGAAGAAATAGACAGCACCTGAGTTACATATGAGGGTCACGGCAAAGGGTCTGAATACATATGACCATGTGATATTTCAGTTTTTGTTTTTTAATAAATATGCAAAAATTTCTAAATTTCTGTTTTTTTCTGTCAAGATGGGTTGCTGAGTGTACATTACTGAGAAATAAAATGAACTTTTTTGATTTTTGGAAAAAGGCTGCAATGAAACAAAGAGTGAAAAATTTAAAGGGGTCTGAATACTTTCCGTACCCACTGTATATGTGGTTTGTTTTAGTAAATTGAATTTATGTACATGTATTTCCTGGATTAGTTTTAACAATCTACATTAGACATGCATATACAGTATGTACATTGTTTCTTTTTAATTATTTGTGTGTTTAAGTATCTTTTGGTTTTATCCTTTGGTGCTTAATATTTTGGAGAAAACAGTGTAACCGAGCAGGTCAAGGCAGAGGATAGGCGGTCTTTAGATGGTGGGGGCAAACCCTCGCTGTCCAATGTTTAATTTAATGATCAAGCCATGTCTCTTGCCTCTCAAGTCTTTCCACAGGTGGCGTTTGTACCATTACACCGCTCTGCACGAGCCCTAAAGGCTGTCTGCACCCGGCAAAATGGATAACACGCTTCCCTTTTCAGTGCACTGTGTACAAAGTGATGTGGTATAAAATGTTTAAAAACTAAAAACAAAACCATCCACCTACAGCTGTTCATCTCTGCCCCCCACCCCATGCCCCCCTGTCTTTCGACCCAGTCTCCTCCCCCCTGGCCCTTAGACAATATCCCTGCGAGCATCCCACTGGATAACTGCCATGGCACGCAGAATGCCAGACAGAAATAATCTCCTCCCGGTGATAACCAAGCAATCTAACAGCCATGGGGAGCCAGAAACTCTATTCAGAAAGCAATGGAACAAAACCAGGGCTGGCATGTAATGGGCGGTGACATAGGGACCCGGAGGATAGACAAATACATCCCTGTCAGCAACAGTGAGTCCGCTGACTGGAGATGAACAGACACCACTGCAACTCTGGTAGACATGTTAAAATATTAACTGTCCTGACCAACAAATCTGTGTCATGTGTTTATTTCAGCCATCATTGCATGCAGAAATCGATTCATTTACATGGAAATGATGTTGCTAAAGCAAGGGCATAACTGTTGGCGATTACTATCGCCACTTTTTAGCTTTTAGTGTCAAATACTTCATTTTCTGCATTCTGGTGAACTTTTCTGCAACAATTTTTGCCTTTTCTACATCAAGTTATGGTACATATTTCAATATTTATGTAGTTTTTTTGCTTTTGTTTTGGGAGGGGGGGTTGCACTGGTGTCATTTTATGAGCATTTTGCTAACGGTAATTTAAAAATACAAAATATACTTTAACAAAAAAATATAGAACCAAAACTAAAAGTGAAATAATGTAAAAAGACAAAAATAATAATTCACAAATCCTAGATGAGCTGTTTTTATGTGTCATACCAGACCAAGTTAGGTTGTAGCAGGAAAACCGCAGAGGGTATTGAATTGAACAAGGGTGTGTTTGTTGCTTATGAATTGAACTTTTCACTTCTTAGAGAAACATTGTGCTATTCAGAAGATGGCACGGTATCACTAAAGTAAGGGGTTAGCATACTTCCACCACTGAACAGCACACATGAAGCATTACAGAATCTGCTCCCACCGTGCTCTTACAGTAATAAACATGCGTGGCTCTGCAGTCAAAAATGTTACCTGTAGATGGATGTGATGCAGGCTGACAGACACCACTGTTTTGTTTTGGCATCCAGACATAGACTAGCAAATGAATTCCACATCAGCTGTCTGTGACTTGTTTGGCAGCAGTCATGGGCGGTTCAACAATTCACCCGCACCACAGTAGAAACAAATCACTGCAGCAGCAACAATTCAGAGAGGAGTCAGTCACTCTAACCCACTTCATCTGTCTCTGCTTTAGGTCCAAAATACATTTCTGATCTGCTACTCCACTATGAACCACCCAGACCTCTCAGGTCATCTGGGACAGGTCTACTTTCTGTCCCCAGAGTCAGAACTAAACAGGGTGAAGCAGCTTTCAGTTTCTATGCTCCTCATATCTGGAATAAACTCCCAGAAACCTGCAGATCCACTGCTACTCTCAGTTCTTTTAAATCAAGGCTGAAGACCTTTCTTTTTGATGCTGCCTTTCTTAAATGACTGCTCATTTCTTTAAATTTCTTATGCTGCACTGTAACTTTTATTCTTGTGTTTTATGTGTCCTAATGTTTTAACTATCTATTCATGTGTTTTATCGGTTTTTAATGCTTATGATTTTTAACTGTTTGTACATGTGTTTTATCTGTTTAACTGATTTTATGTAAAGCACTTTGAATTGCCCTGTTGCTGAAATGTGCTATACAAATAAAGTTGCCTTGCCTTGCTTTGAAAAATACACTTTGACTGTCAATTCATTTTTCCATCTGTGATTTTTTTTCTTCTCCTCTCTTTGCTACTACATCTCTGGACAAATTACGGCTGTTATCCTTTCGGTTAATGGATGATGCCGTAGTCCAGGGATCGAGTGTCACAGTTTGTTGTACCGAAAAAAAAATATCCGAGCCATGTGTCCTCACATTAGATTCCCTTTGCTTTTATCCCAAAGGGCGTTCTTTTAAGCAGACAATGAGGTCTGTGGTGCACACAAGGGATATTTTTCTTCATTCAGAATGAAATAATGTGCCATGGAACCCTTCTTGAATGAAAGATCAGATTGTCCTACAGAATTAATTATCATTTTTTTCTGCAGCATTTTTTCACTTGATTATTTTTGAGATGCAACCTCACTTAAAGCGAACTTCACTTGTGATGACCAAGTCGATCACATTTCGGCCTTTTGATTGTCCATTTACGTCAACACAACGATACTGTAATGACAGAGGAATTTGAAGGGGTAGAACATGGCAGATAGCTTTCAAGCATGTCTCTCCAAATGAAGCCCATTCAGTGACCCTGTAGACAAGATTACATCATGTCACCATTTTGTTTTCCCGCCTAAAGATATAGAAGGACGATGAAGATATTTAACTGTCTACAATTTAAATGATTTTTTTTTCAGTGTAGATGGTAAGGTGCTGTGAAGTCATGTAAAAACATCAGCATCAACAGAGGCCATTTTGATGTAAATAGACTGCATTTATATAGCGCTTTCACATAGTACAGGAACCATCCACCATTCACACACATTCATTCACTGTGGCCAAGGCTGCTGTACAAAGTGCCACCTGCTCATCAGATATACACTCACACACATTTACAGACCAATAGGGCAGCATCGGGAGCAATTCAGAGTTCATTGTCTTGCCCAAGGACACTTCAACAAGGGACAGCAGGGCCACATCCGCCCCACATGTGAGAATGGTGAGTCAAATCTATCCACATTAGCAAGGATTTGTTTTGTTTTTTTTTAGCTCATGGATTACTTTTGCAGTGTTCCTCTTAGGCATTTTATATATGGTTAGAGGCTTTGTCACAAAATGGCCTTTGGCTCCCATCAACCCTGAAGGGTTCTTCAAACTTTAAACTATGCAGCTAAGTAGAATCCTCTTCATAAAAGGTCATGATTGCATCCCCCTCACAGAGCTCTTCTATCATCTAGGCTGCCCTGGGCAACTTCACACCCTGGCAGCTCTAAATGGTATTGAGAGGTACCTCAGAACTAACAGAAAAAAGAACTAATCCATGGAACTATGTTCAGCTGGTCTTTGGCTTTTTGACGCAAAGCTGCTGTTTATGTTATTCAACTTCAAGATAGTCACTTGAAGTTGAATAACTGAAGTTGGAGATAAACTAAAGCTATGTTAGAAAATGGAAACGGCTCTTGATACAGAGGCCCGTTCATTCCTATGAGAGTTGTTCAGTGGCACATAAAGCCAACATGGAGCTAAACATTACCCGGATGAACGGCCCATAGCTCAGGCGCAGTAGAGACCTACTTCCGCCGAACCAGCTACTTCTGGTTTAGCGCTTGGCTAACTTGACTGGGGGTTAAATGATTTGATCATGTGGCTCTTCTAGACATTCCAGTGAATACAGAGCATTTTCAAATCCCAGTGGCCAACACACAAAAGGTTTTCTCAACATGTATAACTTGTGCTCATTCACTGCCAAAGTAACTTGAATAACTTCTTCATCTGCTTCTCTTACTGACAATGTTTATAAATCAGAGTATCTTTTGTTGTTGTATTTTACCAGTCAGAGCTCAACAGGGGGGAGTGAAAATAATTTCACAGAGTAGAATTCACAGAACAAATGAGGTTCGCCTCGGGATACTGAGAGGCACAGAGGGAAAGAAAAGAGCCCTGCTAGTAGAATGAGAATTAGAATGCCATTCAGTTATATCTTGGTTCAACTTACAACATCAAAACAGAGTTGGCGAGCATATGATAATTAAAGCAACACTAAAAAGATCAAGCAAAAAACATTCTAAGCAATCTTTAGCTTTTGTTGAAAACAGCAGAACTTTATCTTGACAGCATTAAATCGTAATTGAGGATTTCAGTGCTATTGGTATATTTACACCCCAAATCTTATAATTTTATAACAGTTGGACAAAGCACCATATTTACTATGGATTTATATAATTTGCTATGGATTTATATAATTTGCTTTGCTGACAGCGGGGCTAAATAATATGGCACATTCATGGGCTCATGGGAACTAGAGGATGGATACCCGACCCGAGCCCGACGGGACCCGACGGTACCCGACGGGTCGGGCCGGGTTCGGACAGATTTTTAGAAAGGATGCTCGGGTTCGGGTCGGGCTCGGTCACATCAGCGCGATAAGGCATTAAACATTTTGAATTTAAAACAGCTTAAAATAAATGTCAAATATTACCCTAACATCCGTCTTCCTGTGTGCTGTGACAACGAAAGACGTGCGTATTAAGCTCCATGTGGCAGCGCAACGATGGAAGATGTTAAAAAGAAGTTGGCCGCAGGAGATTTTAAAACTATTGAAAACGAAGGAAAGTCAGCTGTGCATTGATGCGCTCATCTGTTGACATTTCCCAATGCCTTCCTACAATTGCTTAATAAAAGCGGGCTTTCCACACAAACAAACGTACATGTGTCATTAGTATGAGAAACAAATGCGATTTTAACTGTGTCGGGCTCGGGTCGGGCTCGGACAGAAATATCTTAATGCCTGTCGGGCTCGGGTCGGGTTCGGTTACTGCTCTGTCGGACGTGGGCCGGGCTCGGACAGAAAAATCCGGCCCGATCCGCACTCTAATGGGAACATGAATTCATACTGTCAATTTTACATGTATTGAGTGACTTGAATTGCACTGCTGTGTTTCAGGGGAAATTGGGCTATTATTATTATTATTATTATTATTATTATTATTATTATTATTATTATTATTCTATAGTGAAGGTTAAGGATAGACAGCGGACACAATTATAAAAAGGACCCGACTATGGGGACCATGAATATGTATAGTACCTTTCATAGTGAACTGGCCTGTAGTTTTTTTAAATTGTAGTGTTGCAAATTATCTGTTCCCAAGATATATAGTGCAGCAGATACATTCTTTGTAATGTAAAATATATACACCTTACCCACGTTTATTACACACGTTAAGTGTTACAAACTTGCTGTGTTTAGGGTGTAGCTTGTTAACTCTGAAGTTTGTTGTTGTTTCCTGTAGCGAAGGGAATTTGAGAAGGGCAACACACAGCAAACGGAAGGTGAGAGGCAAAGTCAGGCTTTGTCCTGGAAATGTACTATGACTATGATAAAACTTGACTTTCACCCAGTGTAAATTACCCCGATCTTGTTTCTCTTGTTAAGTCATTTACTGATGCTAATGCTTTTATTTTGAAAATTAAAAAAAAAATTGTTTAGCACCTGGCTGTTAGAGGCACAAGGTTTGTTAGTTTTACACTTCATTTATTTTCCAGTTGATTATAACTTGAGTTACTTCGCTGTGTGCCGTTTATGGTTTTGCCGAGACTGGAGAGTAAAAGCTTGCAAGTTCAGCTAATAGCATATTGCCATTAGCTTGTTACTTGAGATACTAGAGCGAAATGTATGTAAAGTGAAGGTGTTGTGTTTGTCTTTGTTTTTCTCGGCTCTTACGGAGGTTCAAGACAATCAAACTGCAACAAGGAATGTTACAAAGGGACAATAAAGCTTTCTGAATAATCAGTCAAAGAGCCAGACCGTCATTCAGCCGGGGACGCTACAGCCACAGCTGAAACTCTTTTTGCATCCCTGGGTAGCTCGTATAAAAAGAGGACATAGCCATGCATACAGACATCCATAAGATGAATAATGCCAAAGGACATACATGAAACATTACCACATTACCATAAGCACCTAAGTAAGAATACAAAGCACACAGAAAATGACATGAACATACACACAGACAAGTTCTAGGAGACCCTGAATAAATATTGCATTGGATTTCATGTTGCTGGTTATGTTACATTAATCCATAAAACTCTCAGGATAAATCCTGAACTTGAATCCATCTTACCTTCACAACTGATTCAGTACATTTTGTTGAACCTGTATTAAAGTGTAGTGGATTCTGTAGCCTCACCGGGACATTAATGGACCATTATCGCTTTAGTCTTGTTTAATTAGAGGCAAACAATGCCGGTGAAAATATCTAATCCAATGCCATTTCATTTTTGATAAATCATGTTAATCCATCTGCAGGCTTGCATACAAACACAGTCTTTGGGTCCACATCAGAGGACAGGAATATTATCAAGTCATTTAATCATCATGATTTCATTCTTGTCACTATTTTTTATGTATCAATAATTAACTGCATACATATAAATTAATCCGTAGGTGGCAATATCTCTGAAACATTGTTTCAGAGCCACGTGTTGGCACCATGCAAACAGTAAACAATTTCTGGCGTTGCATCTTTGGCAAGGATTGTGTTGTTTTAGTGTTAATTATGTGTGACAGCACACAAACACATACTATAATTCAAATTGCTATGCATTGTTTGCACATCTGCAACAAACAACACCAAGGGCAGATAGGGAGGTGAGAATCCCCCCTGCCTTCTCATCTCACGTCTAGAAATGTATACAAAGCCAGAATCCATAACACAGTATCATTTCCTCTTTGCTTAGCACGATACCCTGAGATTAAAGCAATGCAGGAAAAAAAAGTAACAGTGCCAATATATGGATGTTAAATTCCTATTCAATTGGATGCAGTGCATGAAGTGTAAGAGAAATGAAGATTTATAGAGTGAGGCAATTACTCTAAGCCCAGTGCAGCAGCCCTTATTTAGCTGAATTGTAAGCTCGCCTTGCTTGGAGGAGCACTAATTACTGAAGCTTATAGAAGGCTTACACTAATCTTGATTGAATTTCTGAGTGTGATGTGAGATCTCATCATCAAACTTTTTCCCACTGACAAAGGAGCAACTTTTAAAGCCAATCATCTCACACAGGTTGAACCTGGCGAGTGTGCAAACACATCCAAATGCAGAATTCACATCAACTCACCTATATATTTCACGTAAAAGAAAAACACAAAAGACAAGTGCATATTATCAGCAGACAGCAGGCTGAGAATGTGTGTCGCCCTGCATACTGACAGTGTTACTGACTGACTGGTGGGAATACTCTGTGCAGAGGTCTTCTAAAGAAGGAAAGGTGATGGTTTGAAGCACGATATAAATCAAACATAGCAAAACAAAGCACACGACAAAATAACACTGAACATATTACTACAGTAGAAAATACAACGGAAGCCCTGAAAGGCAAGGCGACAAAAAATATTAATTGCGTAGTTTATCTCTTACGTAGCAGACAATATCTCTTATGTAGGAGATATTTTGTCATACGTATGTACAATCCCCGGCTTTTCTCACTTATACAACAGCCTGATTAAGCCTAAAAGTTTTTCCCATAGTCTTTGGCCAACATTGCCCGCAAATAGGTTTTTGTTCCACTTTACCTTGCCACTTTACCTAGTATTACCTTTGCTACACTCTAGGACATCTGGACTCCACTAACTAAATGGATACCCAAATATGGTTGAATTAACTTTTTCTTTGATATTATTTTTTAGGAGTGAGTGATAGGAATTCACTCTTCTATCTTCGGTATATGTAATTTGATAGGAAACCGTTTATACATGAAATAATCAGATGAGAACATAGCAATAAAGCATTCCTTCTCATCACTTCCCACAATGATCCTATGAAACCACAGATATTACGTTTAAGGCTGGTGTTATTTTAGGTTTCTTTTTAAGCTGCAAACAAACACCATTAAAAGACCAACACCAGCAATGTGTTAGTTTGTCTCTTGATACTTACTGACTCGCTACCCTGTCTACCCAAACCCCCTGGTAACCGCTGAAGATGTAACTCTTCAAAAATGTCTCATGGATATGTATTTAAAATTTTCAAAGGAATGCTCAGTTATTTCCATAAAACAGATGTACGTTATAGATTAAAGCAATTGGGGGGGAGAGAGAGAGAGAGCGAGAGAAAGAGAGAGAGAGAGAGAGAGAGAGAGAGAGAGAGAGAGAGAGAGAGAGAGAGAGAGAGGGAAGGTACTACATGAAGCAAAGAGCTCTGTATCAGAGACCAAGAATCCAACCCCGCCGCTGCAGCAAAGCCTCTGCACATGTGTTTTCAATGGCCAATAATGGAGCTCCAAGATATTTCATGCAATATTTATATCTATAAAGGAAAATTACCCATCCCTAATTGTGGCAAATCACCGTCACTCTCTCACTCTCTCACTCTCTACCACACACTCCCCACCCACTCACACACTCAACCACACCCACACGCTCTGCTATTTTCTGAAAGAGATTGACGCAGACACCAACGGTAATCATGCTTAAAATTTAAAAGTAAAATTATGCCATACTCGGGGCGGCCTCTAGCTCACCCAGTTAGAGCTCTATGTTGGCTGAGTCCCGCAGCGGCCCAGGTTCAAATCCGACCTGCGTCCCTTTGCTGCATGTCCTCCCCCCATCTTTCTCCCCCTTCATGTCTATCCATTGTCACTATAATAAAAGGAAAAAAGCCCCAAATAATAATTTAAAAAAAATAAAAATATAATGCCATACTCAAAATGACATGACAGTCTGGGCTCATGAGAATGTTAATGTTTAATAAAGAGGCCCCAGTGCAGAAAAGGTTAAGAAATACTAGTCTAAATAATTCTTTATGTAATTCATTCTTGTGTAAATTGGATCGGCATCATTTCCGGAACTTGTCAGTCAGTGTGAATACTTTTGCTGTATATGGGGGCTGTAAAAAAAATATAGCAGTCAGTGTGGCAGTGACCCGCACCGATTCATCCCCCACTGACAAATCCAAGTGGCATTTTGCTTCCTGGCGGGTGGTAATTTCCTAACCTGCCAAAATGAAAAATACATTCAAACAGAAGTCAGTTAGCTGTGTAAAGTGAGGTGTTACACAGTTGACCTTAATGCGGCCTGACAGCCTAAAGACACAGTCAGCATTTCCTAACACTGGGTGTGGAATCAAAACCAAAGCTGAGCACCTTTTGATGTGAGGTGACGGGGCGAAACACTGAGCATCTGTACTCCCAGCTTAACCCAGTGATTGATACGCTTTTTTTTTTTTTTAAAGTAAATGTCTTTCACATGCGGCTCAGGTGAACTGCACACTCTCATTTCCAATCTACAGCCACGCCTGTGTCTGTGTGTTTGCCTGGTAGTGAACCCCACACCTATCCTCCCTGCGTTCCACCCCAACGCATGCTGGGACTGTGGGCAGTGAAAACACTTTGTATTTTCTAAGTAGCTAAGGCATAACACTATTTGCTCTCTTTAAAAACAGTCTAACAAACACATCAACAGAAATCCAGGCGCTGCCGAACTCACGGTGCGCTCTGTGTTGACCTGAACTTACTATAGCCGTTTTCACATAAATAAAACATATAAACACATATACTCCGGACAATGTCACACAAATTAGGTCCTGACATAGTTTCCGTTTCTCGCATGTAGCACACGAAACGAGATTGTTTGTGTCAGACGCCGATTGGTAATACTAATATGTAGTTCAGACGAGGAGTAGTCTGGCATTGCCAGACCTTCCTCCCCAACGCTGCGGAGGAGGGTCTGGCTAGTAACATTCTAGATCAAGATGGCGGCGCGAGTACATTGCGAGGCTTGCGGTCTCTCCAGCTTCTGCAATTTTGAACACCCGAGGCTATGCACTCTGCCCGGCCGGGCGGAAGTGCTCGCAGGCGGCATCGAGATCGTAAACAAAGGCGGGGAAGCGCGGAGGACTAAGAGCTAAGCTAAAGCTAACACCACACCGGCTCTCTTTACCCAGCATTTTCCTTGCCAATGTACGGTCACTGATGAACAAAATGGAAAAGATCCGACTCAACGTTACATCCAGCAAGAGACTTTTGAACTGTAATGTCCTAATCTTCACGGAAACATGGTTAAATAGCGGAATACCGGGCAATGCTATTGAGCTAGCGGGACGCCATACATTCTGGGCGGATAGAACATTAGATGGCTCCGGTAAGACCAGAGGTGGTGGACTGTGCATTTACATTAACAAAGCTTGGTGCACAAACTCTGCTATTGTTGGGAGACATTGTTCAGCTAACCTTGAGTTTCTCATGGTTAAATGTAGACCGTTCTATCTACCACGGGAGTTCACTTCCACTATTCACTGCAGCCTATATTCCCCCGGATGCTGAAGTCTGGTATGAAAGTACTTCACGCAGCCACCCAGAAGCTGCGTTTATTGTTGCGGGTCATTTTAATCATTCAAACTTCAAAAAGTCAGTGCTACCGAAATTTCACCAGCATGTTTCCTGTCACACCAGAGGAAACAAAACTTTAGACCATGTTTACACAAACATGGCTGGAGCTTACGTCGCGACACCCCTCCCCCACATGGGACAGTCAGATCACCTTTCTTTGTTCCTCACCCCCAAATATGCATATACATCAATCGCGTGAAGCCATCAGTGAAGACCATCAAGGTGTGGCCTGCGGGAGCAGATTTATCCCTTCAGGAAAGGTTTCTACACACAGACTGGAGTATGTTTGCTTCTCAAGCCACCAGTGGCTCTCACACGGACATTGACTGCTACACTTCCTCTGTACTGGATTATATTATTACATACATTCATTGACAATGTCACAACCCAGAAGCAGATCACCACATACCCAAATCAGAAGCCATGGATGAACAGAAAAGTGTGACTCCTATTGAAGACACGCAATACTGCCTTCAGATCAGGAGATGCACAAGCCTATAGCACATCCAGAGCAAATCTGAAAAGGGGCATCAAAGAGGCCAAGCACTGCTTCAAGCTTAAGATAGAGGGACACTTTTCCAACGCTGACCCTCAACGCATGTGGCAGGGCATTCAGGCCATCAGTGACTATAAACCCACTCACTCCATCGCCGCAGCACTGATGTCTACTTCCTGAACGAGCTGAATGACTTTTATGCTCGCTTTGAAAGAGACAACAGAGAAACTGCCACTAAGCTCAAATTCTCAGCCGACCAACCGCCAATCACACTCTCCTCCACAGATGTCTGCAAGGCACTGAGCAGGATCAGCACGCACAAGGCTGCTGGACCAGATAACATCCCCGGACGCGTACTCAGGGCATGTGCGGAGCAGCTCGCTGGGGTTTTTACAGACATTTTCAACCTGTCTCTTGCCCAAGCAGCTGTACCAACATGCTTTAAATGCACTTCCATTGTGTCAGTGCCAAAACACTGCAGCCCAAAGTGCTAACGACTACCGCCCTGTAGCACTCACATCCATTGTAATGAAGTGCTTTGAGCGGCTGGTCCTGGCACACCTAAAAGACTCGCTACCATCGTAGGTGCATGTCCACTGGGAGAGACATAATGTAAAAAGAAAATTCAGAAATCACAATGTATGATTTTTTAACTATTTATTTGTATGATACAGCTGCAAATAAGTATTTGAACACCTGAGAAAATCAATGTTAATATTTGGTACAGTAGCCTTTGTTTGCAGTTCCAGAGGTCAAACGTTTCCTGTAGTTTTTCACCAGGTTTGCACACACTGCAGAAGGGGTTTTGGCCCACTTCTCCACACAGATCTTCTCTAGATCAGTCAGGTTTCTGGGCTGTCGCTGAGAACCACGGAGTTTGAGCTCCCTCCAAAGATTCTCTATTGGGTTTAGGTCTGGAGACTGGCTAGGCCACGCCAGAACCTTAATATGCTTCTTACAGAGCCACTCCTTGGTTATCCTGGCTGTGTGATTCGGGTCATTGTCATGTTGGAAGACCCAGTCACCCTGTTCCATGTGCAGAAAAACACCCCCAAAGCATGATGCTACCACCCCCATGCTTCACAGTAGGGATGGTGTTCTTGGGATGGTACTCATCATTCTTCTTCCTCCAAACACGGTTAGTGGAATTATGACCAAAATGTTCTATTTTGGTCTCATCTGACCACAAGACTTTCTCCCATGACTCCTCTGGATCATCCAATGGTCATTGGCAAACTCTAAAGCTCATTGATCCCACTCCCCTCATATACTGATTGACTCTCCTCTCCCTCCTCACACCTGCCTCTATTTTGTTATCTGCAATACTATAATGTTCACCTGCACTGCTAACTGTTATTATAGTGACAACTGTTTATATCTGCATCTTGCACTACTTACCTGCCTTGACTGGTATATCTATTTGCACTGCTGACTGTTTATTCACAGTACCAACTGTTTACATATACATCTGCAATATCGTACTTTAACTGTAATATGCAATTACTCTCCACTGCACTTTAATTCGGATAGCTTCTGCCCAAACTTTATTTGTACTACCTTTAAAGCCATTGTTATACTGCTAATTTTAGCCTAACTTATTACATATATCTATCTTTAAAAATTCTGTTTATAGTAATAGCCATCTGTATATATATATTCATAGTACATATTCACCTGTAAACTCTGTTATAGTAACAACCATCTGTATATTATGTTCATTGTACATATCTGTAAAAATTCTATTTATAGTAATATCCACCTGTATATTATATTCATTTTTACAGTGTGCCTGTTTGGGTGTAGGGCTTTGAGGATATCACATTTCAATAATCCCTGGAAGCATCCGTCTACCCAGTGTGATTTCTTTGATTCCCTAGGCCAGAGGGACAAATCAGGCTGAAAATATTAAATATCTTTGATTAAGCTTTGGCCATCCCAGATGGGGTCAAAAAAATGGGACAGCAATTAAACAGAGAATGGCCGATTCTGAAAACCTGTCTGGACAGCCGTCATCCAATCAGCGGTTGGCCTTAATCTTCATTCAAATGAACTCAAGTATTACGGTGTCCATTTACACCTTCAGTATCGTTACGCCACTCAACTAAAAAGATGTGGCAATGCAACATTTGCGGCCCTGGTGTTAATTTGTAGTAGGCTTAGTGGCTCTGCCCCCGAGTCACTGGGATTGATAGAGTGGCAAAGAGTGGATGAGAAGTGTGTGTTAACAGAGAGAACAAACCACAGAGAAATACAAAGGAGCCAAAACACACACACACTTATCTCAGTATCTGCTCATATACTGTGCGCATACAAAATTGCCAATTAATTTAGATTTCTTTCCCTTGCATGTTCCCGACCACAGCCACTGAAAGTAAACTTATTAAACTGCAGGGCATCAAATGAATAGTTGAAAGGCTTTAATTTTATATGCCTAGGGAGCTTCATGAATGCATGTCACTGATGCAATGAAATTAACATTGTTTATGTACGTGTGTATTTGCGCTTCTACTTCTGTGTGTGTGTGTGTGTGTGTGTGTGGTCATGTCTGGCAGCCTGGATTCTCGGGAGTTTTGACTGGGTAAAATGAAATCCAGAAAACACCCACAGGGCAACACGACTGAACAAATACAATAATTCAATTTACTCTTCAAATACATTCGCATTCAGGCTTTCCCCATCCTTTAATTAAACTGTTGTACATGTCGGTGCCGAGCCGACGCAAATATAATCAAATCAAATCCATCGCAAGGCCCAATATTCCATCTCATAAACCAAATGAGTGATTTGATATTGAGTGTTGCGCTTTTATTTGTTTTTTTGTCTTAAAGCAAATCAGTAAATTGCTAGTGTGAAATGACGTTCAAAGCAATATGCATTTAACAAACTGAAACTAATTAACACGTTTCAAAAGGAGTTTACATGATGAGCATGAACACAGCACACCTACTCAGCTTTGATATTGTAATCAGTCATACATGGTTCAGTTCAAGACATCAAAACGCATTGATTACCCAGAATTCCTAAATGTAGTTGGCGCAGGGGAAGTTATTGGTGGTCGCCGCATGCCATCAATAGGTACAACACAAAACAACCCCATGTTGGCCATCACTTATTTGCCTATTAAAGCCCAATGAATGTGCTCTCCCTGGACACTGGTAGGAACACACGCACGCACGCACGCACGCACACACACACACACACACACACACACACACACACACACACACACACACACACACACACACACACACACACACACACACACACACACACACACACACACACACACACACACACACACACACACACTCTTCAGGCTCCATATTAACACTTCCTGTTCAAACATGTTGGTCATGGCAGCTATTGATGAGGACACCCATGTATTAAGGATTTAAAAAAAATTAAAACATTATATCTGACATACGGAAGACGATTAGGGCCACGTGTGATGAAATGCTGTGATGCCAAACATACTTAAAAAAATGCATGGTTATGCTGCACTGCTGGCAAAGTATGGACAAGTTTGTGAAATATTTCCTCTCTCTCTCTCTCTCTCTCTAACAGCTAACATTGAAATTTATAAACGCATGCAAGTAATTGGAGTCATCATGCCTCAAGTCAAGTCTCAAGTAATTTTTTTTTTTTGTCAAGTCGTAAGTCATCAAAACGGTGAGTCATCTCGATTCCAAGTCACCAACACTCAAGTCGACAGCTCTGAACATTGTAATCAAATATATTACTGAAACTAGGTTATTTGTAACTAATATATACAGTATATAGGCCTATATACACAGATCACCCTCTCTCATGTCGGGTATGTGTGTGTTGTCTTATCACATTGTGTTAATGCCAATATTCTGACTTGTTGACATATGGGATTTGTAACATGCTGGTGTTAAGGAATATTAATTCAGAAAGTTAAACAAAACACACTACTGGTACTGATAATTTGGCCCATTGGTTTTATTATCTATTTTCATAAGAACCAGTCAAGGATAGACTATGAGGGTAATGAGGTTAAATGAGGTATTTCATAAGCGAGAACTCCTTCCAAGCCAGTGTGATAGTGAAAGTTATCAATTATCAATATTATTTTATTAGCCTACCTTCTATTAAAAATGGTAAAGGATGTATTATTATCTTAGTCATTGCTAAAAATTGTGTTGCCTCTCTGTTTGACATTTGTAAAGAGTGGGAATTCATATATTAAAAAGTAGGCGGGAAATCATTAAAGTAGAGCTGGGCAATATGTCAGTATTATATCAATATTGTGATATGAGGCTAGATATTGTGTTAGATTTTGGATATTGTAACATTGTAATATGGCATAAGTGTCTTTTCCTGGTTTTAAAGGCTGCATTACAGTAAAGTGATGTCATTTTCTGAACTTACTTACTGTTGTAACTGTTCAATTATTGGCCTTTCCCCAAGTCATTATATCCATATTACTGATGATTATTTATAAAAAATCTCACTGTGTAAATATTTGTGAAAGCACCAGTAGTCAACACTACACAACACTACTAAAATATTGTCATATTTGATTTTTTCCCTATCGCCCAGCCCTACATTAAAGTTTGGTTGGATTGTATAGTCAACCCCAGTAAAGATGTGTGTGTTCTTTGTCGTGGTAATCCTTTATCATCTCCATTAAAGTTATGCTGCTTATTTTTTTACTCTCTCTATTTTTAATAGCTCTTAAATAAACATTGGACATTGTTATGAAATGTCCAGCTTATGAACTCATACTATGTGAGTTAGGCCAGTGGTACCTAGGTGTACCTAGGCTTTTCTTATCTTTACTTCTAAATGAATGTGCTGCGTTTTATTACATAATACTTTGTAATTACATAACGTGTTGTTGCATGCCATTTATTGCTGTATGTTAAAATGTAATGAATTAGCCAAGAAGGTGAACTTTCTTCTTCGTTTTAGTGCTACGTATGCAACTTGCTAGGCTAATATATTTCACGCTTGTCTTGTCTTTACTTGTAAAGTAAACTAATGTGCCACTTTTTATTACATAATGTAACGTTACCTGCCATTTATTGTTGTTAAAATGCAAAAAATAAGCCAAGAAGATGAACTTTTATTTTTGGTTTTAGTGCCACACATGCAACATGGCATTTACAGAGACACGTGTGGACTGCCTCCCATACAGAACGGGCGTGTGTTTACCAGACAGATGGTCCTGAAGAGAGAAGGGCAGCACGGGCTGCTTGTTGCACCTACCAAAACAAATGCATCATTTCTATGCAAATTGGCCATATACCTCAATCTATCACCAGCAAAGGGCTCGACACCTGTTGTGAATATGCATGAGTTTATGGCAATTAAAAGCAGGAGAGCATTGGGAGGAGGAGACAATGATAGCGCAGCCAGGAAGAGCTACGGGCCATTCAATGCTACGGAGATGTGATTCCTCTCCTCCACACCACTTCACACAGCTACTTTATTGGTTTTGTAATTGAAATCTTTTTTGTTTTTTCCCTCGCTTCCAATCTAACTCCCACTCTCCTGCTTCATTCCACTTGTGCTGTGGGTGTGCGCTGGATCTCTGTGTACACATTCATCTCTTCCACTCCACCCCTACTTTTAAACCAAACACCTACGATAACATACCCAAAATAAAACATGCTTTGCTTTAAACACATTGACTTCATGCAAAAAAAAAAAAATAGATTTCTTACGACAGTAAACTTTTAAAAAAAGATTTCTCAAAAAAATGTCAGGGAACCGGCTCCGGCTCCAGAAGTTATTTCCCACATCTAATTGCTCCATTGACATTTCAGAAAATGCTTATATCAAGAAGCTGATGCCTGGAACCAAGCTAAACAGTAATGTGATACAACGTGACAATAAAACATTTGATTTGGTGCAAAAGGGCAAAGTTATAGTGTATACATAAATGCTCATAGATGTCAGCAGTAGCAGCCGTGGATATATGATAAGAACTGGATTCAGTGTTCGAGGCTGCTCTCTGTCCATTACTATGAGAGTTGCTCGGTGGCACATTAAGGCTTTATGGAGCCAAAAATTACCCGGATTATCGGCACTGCTTCTGCACTGCGGCCCATAGAGCAGGCACATCCTCCGGCAGAGCCAGCTACTTCCGTATTGGCAGAACTTCTTAAAACGGGGTTACAAGATCCAATAGGGGGGTTGCAATGTAAAAAAATAAATAAAAAAGTATCCACTGATTTACAGACGTCTCTTTCGCCATGTAAAGACAAAAAAAGTATGTTTAGGCCAGAGGGCATCATGTGACGAGCCGGGAGCGGCAATGTTTGGCCCCTATGTTCAATCTGCTTCAAAGCATGACACACTTTCTGGGAGCTGCTCACTGGTCGATCGCAGGTTTGCAGCTCCAGTAAACATTTCCATGGCAACAGCAAGCTCCACCAATCAGGTAGTGTAGTACTACTCCATGACATTGCAAATAAAACATTGTAAATAAAACACATTTTTCTTAAAAACATGTTGATTTCATACAGACTTGTAGCTTCTACAGGGGCCTATGGTTTTACAATCTCATAGGTCCCGGTCAGTCAACCTTGGAGGGTTAGGACATAATGGTTAATAATCAAAATTCTTATGAAGAAGAAGAACTGGATTTTCATTTGCGGAACCAAACTGTTGAGCTGTATTGCACACATATTGAGATTGACATATTAATAAGTGGGCTGTAGTACTCAATTCTGGTCTTGAGACCACGTTTTATGAAGTCTTGCACTCGTTTTGTCTCGTACCTTGTTGGACGTGAAATGTATCTTGGATATTGACAACTGGTCAAGCTGCTTGATTCTATCAACATGATGTGTGAGAAAAAAATATCCCCCGCCTCATCCACTCTGGCATTACACCAATTTTGCAAGTAATGCTGCCCACACGCGAATGTATAACCCCAGAGTGAAGTCAGCGGACAGCAGATCAGAGGGGTATCTGTGGAGACGACTAAGCTCGTTACTGAAAGTGCAATGAAACCTTTGAGTAAAAAGCCAGTACTTTATTAGTACACCTGTTCAACAAGAACACAGATGTATATATATATATATATATATATATATTGCGAAAGGCTGTGACATGTTGCAAAAGACACTCAGAGATTTTTAGATGAAAGACAATCTCAGTAGAAAACTGAACTTCAAAATGTGTTTTTTGTGCCTAATGTAATGCCTGCTACATGTACAGTAATTCAATGTTCTGTTTGTTGAAAGGAATGTTAGAAATGGTTTCCTTTTCTTTGTTTTAAATTCAACTAGCAATTTGTTGTATGTTAGTAGAATACTGAATGCATAACTGAGTACTAATAATATCTATTTATTTATTTATCGCAAGCAATATTGCTATTGTGATGTTCAACAACGTAATTGCATATTTCCCTCATGTCGTGCAGCCCTAGTAGAAAGGGATATTTTGTTCTGTGACACGCTAAAACATAAGCTGGCAGCAGGAAGTCTGCTCCTTAATTTACCACATATCTTAATTTAAATTTTCAATTTCAATTTATTTATAGTATCAATTCACAACAAGAGTTATCTCAAGACACTTTACAGATAGAGTAGGTCTAGACCACACTCCAGAATTCACAAGGACCCAACAGTGTCCTCCAGAGCAAGCAAAAGTGGCGAGGAAAAACTTCCTTTTTCAAATCTTACAATTTGAAAATTCTTGTAAATGTAGCTGCTAGCTGAGAAGAACCAGCTTGAACCTCTTTGGACTCGGTCTTGACTCGGACTTCTTTGGACTCGGTCTTGACTTGGACTCGACTAGTCCTGGTCTTGGACTTGTCTTGGACTCGACAACCAGAGGTGGGTAGATTAGCCAAAAATTGTACTCAAGTAAAAGTACTGTTACTTTAGAATAATATCCATCCATCCCATCCATCTTCATCTGCTTATCCGGTATCGGGTCGCGGGGGCAGCAGCTCCAGTAGGAGACCACAAACTTCCTTTTCCCGAGCCACATCAACCAGCTCCGACTGGGGAATCCCGAGGCGTTCCCAGGCCAGGTTGGAGATATAATCTCTCCACCTAGTCCTCGGTCTTCCCCGAGGCCTCCTCCCAGCTGGACGTGCCTGGAACACCTCCCTAGGGAGGCGCCCAGGAGGCATCCTTACCAGATGCCCAAACCACCTCAACTGCGGCTCTACTCCGAGCTCCTCTCGGATGACTGAGCTTCTCACCCTATCTCTAAGGGAGACGCCAGCCACCCTCCTGAGGAAACCCATTTTGGCCACTTGTACTTTGGATCTTGTTCTTTCGGTCATGACCCAGCCTTCATGACCATAGGTGAGGGTAGGAACGAAAATTGCCCAGTAGATCGAGAGCTTTGCCTTCTGGCTCAGCTCCCTTTTCGTCACAATGGTGCGATAAACAGAATGTAATACCGCACCAGCTGCTCCGATTCCCCGACCAATCTCATGCTCCATGGTCCCCTCACTCGCGAACAAGACCCCAAGGTACTTCACTTGGTACTTCAAACTCCTTCACTTGGGGTAAGGACCTACCTGAAGAAAGCCCTCCATCTGTTTCCTGCTGAGAACCATGGCCTCAGATTTAGAGGTGCTGATCCTCATCCCAGCTGCTTCACACTTGGCTGCGAACCGATCCAATGAGTGCTGAAGGTCACAGACCGATGACGCCATCAGGACCACACCTGCAAAAAGCAGCGATGAGATCCCGAGCCCACCGAACTGCAACCCTTCCCCGCCCTGACTACGCCTCGATATCCTGTCCATAAATATTACAAACAGGATTGGTGACAAAGCGCAGCCCTGGCGGAGGCCAACCCCCACCTGGAACGAGTCCGACTTACTGCCGAGAACCCGGACACAGCTCTCGCTTTGGTCATACAGTTATTGGATGGCCTTGAGAAGGGACCCCCTCAGCCCATACTCCCGCAGCACCTCCCACAATTTCTCCCGGGGGACCCGGTCATACGCCTTCTCCAGATCCACAAAACACATGCAGACAGGTTGGGCATACTCCCAGGCCCCCTCCAAGATCCTTGCGAGAGTGAAGATCTGATCCATTGTTCCACGGCCAGGATGGAATCCGCATTGTTCCTCTTCAATCCGAGGTTCGACTATCGGCCGAACCCTCCTTTCCAGCACCTTGGAGTAGACTTTACCAGGGAGGCTGAGAAGTGTGATACCCCTGTAATTGGCACACACCCTCTGGTCCCCCTTTTTGAAGAGGGGAACCACCACCCCGGTCTGCCACTCCTTAGGCACCGTCCCAGACTTCCACGCAATGTTGAAGAGGCGTGTCAACCAAGACATCCCCTCCACACCGGATCTCATCAATCCCCGGGGCTTTGCCGCTGTGGAGTTGTTTGACTATCTCAGCGATTTCCACCAGGGAAATTGACGACAATCCCCCCATCATCCTCCAGCTCTGCCTCTACCATAGAGGGCGTGCGAGCTGGATTTAGGAGTTCCTCAAATTTGTGAGTTGAAAGTCCGTCGGACAGGGGCCTCCTCCAGACGTTCCCAATTTACCCGCACTACGCGTTTGGGCTTACCAGGTCTGTCCAGAGTCCTCTCCCATCCCCTGACCCAGCTCACCACCAGATGGTGATCAGTTGACAGCTCTGCCCCTCTCTTCACCCGAGTGTCCAAAACATACGGCCTCAGATCAGATGAAACGATTATAAAATTGATCATTGATCTTTGGCCTAGGGTGGTCTGGTACCACGTACACTTATGAGCATCCCTATGTTCGAACATGGTGTTTTTTATGGACAATCCATGACTAGCACAGAAGTACAACAACAGACAACCACTCTAGTCCCCTACTGGAGCCCCATACAGGACTCCATTCAAGGTCTCCAAGAAGGCCGAATACTCCGAACTCTTGTTTGGTGCATATGCACAAACAACAGTTTTCCCCCCCATCACCCGCAAGCGTAGGGAGGCGACCCTCTCGTCCCCCGGGGTAAACTCCAACGCAGCGGCGCTCAGCCGGGGGCTTGTGAGAGTATCCCCACACCTGCCCGGCGCCTAACCATTCATGTCTAAAATTCTAGAAAAAGTTGTAGCAGAACAACTAACCCTTTTCTTAGAGAACAACGAGCTGTTTGACAAATTCCAGTCTGGTTTCCGTAAAAAGCATTCCACAGAAACTGCACTACTTAAAGTTTCTAGTGATATTCTGATGTCAGCTGATTCTAAAGAATACACTGTTTTGGTTCTCTTGGACCTTTCATCTGCTTTCGATACTGTTGATCATAATATTATGATAAATAGACTTCATGATCTGGTTGGGATGTCTGGATCAGTTTTAAAATGGTTTTCATCCTACCTTTCTGGTAGAAGTTTTAGTGTTTATGTAAATCAGATCATGTCTGAAACTGCAGGGTTGTCATGTGGGGTACCTCAGGGTTCTGTCTTAGGACCCATCCTGTTCCTTTTGTATATACTCCCTCTAGGACAGATAATTAGTCATTTCAGTGACATATCGTACCATCTGTATGCGGATGATATTCAACTTTACTGCTCGTTCAAGGAAACTGAGTTCCATAAATTGTCTTCCTTAACTAACTGCTTGACCAGTATTAAACAGTGGTCATGTGACAACTTCCTACTCCTGAACTCAGATAAAACAGAAACGCTGATTATCGCCCCTGAGAGTAAAATCCCTCTGATTAAACAACACATTGCTGACTTAGGCTCGTCTGTCCAGCCGAGGCTCAGGAGCTTAGGTGTTGTTTTTGATTCAGCGATGTCCTTAGAGTACCACTCAAGGCAACTAGTCAGAAACTGTTTCTTCCAACTAAGGAATATATCTAAATTAAGAGCACTGGTGTCAAATGGTGAGTTGGAGATGATCATTCATGCTTTTATTTCCTCTCGCTTAGATTACTGTAACAGTCTTTTTACCTGTTTGAGCAAGAAGGAGCTTTACCGTCTCCAGGCTGTTCAGAACTCTGCTGCAAGGCTTTTAACTCACATTAACAAAAGAGCACACATCACACCTGTTTTAGCAGCACTTCACTGGTTACCAGTCCAGTATAGAATTCAATTTAAAATCCTGGTTCTTACTTTTAGAGCCCTGCATGGTCAAGTTCCTCACTACATCTCTGACTTGATACAGCTTCATACTCCGGTCCGTAGTCTGAGGTCATCAGGTCAGAGACTGTTAGTTGTTCCCCACACTCATTTTAAATCAAGAGGGGATCGTTCATTCCAAGCAGTGGCACCTAGGCTGTGGAATGCATTGCCTACATTTTTACGTTGTGTGAATTCTGTTGATTCTTTTAAAAAGCAACTGAAGACGCTGCTATTCAAACAGGCGTTTAGTTAGACGTGTGGGGTTTTTATGGTTTCTGTTTTTATGTTTTCCATTTGTTTTTAATAGTGTCTTATGCATTGTATTGTAATTTGTTGGTATTGTATTACATTTTACTGTGAAGCACTTTGTGATTTTTTATCTGTGAAAGGTGCTATACAAATAAACTTTACTTACTTACTTACTTACTAACACCCTGGGCAACTCCGGAGTAGGACAAACCCTATCTAGGAGTACGGTTCCAGAACCGAGACTGTGCGTAGAGGTAAGCCCCCCAGATCTAACTGGTAGCGCTCCACCTCCCGCACAAGTTCCCGGCTCCTTCCCCCACAGAGAGGTGACGTTCCACGTCCCCAGAGCCAGCCTCTGCCGCCCGGGTCTGGTCCGTCGAGGTCCCTGACCTTCGCCGCCACCCATGAGGCAGCGCACCGGACCCCAGCGGTTCCTCCCACAGGTGGTGGGCCCATGGGATGGAGATAGGGGGGCCACGCAGCTTGTTCGGGCAGTGCCCGACCGGGCTCCGTGGCAAACCCGGCCACCAGGCGCTCGCTGACGGGCCCCGGGCCTCCTCTGGGCAGGGTCACTCTCTTTCTACCTCGCTTTTTCATAGGGTTTTTGAACTTTAGAAAAATATGACTCAAGTAAAAGTAGTCATCCAAATAATTACTTGAGTAAGAGTAAAAAAGTTCTTGATGAAAAAACTACTCAAGTAGTGAGTAACTGTTGAGTAACGTCTGATTTATTTCTTAACAAAAGCATCAATCAGACCGACAAAAATACAAAATAATCATCTTTAGGCAAATTATAGTTCATCCGATCAATAAAATAAATTAAAATGAATTTATTAATTACAAAATAGCTTAAGTGAGAGACTTGTCACATCAAATTTGGATGGATACTGCATGTGCAAAACATACTGTATGTAACCTAAAAGACAAACATCCACCTATCCACAGCAAAAACTAAAACTACCGCTACGTTTCCTCAAGTTAGATGTTGAGTTTTTGAATGCTCACATGTCCGTTTGTTTTGGTCGACACAGAAGACGCCGCACAATGTAGCTGCTGTTTCGCACTTTTCCTAAGGTAACCATGCTTTCACTATGAGGCCGGGGGGGTTCCTCCTGGTCTGCGTTGCATTGGCGACGGTTGATTCTGATTTGCTACGACTGTAAAGCTAACTTGTGCCGCTGCTGAGATCAAGTATGGTCACGTGACTGAACAACGACGTTTGATTGGTTAAACACAGTCACGTGGTAGAGCCTTCTTCTGTCAAATTAAACATTAAAATGAGACGTACGCTGGGGTAAAAACAATGACGCGTAGAATACCAAAGAGGTAAAAAGAAAAGTAACAAGCTCATTGTAGCTTAATGTAGCGGAGTAAGAGTACAGTTTCTTCTTCACTAATCTACTCAAGTACAAGTAAAAGTATAGTGACTTAAAACTACTCCTACAAGTAACATTTTTTCAAAAACGTACTCAAGTAAATGTAACGGAGTAAATATAACTTGTTACTACCCACCTCTGTCGACAACGGTGGTCTTGACTACAGCCCTACGTCTATGGCATCATCGGACCTTGGCACTGAAGATGTAAGTACCTGATGAAAATTCATCCCATGCCTAAGTTATGATAAATGTGATAACATGCTGTATAGACGCTGGGTATGTGTAAGACAAGCACATGAAACAAGGTAGACAGTGGACTACTTATTCCGTTTTTTTTTGTTTCTTTTACGAATACACATCGTGATTTTTAGAATTGAGGTCCAGCTTTGGAGATAGAGGGGAGGGATGATGCAGGACGAGGGCCAACTAACAGTTCAAGAGGTTCAAGCTTGCATAAAAGAGAAAGCATCTTATCCTGTGCAGCAGTTGTGTGTTTGAGAGTGTGTTTGAGAGTGTGAGAGTGTGTGTGTGTGAGAGAGTGTGTGTGTGTGTGTGTGTGTGTGTGTGTGTGTGTGTGTGTGTGTGTGTGTGTGTGTGTGTGTGTGTGTGTGTGTGTGTGTGTGTGTGTGTGTGTGTGTGTGTGTGTGTGTGTGTGTGTGTGTGTGTGTGTGTGTACAAGTGTGCATGCTCCTTATCATCAGCCGTGGTGTGATAAGACTGTACATCTCAGTTAACTCAGCCTCTAATCTAATGATATTCATTGATACACTGGAGTGTGGCCCCAGCTTGGAGAGCAGAAAGTAATTAGTTACACTATTAAACACAAGCTAATCCTCACTGACGATATGCTGCCTGTTTCTCCCAAAATTTCTGGGCAGCTCAAGTCTGTGTGTGTGTGTGTGTGTGAGAGAGAGACAAGGAGGGACACAGATACCTGGCATCTGTGGACTTAAAGGAACAGTTTGAATATTTTGAAGTGAGGTTGTATGAGCTACTTCTCCATAGTCAGTCTGTGTTAGCTACAGTAGATGGCGGTCGCCACAACCCCAGTTTGAGGAAGCAGGCAGGCGTAGCTTCATGGAAGCTAAGCAATGTACTTCTGTCGAAGGGAATACCAACAATAACGTATTTTTGACACCTAAACCCCGCCACCTTAAACAAATCAATATCTGTTTGAGTGTACGCTATATTTAGAATATTTTCACTGCTTTGCCTTGCTGTCAGGAACCCCTTTCAAACAAGGAACTGAAGCAGTTATATCAATCTCTGTTCTCCTCAAAGCCGCCACACTCCTTTTGAAAAAAACTGTAATTTTACACTGCAGACCACAGGAGTTGCTATTTTACCGTTGCCTCGATTAGTTGGTTTGTTTGTGTTATTGTGGGTCTTTGGTTTTTTAAAGAGCTAGTTTGGATTTACCAAAGTCACACAATATTGGCGCTTTCCCAACTGCCTCTTTTAGTATGGTTGAGTCGCACTAGAGTTGGTTTTCTCCCTTGGTGTGGTTTGTTTGGGCATGTGTGAACGCAGCACTCACACTCGTGTGCGCACCAAAAGCGGACCAAACAAGCTCACCAAGACCTGCTTGATGTGGTTGTCTCGGTACGGTTTCAATATAACTCTGAGCTAAATATCTCCTGTAGTCAGGTGTGTTTAGCAATCTGGGATGCCGCAGTGCAGCAAACTGTAGCAGCTTGCAGTGTTTCTCTCAAAGAAATAGACTGCGTCACTTACATCTCCATAGTCAAGCATCTGACACCGGCAGAGCAGAGCAAAATTTTGGTCAGCAGATCAGATGTAGTAAAATGAGCTGTTTGACCATGGAGATGCAAGAAATATGCTCAATCAAGAACACATTAACTTCTTCCTGTACTTTCTTGCTCAAGCCCCAAGAAACATCTGACCAATAAGAGATGTGAACGTTTGAGTGTGGTTTGTAAAGGCACATTTTGGTTTATTTGGATTTTTTCAGGTGTGAAATTAAAGCAAATGGTTAATTGCTCCAAGTTTACAAACTCATCAACTGATTCGGACCAGAGCAAACAAACTATAGGGTTGAAAACGCCCTAACAGAAGTGACTAACGTTAGTCTGCAGGGAGGAGAGCGGATGGCCTGGGCCTGAATCAGAGTTGCTACAGCGGCTAACTGAAAGTCGTCTCCGGAGTGGCTTTTCACTGTCCTCCAAGCAAAGTAGTCACCCAGGGGCAGTGAGTGAGTTAGGCCTATCGTTGCCACTAGCAAATTACAGCCCAGTCAATGCTGCGACAAGGCATTCGTCATACAGAAGAGGGCATAGTTTCATCTAAAGAGGTTTGGAAGGAGGATAGGCATTTTGGGTTATGGAAGCACTGGTCCAGATGAGATAAAACTAGTGCCTTAATGATCTGTCCCATTACATTTTGTGGACAAATAACTGAAAGACCTCTTCCCATCTCACTCACAATGTATCAATATGTGTAGACCATTTATCATTTACTGTCAACTAAACCATATAGGTTTAGTCGACAGCTATGTTAAACAAAGAAACTTTTAGTAAAGATAGCAGTTGAACAGTTATAGTTTTTTAGGAAAAATATTCAGTAATTTACAAGACAAGTGGAAACATTACAGGCTTAGTTTAATAAAGCATAATTATGTCTTGCAGACATACAGTATATATATTTTCTCTTATTTCCTGTGCTTTAAGTTACTGCATGTACTTGCAGAAAGTTTCCCTTAAAGGAAGTGTTTTGGGCCATTTGCTCTGGTCGGCCACTAGAGAATACACAAATCTAATTACAAAAAGATCTAGTCATGCATAGTTGGGCAGTGATATTACAAAAAAAGAAAATCTGCGGCACTCACTGATAAATACTTTTCTTATTTACTGTAGTCTATATCCACTACTGGAATTGCTCCGGTTCTGCCGGAAATCTGGAATCTGTCCAATTTGAGTTTTCTGTTGCACGACTAAAACTACTTTTGTCATCAAAAAGACAAAACCATCCACCTGTGCCCTAGACCCCTTCCCCACAGCCCTAGTAAAATCCAACATCCATGCCATAAGTCCCCTCATCACAACAACTGAAAACTGCTGTCATCAGGCCATTCCTGAAAAAAAACACCCTAGACCCAGAAGTCATTGCCAACTACAGGCCAATCTCCAACCTTCCAATCCTTTCCAAGATGCTGAAAAAAGTAGTTGCCACACAGCTCCAGGACCATCTAAAACAAAACAACCTGTTCGAAAGATTTCAGTCTGGTTTCCGCCCTGGCCACAGCACAGACCAGGATCTGCAGCAATATGCAGTACAGCCCTGGTCAGTGTCACAAATGACCTGCTGATGACGCTGGCTCCCCATCTCTTCTCATCCTCCTGGACTCGACTGCAGCATTCGACACAGTGGACCACAACATTCTCCACCACTGTCAAAATTCCACTATCAGTGTTTCTGACTCTGTCCATGAGTGGTTCTCAGCCTAAATTGCCAGGAGAATTGAGCATGTCGCCTTGGGAGAGGCTAAATCCCTGACACACAACGTCACCTGTGGTGTCCCTCAAGGCTCAGTGCTCAGCCCACTCTGTTTATTCTATACATGTCATCAGCTAAACAGCTCCAAGACAAGCCATCTTAGTCAGCACTCCACACCAGGTTTGGTCATGTGACATTACCAACATCACCTTCTCTGGCCAAAATATTCCACTTTCAACATCAGCCACTAACCTGGGTGTTAGAAAAATGGACTCTCGTCTGACCTTTGAGCCTCACATCAAACATCTCTTCAAGACCTCCTTCTTCCACCTCAAGAACATCGGCAAACTCTGTCCCACATTCACTCCTGCAGATGCAGAAAGCTTGTCCACGCTTTTGTCTCCTCCAGGCTGGACTACTGCTATGCTCTCCTTACCGGGATCCTTCAAGCCTTCAGAAGTTGCAGTACACCCAGAACAGCACTGCTAGGATCCTGTTGATGGTACGCAAACATGACCACATCACCCCAATCCTCAAATCACTCCACTGGCTTCCTGTCTAACTCAGGACTGAGTACAAGGTCTCCCTCCTTACCCACCAGTGCATCCATGGTGAAGACCACCCACCTCAAGGTCTCCCTCCTCACCCCACAGACCTCAACACGTACCCTCTGATCTGCCTCAGCGTATCTCCTGAAACCTCCCAGGCCAAAGCTCCGTACAATGGGAGACTGGGCTTTCTGCTCTGTTACTCCCAGTCTGTGGAATGCTCTCCCTGACCACCTTAAACATGGCCTTAAAACCTTTTAAAAAGAGCTTTTGATTTAACTTTTGCCCTTTTCTTAATGTTTTTATTTTATTTATTTTTTTCATGTGTTTTTATTTTTAGCACTTACCTGTTTTACCATGTAGCACTTTGGGATTAGTGTAAATACAAAGTGCATTACAAATTAAATGTATTATTATTATTATTATTATTATTATTATTATTATTTTGTTACAGTAAATAAAACTATTTAAGACACCAAGTGCCTGAGTTTTTTACTTCTAGCTAGATTGGGGAAACCATTGGTTGACTTATCGAGTTGATAACCACTGTTGTGTGACCGCTTAGCATAACTGCGGCTATTAGTGTGTTATAGAAGCCAGATAACAAAAATATATCCTGTTGAAATAGTTTCATAGGGCCTCTGAAATCACTAGTGTGTTCCTGTGACTTATGTGAACAAGAAACATACAGTAAATTGAGTGGGCTCCAATGGAATTTAATGGTGCATTCAGGTGCACCTTCTAAACTCAAGCTGCATTCAATGGCAACTTGTAAAGTCATGGTGCAACACATTAACCCTGAGAAAAGTTGCAAAGTACATTTCTGTCATCTAGTGGATCTTATTGTGGCATAGCCGTTATTTATTTAAATGAACAAAACTGACCTTAAATTGAAAGCTAAATTGAATTGTGAATTTGAAAAACCAAGACCGCCCAATCACAAAACAGTGTCATAATATGTTTACCATTTCTGTCACATTCATTACAAACTTAGACAAACAGGATGTTTATATCTACACATCGTTATTCAACAGAGCAAAGTAATTTTGCGTCTTCCCTGGAAACCTTCAACAATGTCTCTTTTGGCTTTTTCAATGCAGCAGAAACAAACATCTCAAGGATACAGCCAGATGGAATGAATGATATATGAGACTGGCAAAGCTTTTGTCCAAGAAATTCTCTGACTTCTCTCCAAATAGACTTGTTTACAAAACTCTGAGAGTAACGGCTGGCAGTGCTGGGGATGTTGCTGTAGAGCAAACAATCACCAATCATAAGTCATGCCAAGAGAGAGTACTGTGTGTTGTCTCTATGGTGAGAAACAGACACAGTGTGTGTGTGTGTGTGTGTGTGTGTGTGTGTGTGTGTGTGTGTGTGTGTGTGTGTGTGTGTGTGTGTGGGCCAAAAGAGGCCACAGATATGAAGTCCATCCTGAGCTGCCCTCCTTCCCCTACTGGTGTGTTTTTATATTTCTCAGAAATACAGAAAAGTAGCCCTGTCTTAAAGAGCACATCAAAGACAAAATTGCAATTCAGAAAAAAAGGTGAAAAAAAAAAAAAACATGCAAACTTGAAAAACCATGCATGCTGTTTTGAGTGAGATACGGTTTCTGAATGTCCTCTGCCTTCAGTCTCCGGGTGAGCTGTTCAAAATCTGCATGGCTTTCTACGTCACTAGCCGAGACGAGGTGGCTAACTGTAGCATGCTAGCTTGTTCATAATGTCAAAACACTGCTACAACACACACTAGTTGACCATAATCTCCAAAAGAATTACTTCCTGTCCCTGTTCTGCAGGTATTCCACAAGTGGCCTTCGTCTAGAAGAAGTCTCCCAGCTAATCCTGCCTTGTACTGACCAAAGCTGGAGAAAGAGTTATCTAGCTGATGGGATCTTACTTAGCTACTGAGCATGTGTGACTCCCAACAAAGATAGGATAGAAGTGAGATGTCTCACTCTGTAGCTTAAACAGAGACCCAAACACACAGGGTGAAAACAGGATCTGCAGCAATGTGCATTACAACAGAAATATGGTGTTTTTTGAAAATGAAACTGTCACAAGTTTAGGGAATTGAGGACCCAAATGCAGAGATGAGGCAGGCAGGCAGGAGAGAGTTTAACAATGGTTTATTTAACAAAAAGAGTCCAAACCAACAGGGATCCAAAAAGCAAAAACCAACGACTCAAGGGAAACACAAAGGCCAAAATCCAAAAAGAGGCCAACGAGAAAGGGGAAAACAAATCAGGAACACAGACAATGGGGAAAAAAACTCTCAGGGAAATAATAACCTCAGGAAGGGGTCCAAATGAAGAACGACAGGAACAGGCCAACAGTGAAAAAGCACAAAAAACACTCCAAAGGGTCTGACACGAGACAAAGGGAACACAGAGGTTAAATACAAGAGGTAACGAGCAAACAAGGAACAGGTGATACAACAGGTGAAACACATCTCACTCTGTAGCTAAAACAGAGACCTAAACAAACAGGGTGAAAACAAGATCTGCAGCAATGTGCAGTACAACAAAAATATGGTGTTTTTTGAAAATGAAACCATGTAAACCAATTCTGATACAACCTCAAAATATATATATATAATATAAACATTATGAACCTGAAAATCAGAATATTATTAACTACTCCAACAAACATTGAAGTGCTTAGGCCCTTCAGCTGACTCTGAGATGGCAGGCCAGTGGCCATTTCACTCATTCTGTGACAGTATCCATTAAGTGTTCATTTAGCAGCTTAGCGGCATCTAAAGCAAACAGGACGCACCACGCACTTCTAATGAGCAATTTGCTGGCTATATAAAATTACTGTTGTTAGAAAGGTAGAGGCAATGTAACGGATTATCCTTAAAAAAATGTGTATGGACTAACACAAAAGTAATCGCTCTCAATCATCACTATGACCCACTAGAAGTGTGTGTTGGTGTCTGTATGTGCAGAGACCCTGCCCTCGGCTTGAATTCTCTGTGTGCGGGACGCTGATTGGCGGTAACAATGACTCGTTGAGCCCACGTGGGTGTTACCCCAGCCGAAAACAGCGTGCAGGGTGTGCAGCCCTCATATCGAACTATCTAGTAAATAAAAAGTATTAAGTATATTTACATTAGTTATATTACATGTTTCATTAACATTTCAATCCAACAATGAGGAAACTAAATATATTAAGTTGAAATATATTTACTCATCCTCACCTTCTTTGGTGGTAAGCAACAGGAGTTTTAGCGGTTGTACATTAGAGCCACCTAACGACGGATGTAATTTCTTTCACCAAATGCATAACTGCAATGCATTGTGGGTGATATGAACCTCTGAAATGACCAGAGGGCTCCCTCAGCCCTCATACGGTCGATCTCACCAAGTTCACTTCAGTTTTTCAGACAATCGCAACGACACTTAAGATAGCGATGGGGATCCCCCCCCCGAGGGATAGTGCTTTGTGAATGAGGTCATGTTGAACCACTATTGAAAAATGCCAATGTGGCATCTTCTTCCAGAGGTGTATGTGTGTTAATTTGTACTAATTTGTGCAACATAACTGCTGGGAAACAATGTGAAAAGTTCCTCTGATTACTGCCATGTTGGCAGCTCCCTCTCTTCATTCTTTCTCTAGCTCGCTCAACCACCGCTGCGCTCTGTTGAGCTGGGGAGAGGGGCACACTTTGAATGATGTGTCTTTATAGTGTTACTCACTACAGGTTATGCCTTTACATTTTAAGGTTCAAACAGATAAAATAGACAATCTTAAATTATTTTTTGCATTTTTAGTTATTATTGGAGAAACTAAATGTACCAATTTATTGTTATTATAACATAATTATAATGAGGATGTCAAATAATTGTACTAGATGCTGGGAATCATACAATCACAGTATGAGCAAATACTGTATAACAATAAGTTAATTTATCTTTTATGAAAGTTACAAACTTTTATAAAACGAAATATGCAGTCTTTGTATTCTTTTGCAGTTTCAGCTGTGATCCATAATCCAAATCTTTAAGCAACGCATTTCTCTGCTTGTGGTTGAGATGTGTTAACATTCTGAGATTTATTTTCATTCTTTTTTTTTATAATCTGCGTAAAATTTGCAATACCTTCTTGGGAATTCTGTGTCCACAGATTCCGTGTGGTCTGCGTGAATGAGGTAAGTACAGTGACTTGCATAAGTTTATACACCCATGCTAAAGTTGATTAAAAAGAGGAATAAAAAAAAAAACATTTTTTGGAAATTGATTTTAATGTCTTAATTCAAAACATTTAGGAAAATCCAACCTTTTAAGGACACCAGTTTTCTTTGTAAATGAATAATGTATTGTAAATAAATACATTTTCTTTCTTAAAATACAGGGGGTATACATATACACCCCCTATATTAGATTCCCATAGAAGCAGCAGATTTTTACTTTTAAAGGCCAGTTACTTCATGGATCAGGATACTATGCATCCTGATAAAGTTCCCTTGGCTTCCCTAAGATCATCTCTCAATGGAAATCAAACCAGCTATGAGGCTAACTGAAATAACACCATGCCAATGACTATGTACGCTGAAGGGTATGTGTTGATGTGCGGGGGGGGCATTTTAATTCCAAAGGCCAAGGGAACTTTATCAGGATGCATAGTATCCTGATCCATGAAATAACTGGCCTTTAATAATAAAAATCTGCCTGCCTCTATGGGAATTTAACATAAGGCTGTGTATACTCATGCCTCCTGTACAAACATTTATTTATTTGCAAGACATTATTCATTTACAAAGAAAACTGGTGTCCTTAAAAGGTTGGATTTTCCTACATTTTTTTAATCAAGGCATTAAGATCAATTTCCAAAAGATTTTTTTTATTCCTCTTTTTAATCAACTTTAGCATGGGAGTGCAAACTTATGCAAGCCACTGTAAATGAGGGAGACATTTCAGGCACATCCATGAGCTTTAGCTCCCTTTCCACCACAATCATTTCCACACAGACCCTTGTTTGGTAGCAAGGACCACCATTCATCCTAAAGAAAACTCAGCTGGGCTTGGCCACTGGTTGCCATAGTAACAACTTATGTGACAGTGTCAACACCAGGTCAACCACAACGTTTTACTGATGTATAAATTAGCCTAATTATGCAGGCTTTAGCAGAGGGCACACCCCAGGGTCACAGCAGCACCTTTTCAGAATAGAGAAATAGAACACCCTGAGCCCCTGCAGACCCTCACATAAATGTGCATGTTAGAGCCACAATACCGCAAGGGTGGAAACTGGAACAAAACATGTCAGTCTCAGCCGAAATACTAAATTTCCATCTTCCTTTCCATTTGATTCTCTCTCTTTACGTCCTGCATTTGTTATGCTGTTCTGCTGAGCAGTCTGTGTCTCGAACTGGAAGCACCCATCATTGTGAGCCCTGCATCCACCACAATGCCATCCATTTCACCTCCTCCTCCGGATTTCTACTTTTCTGCAATCACACATTGGACTGAATCACACATTGGGAAAGGACTCTCAAATGCACATTAGGAATGAGAGAGGAAGAAAATGACCCAGTAGGTGAGTTTTTATGCATTACAGGTCGTTATGTGAGTGGCCTGAGAGCCACTCAGCCACCATTAACAAAGATGAGGGACCAACAGGACTACTTCCTGCCAGGAAGTAATGGGAGAAATGTGGAGTGCATGTTTAGTGCTGATGGTTTCAGATGTTCCATGTCTGGAAATTACTCCAAGGCCCCACTCTGGACTATAGCTGTGGATCCATTTATAATGCACAGCACATGTGCTCGTCTGCTAGCTTAAGTGGAACTTAACTTACATAATGTGCTATATTGTGCCATCAGGGTCGATGCATATGTAACACACTCAGCATCAACTTTGAAAAAGAAAGTTTGCCGCTTGAAAAACACTGTTAAAATATGTAAATATTTAAATGAATCCTAAATGAAGTTTTGATTGCAGACACTAATGAAACAAAGGAATCAAACACATCAGCCTGAGTATTATTCAGCACAGGGATTACACATCTGTTCAACAAATCCTGTTTTTTATTTTTCAGGATATGAAAAATTTAAGTATAGAGGCTCCGACAGTTCAACCGTATCCTGAGTCACAAACATAGAAGGTTCATTTATTATTCTCAGAGTTTGTTTCAAAGTAACTCAAAATGCTTCTATCTCAAAGACTTGACATTTAGAAGAAGAATTGTACAGTTTAGTAGAGTGAAAGTCCACTAGACTGGTCATTTAAATAGGTAATTCCTATGAGTTTATGTCTAGGTGGAAGAGTGTAAAAGTACACCATCATTGACTCTGGAATGATGAGCTTTTTCATCTTTCGCAGGACGTACATCCTCTACTTTGCCATCTTGGTGAGCTCACTTGAGGTACTGGGAGGTAAATCCAGACAGCTAGAATATCTGTCTGGATTGTTTTCTGCAGAGATCTGAGGACCAGTCAACCATAGTCCTCATAAAACTACCAGAGTTTAAAAAGCCAACAAAAAGAAAACGTAAGGTGACAGACATCCGGCCGAAATGAGGGACATCCAGCGGAATTCCAGGCAGCACCTGAACAATCCCGGAAATGAAACATCGCTGATATAGACTACGTAGAGTGATGATGGGTATCTATCTCCACTGTCTTCAAAGGGCTGAGCTCCAAGTTTTTCAATCTGTATCGGGTCCCTAGATGGCCAATCTCCCACTTTTAGGCAGACTCATCCCCACTAGAGATGAGCTTAATGAGGGTAGTGTCATTCTCAAACTTCAGAAGCTTGATGGAACGGACTGCTGACTGGAGGTGCAGCTGTTGGTGTAAAGGCACAAGAGTATAGGCAAAATGAGCCTTGAGGGGAACTGGGGATGATGGCCAGGGGAGTTGCTGGCTCCTTCAGACACAAAGTCTGTGATCTACCTGCAGGTGGAGTCAGACACACTGAGCTGGGAGAGCACATCTTGCAGCAGAAGTGTTAAAAGTGGAGCTAAAGTCCACAAACAGGATCCTGGCAAAGAGTCCCAAAGAGTCCAGATGCTGGAAGATGAAGTGGAGGGTCAGACCTATTGGTTCTGTATGTGAATTGCAGGGGGTTGTGGGCGCTCAAATGACATTACCTTGTTACCAACCCATTACCAACTCTTGTGTTGTCTTCCTGTCAAAATTGAAAATAACACTTTTGTTGACGCTTTTTATCTATGTTTTTCACTTTTTCTTATGTTTTTGTCCCATTTTTCAACACTTTTGATGCTTTTTTTCAATGTCAATTTTTTACATTTTAACACTACGTAACACTAACTCATAGCAAATTATACCTAATGTTTGAGTTAGAAAAGCAGACATTAGGAATTATTTAGACTAAAATTAAAGGAATGGATGTTTATGGATAATCACAGACTAGAATATGTCAACTATTTACTTAATACTATTTAAAAAACACTTCAATTATTTCTTCAAATGCTATAAAATTGAATAAGACACCCCAATATTAATGGAAGTAGAGATGTGTACTTGCCAAAGTGCGTTGTGTGGAATCAACCATGGTATTTTTGTAATAACAATGGTAATTACAATGGGTACAATGGGTAGTTGAAAAGAACATGTATATAGGAAAAAGGGTTGAGACTGAGGTTAGGGCGATGGGTCTATAGTCATTAAGTACTGTGTCCTTTTGTTTTTTTCAGATGATGGTAGAGGACACACGTCCCCAGTGAGGTGTTAAAGAGGTTTGTGAGGGGTGCCTTGCAAGCTCACCTGGTTGACCGTGCGTCCCATCTACTAAGACTCAGTCCTTACCGCAGCTTACCGCATTTGATTCCAACTTGCGACCCTTTGCTGCATGACATTCCCCCTCTCTCCCCTTTCATGTCTTTAACTTTCCTCTTAAATAAAGGTCCAAAATAAAAAAAGGGTCAGTGTCAACACAGTGCATCAGGGTGGAAGGAGAGACAGCATCAGGTCCTGCTGCTTTGCATGACATCTGTCTATAGAATAGCCTGTTAACGTTCCTTTCCAGGATGGAGAGAGTCATGATTGTGCTAAGTGGTGCTGGGGGCCTATGAGGTGGGTACTGAGGCTGGAGTCACTGGGGACAGCATCTTAACTGTGCCTTTGTCTTTTAAATTGACAGTCAAACATTCATCAGGTCATTGGCCAGACACAAGGCGCTAATGGTTTGGAGGGCTTTAGGGTTGGAGCTGGTGATTCGTCTGTTACCCCTCCAGACAGGAGCAGCGTCACTAGCTGAGAATTACAACTGACAAGTCCTATTTTAGCCTCTCTCACCTCTTTGCTAAAACTTTATTTTAGCTTCTTAAACCTTGTCCAACCATAGCTCTTGAGCTTAGTTATAGATGGGGATTTGTCTTTGACATTGTCATCACAGGAGAAAATGTAGGACAAAATAGTGCATGTGTACTTGTCCCGTTGAGAACAGCAGTTCTGGAAAAATCCCAGTCTGAACCGTCTAACTACGCAAACATCCTCCACCGCATTACTGTTCCACTTATTGATATCCTCACAACAGGTTTACAGAGCTTTAATTTCTGCCTGCGTCAGAATGTCCCATTGCAGTGGGGTGGGTTGGCATGATATGATTGTAGTGTAACAATGATCCACAGTATTTTTCTTTCTGGTCAGGCAATTCAATCAGCAGACACTTTATTAAAGTGAAAACTAAATTTATTACCTGGTACACAACAAAATGAGTCAATAAAGAGAGTCTTTGGCGATTAGACCCCATTGTGCCATAGTATATTTAGGTGGGTAGTGATGATATAATTAGTCCAAGAATATTGGTGGTGAAGAGAGTTGCTGAAGATCTGTGTGATTAGATGTGGAGCAGGGTTGTGATGGAGGCTATTGGGGGAGGAGGGGTGCATCTGTTCACACTAAAATGACACCTGACAGCAACAGAGGACAACAGATTTGAAGATTGACAGAGGGAATATGATTGTTTTTTTATGATTGTATTGTTAAATGGTTAAGAGTGAACATCCATACTCAGCTGTCTGAAACTGTAGGAATGGATGGGAGTGTAAAGAGTCTTTCTAACTTAATATGCGCAAATCTTCATTTCACAAACTATCCATATTTATGGCGTTCATAGCTGGTCTTACCATTATTCAAGATGAACTGAACTGGTATTTGAATAATGGTGATATAACCAATGTATACGTTGGACTCTCATGACACTCCCCAAGTTAGAACTCCGACCATAGACTGTATAAATAAACCAAGACTCCGACGAAATCAAAGATCGTTAACAATGTGCTAACTAGGCGCTAACTGAACAACAGAATCCAACGTCCCTCTCCACTCTCCCTGAAGCTAGCTGATGTTTGCCGTCTCAGAGCAGATTGTTGATGCAGAAACAGCTGCTAGTTCCATAGTAAAAATCTGCCAACTATGCACTAACCTAAAGTAAACAGCAAAACTCATGAATCCTCTGTAATCTATGGTCAAACTGGGGTAACTCTCCTACGTGCAGCTAACAAGCGATCCCATTGGATTAATTCGTCCAATTACATTTTCCATTAATCTGCCTCTATTTTCTTAAACAAACAGGACCTTAACCATGTTTTTCTATTTTCTCTAAATGCACACAATATATAATAAGTCTAATTCCTAAAATGCATAATGTGCTTGGATACAATAGATGAGAGTGCATGACAGCAGGCTGCGGCCACACACCCACACACACACACCGGTCACTGTCACTCCCCCTATTTTAAAAAGCTATATTGATTTGACAAATTACATTTTTGAGTGTAATTTATTAACGTTTATTCTTTCAGTTCAGTTCATCTTTAAAGTTGCTGAGGACAACACCATAGTAATCTGGATTTTTCCACTCCCATACGAGCGTCGGTGAGCTTGCGCTGTGCTTTGTGCTCCTTGGAGTGATGAGGGTTATGCTTCTTTAGAATGCGACTTGGCTTTGCATACGTTAGTTGATTATTTATCCAGACTTTTATTGCTGCAACTCTGACATAAGTTTGAGATTTCATTACTTGGCCTTTAAACCATTACAGTTGTTTTACTGCACACATACAGTGAGGAAAACAAGTATTTGAACACCCTGCTATTTTGCAAGTTCTCCCACTTAGAAATCATGGAGGGGTCTGAAATTGTCATCGTACGTGCATGTCCACTGTGAGAGACATAATCTAAAAAAAAAATCCAGAAATCACAATGTATGATTTTTTAACTATTTATTTGTATGATACAGCAAAATAAGTATTTGAACACATTTGAACCTGTCAATCAGCTACAATTCTGTCCCTCAAAGACCTGTTAGTCTGCCTTCAAAATGTCCACGTCCACTCCATTTATTATCTTAAATTAGATGTACCTGTTTGAGGTCGTTAGCTGCATAAAGACACCTGTCCACCCCATACAATCAGTAAGAATCAGTAAGAATCCAACTACTAACATGGCCAAGACCAAAGAGCTGTCCAAAGACACTAGAGACAAAATTCGACACCTCCACAAGGCTGGAAAGGGCTACGGGGGAAATCGCCAAGCAGCTTGGTGAAAAAAGGTCCACTGTTGGAGCAATCATTAGAAAATGGAAGAAGCTAAACATGACTGTCAATCTCCTTCGGACCGGGGCTTCATGCAAGATCTCACCTCGTGGGGTCTCAATGATCCTAAGAAAGGTGAGAAATCCGGCCAGAACTACACGGGAGGAGCTGGTCAATGAAACGGAAAAGAGCTGGGACCACCGTTTCCAAGGTTACTGTTGGTAAAACACTAAGACGTCATGGTTTGAAATCATGCATGGCATGGAAAGTTCCCCTGCTTAAACCAGCACATGTCAAGGCCCGTCTTAAGTTTGCCAATGACCATTTGGATGATCCAAAGGAGTCATGGGAGAAAGTCATATGATCAAATGAGACCAAAATAGAACTTTTTGGTCATAATTCCAATTACCGTGTTTGGAGGAAGAAGAATGATGAGTGAACGACATGAACGACATCCCTACTGTGAAGCAAGGGGGTGGTAGCATCATGCTTTGGGGGTGTTTTTCTGCACATGGGACAGGGCCACGGCACTGTATTAAGGAGAGGATGACCGGGGCCTTGTATTGCGAGATTTTGGGGAACAACCTCCTTCCCTCAGTTAGAGCATTGAAGATGGGTCGAGGCTGGGTCTTCCAACATGACAATGACCCGAAGCACACAGCCAGGATAACCAAGGAGAGGGGCTCTGTAAGAAGCATATCAAGGTTCTGGCGTGGCCTAGCCAGTCTCCAGACCTAAACCCAATAGAGAATCTTTGGAGGGAGCTCAAACTCTGTGTTTCTCAGCGACAGCCCAGAAACCTGACTGATCTAGAGAAGATCTTTGTGGAGGAGTGGGCCAAAATCCCTTCTGCAGTGTGTGCAAACCTGGTGAAAAACTACAGGAAACCTTTGATTCTCTGGGCGGGCAAAGCAGAGAAAGGGGAGGTAACCTTGCCTCTTATGACCTCATAGGGAGCAAGAATCCAGATCGGCCCATCTGAGTTTTTTTATTTTCTTAAAGCAGAGCAGGATACCCATGTGTTCTGTTTTCACCTATTGCCAATTTCTAGCCACGGGGGGACAAAAGGCAGGCTTGGGGAACTCATAATAATGTTAAAAAAAACTCATAAAGTGGCATTTCCATGCCATGGGACCTTTAACACATGGGGCTGCCTGGTTGAATTGATAGACAAAAACTAATCTGGACTAGACAATGCGTTCAGGAGTTTTTGTATGAGCACAAATTGGATGTTGTATAGTTAATGCTACAGTAGAGTCTCAGCCCTGCTTTTACACCAGGTGTATGAGAGGAAAGAGTGCTTGCTTCTGGTGCCCTATTTTGCCTATAGAGTTCACTTCCCTCAGTCAATGGTGGGATGACTATGTTGTAACCTGTGTGTAATCCCCAGGCTAACTCACTCCAAAATATGAAGAAAGTTTAGCAGTGTATTTTCCACTTTTTTACATAAAAATAAGAAGAACGGTGATCATATCCAGTACGTATGTAAGAATAAATGTGTGCTTTTGTTTATGACTGCTCACTGAAGAAAATAAAAACTTGGAACACTGGCAAAACTCTGCACGTCAGAGTACTTGCCCAACAGATTCCAAATAAAGGTCAATCATCTGTTAAGGTTAATAAGAAAATCAAAACATCATCAAAACATGGTACTGTGACATTGGTTACTTAGTACTACTACCACTGTCAATATAATATTCACTAGTCTAACAAACTCACTATCATTAAGATTTTTTTATTTTTTTTTTCATCTGATTTTGGACGGCTTCCAAATATGGAATGATGGTGGCTGGATGCTGAATATAATAAACATATGAAAATGATTATGCATTTGGGGTCAATGTTTGAGCTATTTAAGAGCAGTAAGGAAGGCCCTAAGTAAAAACACAGCGGCGATGCATATTTTAATGGATCAGTATTGGATAAAATAAAGCTAATTATAATAATCATAACTTTTATTGCTCTTATTAGCAAAGATCAGCATACAAAACATTGGGCAAAATGGTCACACTTTTAGCTGGTTAAAATGACAAGCATTGCTTCATATCAGTTATCGTTAATCAATATTAATGCCATGAGTAACTTGATCGCAAAAACAAAAAACCTTGGCTGTTGGGTTTGTGTGCTCTCAAGCTGAAGATTGTTTATGAGGTGAAAGTAACATCACTCTGTAATGTGGCTGTCATATCAATAATTCAAGCCTGAGCAGCGGAATAGTTTTTAATCATAACCCTTAGAATTTGGATCAAGTAGCTTGTGAAACATAACGTATGAAGGCTACACGTTGTGTCAGTGAGTCAGATACAGGTTTAATCAACATTTAATTAAATGTAAGTATCGTTTGGGCCTCAACCGATACCCTATATCAAAGGTCTCAGATCGGGGACTGAGAACTTGAATGGAACATCGCAATTAGGATGAAAACACAGGGGAGGTGAGCAAAGGAGCAAAACTTCAAAAGAGCAAGAAGAAACAACAGACTGCCAGAAGCAGACACACACTGGTGAGACAAGAGTAGCAATATGGCAGACTGATCACACACAATCTGTCACACACTCCTGCTCAGTGTTCAGAGTGTCAAATAAATGAGTGGCAGAAAAAGGAAAAGTAAATGGACTGCACTTATCGTTTTTCTACCTTAAGCGGTCCTTTAAAGCGCTTTACAATTAGCTTCCCTATCACCCATTACCACACACCGACACACACGGATGGCGACAGAGCTGCAGCAGTTTAAAATACTATGAGATAACTCTTCATTTTAGTTTTATTTTACTGTATTTATATTTGTGATAGAAAATGATTTGTATGACCGCTATTGTTAAATGTACAGAGGCGAGAAAAAAGAAGATAGACTGGAGAAATTTAACAGAAGGACCTGGAGTTCCTGTTGAGTTCTGAGAACAGTCAGAGATCCGTGTTTGTGTATTGGCTGTTTGGGGTGAATAAACATGGGCTCCAACAACCCTCCAGTTGTGATATTTGCAAGAACGCAGGCCGGAATTTTGCTTTAGGTGCTGAACCCATTTTACTGCTGTAGAGAGCAACACAGTTTCACAGGGTGTCTGTCCCACATATTGACTGACCAGATCCCAACATCTGGGTAGTACAGACTTGTATAATGCACAGCACATTTGTATTGAGCTTGTTGAAATGCATTTCAACAGCCTCAATACAAATGTGCTTGGAGTAATGGACACAGATGCCCTCTGCATTTTTTACAAATCACACGGGAAGCTGAGGTAATGCAGGTTCTGTGCAAATAAGGTGTTTTATATGTGCACAGGTAGGAGGCTCATGGAGCTGCTCAGCAATGAGATCCATTACATTTCAGTCATATCTGGAGATAATCCTTTGGTTTTAAAATGGAAATATAAGCAAGAGATGGATGCTGTTTATTCCATGCAAATGCACTGCAGGAAGCAGATGTGGGTGTAAATTATTAAATCCTCTGAGGTCCCCAGGTAACACTAGTCCAGTGTGAGTAAAAGCATCTCTGTTTAAAATGTTTTAGGATGGATGTTGAATAAAAAGATACGAATAAAGTGTCATAATCTGTCATAACTGTAGCAGACTGTTGTTAGGCCCAGACAACTTGCAGTTCATGTGTATCTATGTGTGGTTGCATCTCATATGACCCAGTCTCCAGAGGGCCAATCCCAGGCACCAGCTCCATTTAAATCAGAAGAGGGGGTCCAAGCAAATAATGAGCAGGTGGCATGAGAACACACGCATGACCCCCTGCAGTCCATCTGAACAGTTCTGCAGGTGAGGTGTAAAGTGTTCACTTGCTAAAAAAAAATAAAAAAATAAAAGTATCTCATATCAAAGTGGTGAGCAGCAAGTTACAACATGGAAGGAAACACAGCAGTCTGACTTAAGGCCTGTTGATCAGGCAAAGCAGCAGTCAGTGAATATGGAGAGGTACAGGTACAATACAGTCTGCTAATTAGGGTTAGGAGGATATGCCTTTGTCCTGATTAGGTTCTTTCACAATACACGGGTACCAATTCCATTTGATGCGATTCTAGTGTTGTGAATTTGATTGGATCGAAGATTGGGATGTTCTGTTCCTTCTTTAACAATAGAATATAAAAGAATAATACACTTCTGGAGAAATTTCAAAAAAATAATTGTCAGAGAGTCTGGCATTTATTTAATTTGTAAAGTAGTACATAACTTGGATGTTCTGCATTTCCTGCTTTTTATCAAAACAGAAAATACTTTTCAACCATTGGTAAAAAAATAAATAAATAAATTGATTCTGGAAAAAATCTATTTAAAAAATTGTCATACCAGCAACTTGATTTTTCTCCCACAACCCTCCCGCTAATGGTTGGTCAACATTAGTTGCATAGATGTGCAAGGTCTACCCTCTATTTTCTTCTACTTTTTTTTCTAGATCTAGATTAGCTTCTTAACGTGCACTGTACCATGGACAGCTAATATTATTGCTTTGGTGGCGCTGTAACTTCCCCTCATAAACGTTTTTATAACTTTAAAAGCATTAAATCTTCAAAATAAACCCCCCATGTGGCACAATCGAAAGCCCACACTCATAGCATAAGATGACATATAGCAGTTATACAACTGTTACAAAGTTAAAGAAAATAAATAAATAAAGAAAGATACTGCGCAGCTAGTGTCTAGAGTCAAGTGTGCATCCATTCCTTTTTCCTTGTGCCTTTATTCACAGTGGTGAAAGAACCCACGATTTTCATACCTCGCCAACAATCCAAGGAAACAGAATATCCAAGCCATTTTATCCAAAATGAGTTGTTCGCCTCACAATCTTCAAGTTCCTGGCCAAATTTAAACAGAAAAAAGCTAAACCGTTTCTTCATTTCCGGACGTTGAGTCATGTCGCCCTTCTCCCCCGAGGCTTCTACATGCTCGATGGGGGTGCCACTGTATTCTCTGAGGTCTACAGATTCCAATGAGACCGTCACTCCCCAATGTGAGTCGCGCAGGCTCAGACTTAAACGGTTTACGACATAACGTGTCATACTGCAATTTTTTGAAATACATAAAATGATAAACTTTTCTCATTACTAACAATGAGAGAAGATGAAAATCATTTAAAAAAGATTTAACTATCTGTGATTGTTTGATTGCTAAGGTTAGCTCAAAACGCCATTTAACTGACAGCCTTTAATGTGTTTGATGCTAACTTGCAGCCAGCAGTGAAAAAACTCTGTTAAGTAGGTATGTATTGACATTACAGAAGTCTCTCGTTAGCATCTTGTAGGCTACTTGTTGCAAAGTGACGCATGCGCCACTCACATCTTTACTCGACTCACATTGGGTAGGGACATCTACAGCAGTCAGATTCACTGAGTTCTTGTAATGACATTTTGAACATGTTTAGAGTCTAAAACCAGTTTAAAACTTGCCCTGTTTAAGCTCTGTTTTGTACTAACTCTAGCAGGAGGATAACACGGTGTAGGCAGCACCGATTGGTTTAGTGTTTTTCTCTACTGACAGCACTCCACCGGAACTGTCCTTTAAGAGGTTAGATGGATGCTCATTCATAACACGCAAATAATATTCCCCAAACACTTCAGTCAGACTCAAATGTAAACGTCTTCAGCAGTCTTGCTAATCTAATCATTTTGTCCTTGAGTCCAAGTGGACGCATGTGCCTTTTGTGAAGATGTTCCCTCAAGACGTTCCTGAGATATCATCTTCACAAGAATGGGACGGACGGACAGACGGACACACAGACCCTTTTACCCTTGTTGTATAACACAAGGGTAAAAGGGCTTCCAGAGCTGCCAACTTTTCCCAAACCCTTGGAGTGAGATTTGGGGGGGCCAACCCATATTTTGCCACGTACAAAGCAATTCCTTTGGTTCTTTCAGCATCATTATCCTTCAGGGTTTAAATTGGGATTTGTTATGTGTGGGGGGATGGGGGGCTCTCCCTAGGAGGGTCTGGGGGTATGCCCCCCAGGAAATTTTTCTGAAAAACAAACCATTAAATGGCACTTTCTGGAGAGTTTTGTGCAAAAAAATCAAGTCTTACATGGTATGTGTAGAGCTGTATGGTTAAGAGCCTTTGCAGTGTTGTATCAACAGGTATTAGGGCATTTAGCATTTACATTAATGCTAATCAGTCATCACTTGATTACACATTGTATTACCTTCTTATGATATAAGAACTGACCCACACAATGTGCCAAACATAATGAGCCACATGAAGAGACAGTAGCATATGTCAACAACAGCTGAGAAGATTTGGGTCTGGGGTGAACAGGTCCAGGGGTCCCTGGTGTAGGGACCAGGGACCCAAAGTTAAATTAATGTTGAGGGATCAGCTGAGACCACTGAAATTCTAAAGAATGAGAACCACTGATTTACATAAATTCTAATCCTTTAACCTTTGTGCCAAGGCTCAGTAATGTTTGGCCCTTATCCTCTGTGCCCCACTTACTGTATTTACTTATGTCGGAAAATAAAGACTATTTGTTCATTTTATGAAACATTGAATGAATTATTTACAGTTACATTTAGAGATGCACCGCGGTTAGAGAAGCACAATAGTGGCCCAACGTTGCAGTATCGTATATATAGTATAGCATAGCTCAGACGTGTCTCATCAGATTTCTGCTCATGTTTACTTTGTGCACATTCAAAATATAACTCCTCCCATCTCTGTTGTCCGAGATTTGGAGAGTTGTAATATACTCTGCTGTGCATGTTAATGTTCCGTTGATATGGTGGATCTCATTCAGACCGTCTGACAGACGCAGAGGACCATTTGGGTCTCTGACAGAGTTTAGAGGAGGCTGTACGCTGCTCATTATCGGAGGTCTGCACAGATGCAACGCGTCACTGTCCACAGCAGAGCGAGTCCACTAAAATAAACTGAAGTTGCTACACTACCAGCCGCGCTGCTGTTGGGAAATTTTATCCATCTGTTTAATGAGTCACTTCAAATCCACTGAGTTAGGATATAAAAATTTATTAAAGACGCTGCAGACAGGCGAAATGCTTTTCGGGCAGTTAAACGTGCATCGGACCAAATGGAAATCCTGCCTAGCGCAGAGATTCCCCAAAAGGCACTTTAACATTGGCGTGCTCAGATAGAAATAGGTTCTCCTTCTGGAGCCTGATTGGTTAGCTATATTATTGCTGGGGCACTCCTTAACCTGCCTGTCCCTTTGTAATCATTCTCTTCTTGGGAGCCCCCCCTCGCAGCTCACTGTCTCTTCACATTCAACAGGCCTTCTCCCTTGTGTTATCTAGCGTGCTACGGCCTTGACTGTGGTTTAATCTGCCCTGCCTGTACTCTGTCTGTGTGTGTGTGTGTGTGTGTGTGTGTGTGTGTGTGTGTGTGTCAGTTCCTCCTTTGCTTCATATTTTCTGTTAAAGACGCTGTGCCCCAGCTGCAAAGCACACTCTGTTCTCAATACATTTCTAGCTGTTTTGCAACATTAATGCAAGCACCTAACTATCCAACAATAGCATTGAATACAAGTCAGCTTTTACGTGACCTCACCCGTGTGTCCTTCGCTTCTCTCAAACTGCCACCACCCATACACAATTGATCACTAATTTTCCCACAAATTCCCCCTTTTCGCACCTGCAAGGTGCGAAGACATTCATGAGTTCACTACGTTACCAAAGATCCCCCTTTAGGACTACAGTGTCATGCTCCCGTCCGTATCTTCCGGCGGCTCCTCTATTGTCAGGAGCGGCATCACCGTATAGGGCGGAGGGGCCTTTTTCTTTAGACAATGCGGTGGTGATGAGGCGCGAGATGAGGGTCCGGAGACACGGGATACAGCAGCAGCCACAGGTTACTAAAATAGCAGAGAAAAAACAGCCAATGAGGTCAAACAAGCAGCAATGAGATTTTTCCATTTTCCAAACATGCTAGTCATCCACCCCTCTAGGGGATTGTCTACACCTGATGCTTCGTGCATTTCCTTGGAGAGGGCACGGAGTTGGTTCAGTGCCCTGGTGACTTTCCCATCTGGTGCGGTGTTGTTGGGGATGACGGTGCAGCACAGATCTCCGAACATGGAGCAGACCCCGCCTTTCTCAGCCAGTAGCATGTCTAGCGCCATCCGGTTCTGCAGGGCCATCAGAGAGGTGGGCGCCATCTGTTCTGCCAAACCTTCAATCGCATCTTTAGTAGCATTGCTTAAGCGTAAAACATTGTAATGTACAAAGTTAATTCTGTCAACATTCTTACTTGGGGTAATAGGAAATAGAGCAGATATAATGGGAATATTTTCAAACCCTGCGGCAATTTTGTCTGCTAGTTTGAATTCGTTTGGCACGCCTCTTGGTATTCCTATATAATCTATATAAGTAGGACTTTTGGCCCATGGGTCAAATTCCGGGGCTCCGTTGGTGAGTGCGCCTTCTTGATTTTTTAGGGTCAGCTGGACAGATAGAGAGTGGGTGAATTTCACTTGTTTTCCTACTAGAGAGATGGGCATGGCCAATCGCACCATTGCACACACACCCTTGGTGCGGTTTGGGTACTTAATTTGAGAGTAGATACGTAGTCCCCCACAATAGTAGAACAGTCCCAACCTTGCTATGGGGCCTATGTAACTCTCAGCATTCTGGACAGTAACATTGCACCAATCATGGGGTATGTTTCCTAACTTTATGGTGGTTTGTTCTGTACCTGTGAAATTAAAGCAATGGTATCTGGCCCCTTCCCCCTTTACGGCGGTGAAATAGCCTGGTTTTTCAAATCCTGGAGGGAGGAGGGACCACTCCCAGTGGTTTTGGTCGGCGGGTCCGCGGAGACTGTTCCTTGTGCTTTCATTCCCCACATTATCAATACTACCCCTATTCCTAACATCATGCCAATTAGTATTGTTGCTCCTTTCCCACCCTTTATTCCTTTCAATATTGGGCCCCCTTGTCCGGACTGAGGACTGTCCGGA
>CM049374.1:17172014-17192014 GCA_026937815.1 Etheostoma perlongum
TACACCTCTCTGCTACCCCTGCCACCCCCCGTTTGAAGAGCGGGGGGTGGCAGGGTAGCAGAGAGGTGTAAACACACACACATCCCACCATGCCTTCATACAACATCACTTACTGCATGACTGCATCCCATTTACCCCAATGGCCCACCAATAGCTGTGTGTTTCTTGTCGTTCCCTGGTGGCTAAAGGCTTGGTGGAGAAGGTACAGGAATAACAAGGGGAAAAAATACATTAAGTGTGATTCAGATTTGAGGATATTCTTAAATAAAAAGACAAAATAACTGTCTCATACTGTCATTTCAGATTTTTGGGAAGTAAGTTTTATGTTCTACACTAAGAATGTCTTGTAAGAATGTCTTGTTCTATTGTATGTGCAACGTATGCAGAGAGCATGTTCCAGTTTTGTTTCCTGTTTTGTTTTTATTGTGCGTTTGTTCTGTTTCCTGTTTTCTGTCATACTCAGTGGGTGTTTCCCAATGTCAAGGAAGGATCCTCCAAAGCCAGAATTTGGAGGATGCCACGTCATCAACGTCCGTCAAAGGACCGTTCCAATGTCAAGAATCCTCCGAATTCCTCCAAGGACTGAGTCCTTCATTCATAACAATTTCCCATATAGACAGAGAAGGATGCATATGTGTGTCCTTCGCAGTCCCAAATCACCCACAATCCTATGCGCGGGCCTTTGCCGTCTCGTTAAAAAAATAATAGCGGACCTAAGCGGGAGTTCGAGCGGCATCGCTGACTGACGGTGAAATGATAATTTAAATGTAAGTATCTTTACTGTGTGTCATACATTTGTTATCACCGTTAATGTTTTACATCAATGTAAAGCTTAACGCTTTAATGCTTGTACAAATTGCTATAATAATTGGGTAGATACACCCCGAGCTAACGTTAGCTAACTGAACCTGTAATTTAACAAGCTGTTAGCTAGCTAGGTTGCTGTCTTTGTAAAGTTTAATGTACGGTGGCATGTTCATCTCTTTTCATATGCCGTTACCGTATATGTGTAACGTTAGCAGAGATTTAGAAAGTTGGTGTGTTTATCACTGGTTGTATCTGTAGACGGGAGGTAACACTGCACCGTGTTAACTTCACTAGCAACGTTCAACGAAGGCTGACATGTATGAGTACTTTCCCATGTAATAGCGTTGTGTTGTAGCATTCATAACGTAAACATCTTTTTGTTTTAACTGTCTTCTAACAGGACTAACGGAGGCGGTCACCAAGGATGCCAAAGCCAACGACCAGCAGGGAGACAGAGGCCAAAGAGAGATGTTGAATACATTATTTGCTATATTAAAGATTGGCATTCTAACAATAAATGCTTTAAATGAACTGGTTTGTCTGTGTCATTAAGTTCTTGGGCGTGTGTATAATATAAACTTTTTTTTCCCGTTAAATTGTGACATGGACCTGGTATTATCCAGATGCTATCTGTTGTAAAACTTCGTAAGGTTTACATGTATCTTTACTATAAAATGTATTCAAACATTACTATATACTGTACACACAAATATTTCCAACATGAAGGGCAATCAGACACAGCTGCCGATGATGGTGTTGCTTCCAGACTGCAGACAAGGAGAAAGTTTTAGGTTAGTCATCCAACCTGTCCTGGTACAGTTGTATCACAAGTATATTTAAGAATACAGTTAAGTCCAGTGTAGTTTTCTTCATCATGAACTGACAACTCTTGACCATTTAACACACTAACACCTACCTTTTCTGTGTTAGCGGGTGTTTTATGGTGTTATGACTTTTCATATGGTGATTGACGCTTGTGTGTCTACAGTACTATTTAATCTTTCTCACTTGCAGTTTACTGCATGTCATACCTGCCTGTGGTAGCTCATTAGCTAGGAGCATTTACCTTGTAGTTGCTGATCATATTTTGCATTTCTTGACCTGTAAAATAAGCTAATGTTATATGTATGCAGTAAACTACGAGCTAATTTTAACTGCTACTTTTCTTTTTTTAAACATGTACAATATACCTTACGAGTTATAAAAACAGATAGCATCTGAATATAATTATTGTTTGAAGTTTCCTCTGTCCAGGTCACAATTTGATGGTAAAATAGACATTGAAAAACAGGGTTATACAGGTTAAACAGGGTTATTTATATTATATACACGCCCAAGAACTTAATGACACAGACAAACCAGTTAATTTAAAGCATTTATTGTTAGAATGCCAATCTTTAATATAGCAAATAATGTATTCAACATCTCTCTTTGGCCTCTGTCTCCCTGCTGGTCGTTGGCTTTGGCATCCTTGGTGACCGCCTCCGTTAGTCCCTGTTAGAAGACAGTTAAAACAAAAAGATGTTTACGTTATGAATGCTACAACACAACGGTATTACATGGGAAAGTACTCATACATGTCAGCCTTCGTTGAACGTTGCTAGTGAAGTTAACACGGTGCAGTGTTACCTCCCGTCTACAGATACAACCAGTGATAAACACACCAACTTTCTAAATCTCTGCTAACGTTACACATATACGGTAACGGCATATGAAAAGAGATGAACATGCCACCGTACATTAAACTTTACAAAGACAGCAACCTAGCTAGCTAACAGCTTATGTTAAATTACAGGTTCAGTTAGCTAACGTTAGCTCGGGGTGTATCTACCTAATTATTATAGCAATTTGTACAAGCATTAAAGCGTTAAGCTTTACATTGATATAAAACATTAACGGTGATAACAAATGTATGACACACAGTAAAGATACTTACATTTAAATTATCATTTCACCGTCAGCGATGCCGCTCGAACTCCCGCTTAGGTCCGCTATTTTATTTTTTTAACGAGATGGCAAAGGCCCGCGCATAGGATTGTGGGTGATTTGGGACCGCGAAGGATACACATGTGCATCCTTTGCTGTCTATGGGAAATTTTCTGAATGAAGGACTCAGTCCTTGGAGGAATTCGGAGGATTCTTGACATTGGAACGGTCCTTCGACGGACATCGATGACGTAGCGTCCTCCTCCTGGCTTTGGAGGATACTTCCTTGACATTAAGAAACGGCTGCTAATTCATCTTCTCCATCCCAACAGCATAATTAAACAGCACAGTTAAGACTTCCACAAATATTTCATCCAGTGTTTTGAAATGCGGCAAAAAAATTCAATGATGCGAGCCCGCAATGACGTGCACTTGATAGCCTGTTCCATTGTACATGTTCTCCAAATGCTAAGGAGGACTCTGACCTGCTCCTGAAGGATCCTTCCTTGGAAGGACTAGTCCTACCAAGGAAGGATCCTTGACATTGAGAAACGAGGTCTGTGTCCTCCCTTGTTTCCTAGTTGCTGTTCCTGTTTTATTTTGATAGTCTGTTTTTCTGTGTAGATGTGTTTCACCTGTTGTATCACCTGTTCCTTGTTTGCTCGTTACCTCTTGTAGTTAACCTCTGTGTTCCCTTTGTCTCGTGTCAGACCCTTTGGGGTGTTTTGTGTGCTTTTTCACTGTTGGCCTGTTCCTGTCGTTCTTCATTTGGACCCCTTCCTGAGGTTATTATTTCCCTGAGAGTTTTTTTCCGTTCCTGATTTGTTTTCCCCTTTCTCGTTGGCCTCTTTTTGGATTTTGGCCTTTGTGTTTCCCTTGAGTCGTTGGTTTTTGCTTTTTGGATCCCTGTTGGTTTGGACTCTTTTTGTTAAATAAACCATTGTTAAACTCTCTCCTGCCTGCCTGCCTCATCTCTGCATTTGGGTCCTCAACACCATATTTTTGTTGTACTGCACATTGTTGCAGATCCTGTTTTCACTCTGTGTGTTGGGTCTCTGTTTAAGCTACAGAGTGAGACATCTCACTTCTATCATATCTTTGTTGGGAGTGGCACATGCTCAATAGCTCGGTAAGATCCCATCAGCTAGATAACTCTTTCTCCAGCTTTGGTCAGTACAAGGCAGGATTAGCTGGGAGACGTCTTCTAGACGAGGGCCACTTGTGGATTACCTGCAGAACAGGGACAGGAAGTCCTTTTGGAGATTATGCTCTACTAGTGTGCGTTGTAGCAGTGTTTTGCCATTGAGAACAAGCTAGCATGCTAGCGCTAGCATGTGCTACAGTTAGCCGTCTCGGCTAGTGACGTAGAAAGCCATGTAGATTTTGAACAGCTCACCCGGAAACTGAAGGCAGAGGACATTCAGAAACCGTATCTCACTCAAAACAGCATGGATAGTTATTTCCAAGTTTGAATCCTTCACCCTTCCCGTCCTCAGTTTTTTCACAATATGGGCACTTTAAGCGAGGTGTGTGGACCCATTTACACAGAAATGTGTCTATATAACTTTTAAATTACCGATATAAAGTAAACAACTTATTGAAAATAAAGATAAAGCGCATTGGAAGTTTCATTTTAAGACTTTAGTTCTTTTTTTACTCTGATAACAGTTGCCAGTAGATTGACGTCTCATAGTGCTGTGCAAGCTCCCCAAAAAAAAATGAAGGAACAACAATCCTAAAGCAAAAGCTCAGCGTCTCGCCTGTGACTCACAGCATCCTACGCTGTGTGCGCAGCAGGTGTAGCCGGTTTAAAGATACATTCTGCAGCATATACGCTCCGGTCTGCACACATCATGCAGACCATTCAATGTAGCCAAAGCGTAAGAATTTAAGTATTTGAAGCAATGATAGACCAGATAGTGCTCAATCTGGCAGCTGATAACTAAAAATGTATGTTGGTCTAATGCGATGCACTTGTGTACAAACAAAAACGTCTATTGATTTCGGATTGATAGCTGCTTCCATGCCCAATTTCAGTTTTTGTGTAATTTGACTAATTTTGTGAAAATAGTACAGTGCCTATACAAAAGATGCCTGTTCGGAGTGGGCCAATTGGGTGCCCTGTGGTATTGCTGCGTTATTTTATTTTTTTAAGTAACAGGGTTTTCCCTCACCTGAGGCCATTTGAGAGATGTCTCTTTCTCTTAAGAATTCATTTTTGGTAAAAGCCTAAATTGCACAACACAATAACATGCAGAATTAACAGTTACAGTGGATAGAAAAGCTGCAGCAACACTTATGATTCCCATCAGTCGACTGTCAGTCTGTGGCTGAATAAATGAAGCCTGTCTCTACACGAGGACAATATAGACATTCTTTGAGTTAAAATAAATATTTAAATATAGCTTTTTTATGTTTTTTAACATTTATTCATCCATTTATCCATAACTCTAAATACAGTGGTGCTCATAGGTTTATGGGAATTTAACATAAGGGTGTGTAGACGTATGCCCCTTGTACTTTAAGGAAGAATATTTATGTATTCACAATACATTATTCATTCACAACAAAAATTGGTGTCCTTAAAGGGTGGATTTTTCATTAAGACATTAAGATCAATTTCCAAAAGATGTTTTTTTTCCCTCTTTTAAATCAACTTCCGCATGGGTTCATAAACTTCTGAGCACCACTTTATACTGTATATATATATATTTTTTACAACACAAATACTAAGAGCTACAGAAAGCCACATCATACTCTATGTATTGCTGTTATTGTGTGTCATGTAATTGATTTGGGATGAGTCAGTTAGATTGCATGCCATGAAAATATTCATACTTGCATTCATTCGCTTCCTTTAATAACAATCCCAATCCGATTTCTGTGCAGTAATGCTATCTGCACTGTGCATGATTCGTACCATTATTGGCACCCAGAGCTGCTCGTACTGTATATAATACAAAGGCCTTCTACTCTGACCAATTATATCAATATTATCTAATATGGACCCTAAACACTTAATAAGAATAAACCATCATTTAAGTAACTAACCTAATATGGCCTAATCCCACCTGCCAACAGTGTCTTGCATCCAACTCAGTAGAATAAAAAAAAACATTAGCACACCAATGATTTATTTAATGTATGAATTTGAGACAAATTAAACTTGAAAAAAATCATGCCTAAAGCAGCACACTGAAATGTTTTCAGCTATCACTTTGGAATGTGGTTGAAGATTTTCATTGGGGGTTTGGTTTGATGGATTTCTCCATACCCCCTTGAAAGCCAAAGCTTCTCTTTAGTATCAAGCCACATGTTCTTCTGATTTAATTTAAGTCATGCACAGGTATGTCCTTGACAATACTACAAGGATGGAGGATGCTCTCTCGCTAAGAAAATCCAATCAGTGGGCTTCTGTTGAAATTATGCACCAATGGTGACCGTACCAGTTACAGTCCATATTCATCATTTTTGTGGGCATTTTGGGGCAAATGTAATTATACACCCAGTATACCCAGATTATATTGTATTTTTTGGTTATGTATCTAACACTACACTGTGTTCCACTGGCAATGTTTTTTACCTAGTCACTCCTTTCATTTTCACCCCTAGAATCAAACTGGGATGATTGATTAATGAATTAAAATGCTTCAAATTAAGTTATTGTTAAATAGCTTCCAAGACATCCTTTCTGATAGGGGAACCTGAGCATTTATTGGTTATCTTCTGAAACACACACCAACATTAACACACACTTTATTCTTGAGTAATTTTTTCAAATAAAAATTCTCAGATGTCAGATTGTTAAATATTGATATTTTCTAGTTTCATCCCTCCTTTGTGGCAGTGAACTGAATATGTTTGAGTTGTAGACAAAACAAGACATTTGAGAGCATCATCTCAGGCTTTGGGAAACACCGATCCACATTTTTCAGCATTTTCTGACGTTTTACAGACAAAACAACAAATCCGATAATTGAGAAAGATTATCAACAGATTAAATGAAAAGAATAATTATTTTCAGCCATATAGTAAACCATAGACGACAAAGGAATAACTGTAATACAAGCACTGCATTTGGAAACCAAAGTATCATTGTTCATAGTAGATTCTGGGGCTTCATCCAGAACAAAATCTCATGGAGAAATATTCTTCTGAGTCAGAGCTGACCCCAGCTGATATTGGGCAAGAGGCTATGTTTACCCTGGACAGGTTGCAAGCCTATCACAGGACCAAAACAGACGGACTACCTTCTCTCACATTCACTCCTACACTAAGGCAACTTTCCAAAGAGTTTCCAAGTGACCAGACCATGTCTTGGGCAAAACATTTTCACTCACTCACTTTGTCATCATTTTGTGTTGCAGAAGACATAAAAGTAGTGATTGAGACCATAAAATCATTATGATGTTTACTGAGGTAATAAATCAAATGAGAAGTGGGTCACTTTCTCATACAGAAACCGACCTCCTTTTTCAACCGCATGTGTCGCCCCCTGCTGGAATTCAGATAAAATGCAGATTTAAGACGTCTCCCCCTGCTGGAATTCAGATAGAATGCAGGTTTAAGGAGTCTCCCCCTGCTGGAGATCAGATAGAATGCAGGGTTAAGGAGTCTCCCCCTGCTGGAGATCAGATAGAATGCAGGTTTAATGAGTCTCCCCCTGTTGGAGATTGAGACGGGTATGGATGCAGCCTGGAGCGTCCCATGTCATCCGTCCCGTCTCATGCGGTCTCGTCTCATGCGGTCTCGTCTCATGCGGAGATGTGTCCAACGGCAAATTCAGAGGGTCAAATATACGAAATTGCGATTAATTTTCCAGACGGGTAAATTCGTGACCACATTTGTTGCAATCAATTGAAAAACGTTAAAAACTGTTAAAGTAACAGTTTACATACACATAGTTTGCTGATTTCTGAAGGTTATGGTTGTGTTGTTCCATATTAACGTAGCTACATCTGATGAAACCTGCATCAGCGACGCATTTCTGCCAACTAACAGCAGGATCTCCTGAGGAGGGACAACAAGGATCTGATTCTGCACACAACAACAACAAGAATACAAAAATAAACATTTAACACTCTTTCCAAGACTCTTTTTAATGTTATATTCTATATTGTTTTCACACTTCACTGGGACATTGCTGAAAATACAACTATTTATCAGCATGGCGAGAGCTCTATGTATAGCTCTACTGGCGCTGCCTCGGCTGTTGGGTCTCTGAGACAAGGGGCCGAATGCTGTTGGGTCTCTGAGACCCGGGGCAGAATGCTGTCGGGTCTCTGAGACCCGGGGCCTCGGCTGTCGGGTCTCTGGGACCCGGGGCAGAATGCTGTCGGGTCTCTGAGACACGGGGCAGAATGCTGTCGGGTCTCTGAGACCCGGGGCCTCGGCTGTCGGGTCTCTGAGACCCTGGGCAGAATGCTGTCGGGTCTCTGAGACCCGGGGCAGAATGCGGTCAGGTCTCTGATGTTCTGAGACCCGGGGGCCTCGGGTGTCGGGTCTCTGGGACCCGGGGCAGAATGCGGTTGTATTTTTCTACTACCGCGGCCTCGGGTGTCGGGTCTCTGAGATCCGGGGCAGAATGCGGTTGTATTTTTCTACTACCGCGGCCTCGGGTGTCGGGTCTCTGGGACCCGGGGCAGAATGCGGTTGTATTTTTCTACTACCGCGGCCTCGGCTGTCGGGTCTCTGGGACCCGGGGCAGAATGCGGTTGTATTTTTCTACTACCGCGGCCTCGGGTGTCGGGTCTCTGAGACCCGGGGCAGAATGCTGTCGGGTCTCTGAGACCCGGGGCAGAATGCTGTCGGGTCTCTGAGACCCGGGGCAGAACGCGGTTGTATTTTTCTACTACCATGGCCTCGGCTGTTGGGTCTCTGGGACCCGGGGCAGAACGCGGTTGTATTTTTCTACTACCGTGGCCTCGGCTGTCGGGTCTCTGGGACCCGTCCTGCATTCGACTGCGTATCCTGAATTAATAAAATAAAAATAAATAAAATCTCTGCTGCCACGGCATTGGGCCAAATTGCGATTGTACTGTTCTTCCACTTCCGCGCCAGCGGTTCTATTGTATTTTGTGTTGTATTGTATGAAAGGGGTAAAAAAAATTAAAAACAAAACCAAATGCTTTACCTCTGTCGGAAGAGTAATTTTTTTTTGTTTGCCTATAATCTGCATTTATTTTAGAGACGGACATATATTTTTAAATATTTAAAAAAAAACAAATATTGTATTCTTTAGCATGATAGTTGACGCGAGCTTTTACTTTGAAAAGTAAGAGAGATTGTATTTTAATCCAGATGCAAGCTTTTATTTTGAAAAGTAGAAACTCTGGGACGGCAGAAGGATTTTTTTAGTTTGCCTATAATCGGCATTTATTTTATAGACGGACATATATTTTAAATGTTTTTTTTCATCAGTATGATAGTCTGCATTTATCTTGTAGACATATTTTTTTTAAGTATTTTATTCATTTGTATGATTGCCGTTATTGTTTAGTTAAAAAAAATATATAGGCTATATTAAAAGTATTTTATTAATTAGCATGATAGTTGACGCAGGCTTATTTTATTCCAGACATTTATCTTGTCAACACAACCATAACATTCAGAAATCAGCAAACTATGTGTATGGCAAAATTGTTACTTTAACAGTTAACGTTTTTCAATTGATTGCAACAAATGTGGTCACGAATTTACCCGTCTGGAAAATTATTCGCGATTTCGTATTTTTGACCCTCTGAATTTGCCGTTGGACACACCTCCGCATGAGACGGGACGGATGACATGGGACGCTCCAGGCTGCATCCATATACTCTTGTGGAGATTAGACAGAATGCAAGTTTAAGGAGTCTCCCCCTGCTGGAGATCAGATAGAATGAAGGTTTAATGAGTCTCCCCCTGTTGGAGATTAGACAGAATGCAAGTTTAAGGAGTCTCCCCCTGCTGGAGATCAAGTAGAATGCAGGTTTAAGGCACTTCCTTGTTTGCAGCACTTCGCTAAACCGGATGCTCTGTCCATTAATATTATATAGTCAATAGTAATGGACCTGTACTTTTGAAAAAAAAACATTCTAAGAATTTATTAAAATTTTCAGCATCAGGGGAAATGAAAAGTTCTACTAGGCTACATGATACAGCTCACAGCTACGGCCTCATATTTAATGAGTGAAGAGATAGTTAAACCGTCATCAGTCACTGCATTAACAATGACAAGACGTGTCTTTAATGAGATCAGTCTGGTTTAGCTTAGCAGGCGATTGATTTATTAGTCACAGTGTTTGTTTCAGAACAATTAGTCTATATCCACCACGTTCCACTTCAGGTATTGTTCCGGTGCCGCTGGAAATTAAGCTAAGAGTCTGCATGCTTTTCGGCCAGATGTTTGTCACCATCCTCTTTCCCAGTGTTGGCGTTCTAACCTCTGGTGGATTTCTGAGGACTGATGGTTAACGGCTCCTCAAATCTCTGTAGGGTACCTTAAATCCAGACAGCTAAAACTAGTATTGAACGTACACGTTCCACCAAAACAAGTTCCTTCCTGAGGCTATTTTGCAGAGGCACCATGGCTCCGTCCGGCCCAAGACAATTTTGATTGGTTTAAAGAAATGCAAAAAAACCAGAGCATGTATTTCTCCCATCCCAGAATGCTGTGTGGACTAGCCAGACCCTCCTTGGCAGCGCTGTGGAGGAAGGTCTAACAATGCAAGACTACAAAGAATTGATCAGAGTGGCGTGTCACAACGCCCAAGCAGTCACGTTTTACAAATTTACCTCAATTGAGTCTTCATCAAGTTGAAATAAATTGAGTTCATACATCAGCTGGAACTTTTTATTAGTAAGGGAACACACACAACCTAATAAAATAGAGAAGATTCTTCTGACTTTTTCCTACACTTATGAGTAAGTAAAATGACTGCAGTTTAGAATGATTGCATATGGAATAGAAACATGGTGAGAGAAATACAAGGCAAGTGAGAACACAAATCTATGGCAATTGCAGTGCTGATTCAAAGCCAAGACTACAGCTATAAATTCAATATTAAACTGACCTGCAACACCTACATTTTGAATTTCTTATTCTGTGTGGTAAATGTAGTTCCTTAATGAGTTCTCTATACAACAACAGGATGGTGTAGGCTGGACCTTCCTCTGAGGCCGCTCTGTTGCCAGCCTTTTTTCTACCCAAACAAACTTAAAACGCCTCTGCCTCGATGAACAGATGGTGATGGAACCACCAGCCGAGCAAATAAGTTCAATGGGTGAACATGAAAACAGATGGAAATCTGACAGGAGATGGCCGCATCATCATCCCAGGCAGCTCTCGTTAAAAAGTAATTGAGAGTAACATATAGAAGCAGACACTGCAAATCAGTGAGGCTACCACCCTCATATTAGCTGCTGAATGTAGTCAACAATAAGTACTTTTACATGCACACTTAAATTCCACTATTATTCAGAATATGCCAATATAATTTGATACAGGTCACATAAACAGCATTTTCCGTAAGGATATTCCCAATGATGCCTTTTCCCGAATATAGCATTTACTGATTAAGACGTGTGATATTCTGGTATTATTCTGGTTTTAGAGGAATTCTTTGACATGTATACAGCACATTTAGAATATCCGTCTCAGTTGGGCTTTTACTTCAGGTTGGGACAGTTTACGGCCTCTTGGTTGTTTATTGCTTTACGGTCGCTCTGTGCGTCGCTATGGTTACTGTACAAAAAAAACAGGGCTGAAGATTCAATAAGGAGAAACACAGCTACTTTTACTACACCTACTTTTACTTTTTAACCATTAAAGACTTGGATATCAACAGGTTTTTGGATATAAGCAAACGCTACGCCGACCTTTTCAAGAAGCTGGTTGAAGGAATGAAAGAGGGACCTTGTGTTTGCATCAACAAAGTCCTCCACTGGTGCGGCTGCATATATAGAATTAGTGCAATATAAACTTTCATTAGCCATGTAAATAGCTGAGTTGGATATATTGTCTGTTTTGGAATAAGGGCCAAAAATGGAATATGTTGTGCGTGTAAACAAAGTCAGTGCAAGAGGTTTAGCTGAAATCCTTTAAAAACAGCTTTCTTTTATGTTGGTCATAAACATTATGTAAATAATATGCTATTGCCTTCACAGTCACTAGTTCAACTCATCTGAACACTTATGATAAAACACTAGCCACCATTAAGCCCATTCTTGTTTCATAAATATTACAATATCAACTTGTGGCAACATTACCATTTCTACGACTCAGTTCAGCTAGCTATAAGCCGGCAAAATAAGTGTCAAAGCATTCTGAATGACGTGTTGTGGTGCTGCAGAGACAATACCTACCCTTACAATACTACACAATACAATATTTGGTACAGACCGTTGCAAAAATCAAAATAAAAACTAAAATCATTACCTCATTAGCGGAGGACACGGCAGGTAAGCCCAAATCCTCAACTCCAGTCTGGCGGCCTAGCAGCAGCTTCTGTAATATTCATATGTACAAGCACAACTAATTGTTGTTGTAAAATCCTAGACAAATTGAGAGTGAGCAGTCCCAATATTAGTTATGCCTCAGTCTGTATCAACGTTTTATTTTCGGGATTGTTTACAAGCAACCCCCCTCAAACTATAGCTTGTTCAGATCAGACATATGTCAGTGTGTTTTGAGCTATGGTTTGAGGAGGTGAGAGTGTCCCGTACAGGAAACATTAAACATCACTGCCTCTATTGCTGCCACAAGAAAGTTTTAAATCATTATGAGGGAAAAAAATGAATCACAAACAATGAACTGCCCGGAAGTTTGAGTAATAGCTCAATGTTTCCTGCAACAACAAAACACTCTCTCTCCTGTGAAATGAAGCTGCCTTCAAGTGCAGGCAGTAATTGTGGAAATATAAAGTCTACTAGTGCTTCATTGGGCGCTTTAAAAGGTGCCTTGCCACACAAAACTGTTTTTAATTAGCATGTTTTGAAATCTGTTAGGTTCCTATTTGTGTTTGTTATGTGGTGAATGTGAAGATGAACTGCTACCTCCTCTGTCAGCTCTAGTCACTGAAAAGAAATAAGAGGAGAAATCAGGCCAATCACAACTGCTGGTCAGTCTGTCGTCATATTGCCTGAGCTCATTACTATTCATGAGCTGGGTAAATGATGCTGATAGCCAGAACACAACAGGGTTGCCCCCCCCCCAGGTTTAATTTCATATTACCATGCTTCTATCAAAGAGGTTGAACCTTGTGATTCCTGTGTAGCCAACAATGACGTAAACAGTACAGCTGAGGAAATTCTCTCTTGACTCTTGAACTGAGATACATGCTGAATGTGTGTTAAAAGTGCAAGGTTAAGTTTGATGGGTTCTCTCCATCCTTGATACGGAATACTCAAATTTCTGTTGGAGAAAAAATGCTTCATACCCAGCATTAAGTGCAGCTACCATCCACGCTTTACCTAAGTCCAACTAAAGAAGAGCATTCATTTTAATTCGGAAATGGTTATTTCAATAGTACACTTTAATATCTGAGTTTTACATAAACCTTTTTTTCATAACCAGGGCCTTTAAGCAGTTTATAATGACAAGCAGATGGTAAGAGCCCTGTCTTTATAAATCCATTTGACAAAATGGCACTCTGAATGTAGTAATTACCTGCCATGCAGTTAAGGTTTGCAGAGTGAGTGGTAGGATAACAATTTCCCATTGGCAGATGTAAAACTTTTCCATTTCATTAAAACTGACAGAAAATTCAACCATTACCAAACAATGACTGCAAGAAAGCCTATAGAATTCTCTTACTCTTCAGCAGAGTGCTTTCTGACACAAAGCCTCTCTTTGGAATGTAAACACGTGTTGGAAATGCAATCTCCAAGCAAGTTTTCTTTTTGCTTTTCCTGTGAAATCTAATATACTTTCATACTTGTGCTCATGAAGGCAAAGGTGTCCATTTGTAACTAAATAAGTGTGTCAGTGGTCTTGTCATCAGCCCCTAGAAAGTAATCAACAGACATGTTGTAGATATATGTTGCTGCGTAGTCATGAGCAGGTGTAAAACACCTGTCAGAAATAAGTCAGATGTAGTTGAAAAGATGTTTTTTTTATTTCTCTCCCAAATACGGCCACAGAGGCAAAATAGAGGCACAACAATTAACAAACCTATGGGAAGAAGACACTTCCAAGAAAATAAGGTAATTGACTGGAGAGTCATAAAAACTATCCCAGAATTTTAGAATCTGTCTGCACGCACAATTAACACTACATAGGTAACAAAGGACATATTTGGTGCGTGATTATAATTAACAGTAATGTTTGTTAAGTAAATGGTATGGTTGTAAACAGAATGATGTATCGATGAAGGTAGCTATAGCATGTAAATAAAAATAGTATAGGATGTCATCTGTGTATAAAAAAGCTCAGAGACTACTGTGGGGAATTTGATAAACGGCTAGTAACAGATGATTTTAAACATTGTGATAATTAACAGAACATATGGACACATTACAGGCAACATTTTGGCGACCGCTGTTTTTTTGTTTTGTTTTTTACATAACTACTAGAACTGCCGTGAACGGTCATTTTCACTGCCAGATTCCAAACTCTATAATCTCTCATGATAAATACCTAATTGCAATATTAATGCATGTATTGTGTTAGGATAGCTTAGGAAAAACGAAATAACACCAAAATGTACAATTTAACGAGTTCAATTATACACTTGAGTAGCCCACGTGTTTCAATAATTCATATCATGGCATAATTAAAACATAATTATTTCATAGGCTACATTCATGTCTAAAAAATATGGTATGGATATTCATTCAACATTACTCATAACAGGCAAATAACACCTCAAAGTATCTTATTTGAACATTTATAGCGTAACCTAACCTGGCACTGCTTCCATGTTGGTGGCTGCTGTGGCGCGCAGCGCTGCTCGGACCGTGCCCCGCTGCTCTTTTTCCCCTCTATAAACTCCGCTCTTAGCTCCTCTGGCAGTTGCTGCCTGAACTGCTGGTGCACTCCTTGGAGAGGATGTGTGCAATGATTCCAGCCAGTTTGAGGAGGATGTATAAAGTTATATGAACACGTAGCTAGCCACTGGCCAACTAGCTACGTGTACCGCTCCTTCCACAGAGCGAGCGCCCAACGCTGCCTTCTGATTCAGAACAGAGTCCATTGACGCCGTATTTATTGTGGTACAGACTCTGGCCATGCCTTCGGTCAATCGATGATGCCCACACTTGTTGCTCAACACCGCTTATTACGTTTCTCTGGCAGAGACACTGATAGTTACAAGCAACCAATATGCATCTTCAACTGTGTAAAAGATCCGAAAATCCGAATGGTCAATATGACCGTGTGTGGCCAAAATAGGTAACAGTGATTTTATTTCCTTTGCCTTGTATATAATGTATATACAACTACTTTAAATGAAAATATACCCTTTTAGGAGAAGTCAGGTACCAGCAGGATTGTATTTTTTTATCCAGCAGTTATTACATGTATAAATTAAACAACACTATGCAACTTTCCCCCCCTTCTGTCCCCCTACAGGTTGTCTCATTAGAACTACAGCCAGTGCTACCCGCCACTTCGATGTAAATGTAAATGTAATGTAAATGTGCTGTATTTATATAGCGCTTTTCTAGTCTGAACGACTACTCAAAGCGCTTTTACATAGTACAGGAACCATTCACCATTCACACACATTCATACACTGTGGCCGAGGCTGCCGTACATCCGCTCATCAGATAAACATGCACACACATTCACACTCCGATGACACAGCATCTCGGGGTTCAGTGTCTTGCCCAAGGACACTTCGACATGGGACTGCAGGGCCGGGGATTGAACCACCAACCTTCCAACTGGCAGGCAACCGCTCTACCACTGAGCCACAGCCCCTACATGTTGTCTCATTGGAACTACGGCTTGTGCTAAAATTTACATAGTGTTGCCTTAACTTTATAATCTTTATTTCTTTGACCACAAGTAGTAAAACAGTACTGAACTGTCTCATCCATAAAGTGCACCCAGCTCTACCCTGAACACGGCTTTTGATTTGGGATGGACGGGTTATTCATTAGTAAGTTAGCAAGGACTAAACTGTGTTTTTACCATAAAAAATGTCAAGTAATGCAGCACACATTTCTGCCACAACTTGATACAAAACAACCTGGGCTGTTAAAAAAAGATTTACTGGGCACCTGATTAGATGAGTTGGTAGAGCGGGCGTCCATATATAGGTTTACTCCTCGACGCAGCAGGCCTGGGTTTGACTCTGACCTGTGGTCCTTTGCTGCGTGTCAGTCTCCTTCTTTCTTCCCTTTCATGTCTTCAGCTGTCCTGTCAAAAATAAAGGCTGAAAATGGCCAAAAAATATCTAAAAAAAACAAAACAAAAAAAGATTTCTTGCAAGTGGCAGTGAGAGCTTAAACCAACATATTTCCATAACAACTTATAAGCCATTGAGAATGTGAATCACCATCATATATTTCATAATGTTCTAAACCCTTACATAGTCTAAACTTTTCACATTTTAGGCGCCTAGCCAAAACACCTCGTTTATTGCAGATTTTTGACAAAGAAAAAAAACACCGTACTAAGTTAAATTTTTAGATAATGTTCAAGTTCCAAGCTTTCAGAGGCTGTACAGTGCCTTGCGAAAGTATTTGGCCCCCTTGAAGTTTTCAACCTTTTGACACATTTCAGGCTTCAAACATAAAGATATAAAATTTTAATTTTTGTGAAGAATCACCAACAAGTGGGACACAGTTGTGAAGTGGAACGAAATCTATTGGATATTTTAAACTTTTTAGCAAATAAAAAACTGAAAAGTGGTGCGTGGAAAATTATTCGGCCCCCTTGCGTTAATACTTTGTAGAGCCACCTTTTGTTGCGATTAAAGCTCCAAGTCGCTTGGGGTATGTCTCTATCAGTTTTGCACATCGAGAGACTGACATTCTTGCCCATTCTTCCTTGCAAAACAGCTCGTCTTCAGTGAGGTTGGATGGGGAGCGTTTGTGAACAGCAGTTTTCAGCTCTCTCCACAGATTCAGGTCTGGACTTTGACTTGGCCATTCTAACACCTGGATACGTTTATTTGTGAACCATTCCAATGTAGATTTTGCTGTATGTTTGGGATCCTTGTCTTGTTGGAAGATAAATCTCCGTCCCAGTTTCAGGTCTTTTGCAGACTCCAACAGGTTTTCATCCAGAATGGTCCTGTATTTGGCTGCATCCATCTTCCCCTCAATTTTAACCATCTTCCCTGTCCCTGCTGAAGAAAAGCAGGCCCAAACCATGATGCTGCCACCACCATGTTTGACAGTGGGGATGGTGTGTTGAGGGTGATGAGCTGTGTTGCTTTTACGCCAAACATATCGTTTTGCATTGTGGGCAAAAAGTTCGATTTTGGTTTCATCTGACCAGAGCACCTTCTTCCACATGTTTGGTGTGTCTCCCACGTGGCTTGTGGCAAACTTTAGACAAGACTTTTTATGGATATCTTTGAGAAATGGCTTTCTTCTTGCCACTCTTCCATAAAGGCCAGATTTGTGCAGTGTACGACTGATTGTTGTCCTATGGACAGACTCTCCCACCTCAGCTGTAGTTCTCTGCAGTTCATCCAGAGTGATCATGGGCCTCTTGGCTGCATCTCTGATCAGTCTTCTCCTTGTCTTAGCTGAAAGTTTAGAGGGACGGCCAGGTCTTGGTAGATTTGCAGTGGTCTGATACTCCTTCCATTTCAAAATGATCGCTTGCACAGTGCTCCTTGGGATGTTTAAAGCTTGGGAAATCTTTTTGTATCCAAATTCGGCTTTAAACTTCTCCACAACAGTATTACGGACCTGCCTGGTGTGTTCCTTGGTCTTCATGATGCTCTCTGCGCTTTCAACAGAACCCTGAGACTATCACAGAGCAGGTGCATTTATACAGAGACTTGATTACACACAGGTGGATTCTATTTATCACCATCAGTCATTTAGGACAACATTGGATCATTCAGAGATCCTCGCTGAACTTCTGGAGTGAGTTTGCTGCACTGAAAGTAAAGGGGACGAATAATTTTTCACGCACCACTTTTCAGTTTTTATTTGCTAAAAAAGCTTAAAATATCCAATAGATTTCGTTCCACTTCACAATTGTGTCCCACTTGTTGGTGATTCTTCACAAAAAATAAAAAATTTATATCTTTATGTTTGAAGCCTGAAATGTGTCAAAAGGTTGAAAAGTTCAAGGGGGCCGAATACTTTCGCAAGGCACTGTATACCACAATTTTAGGCGGCCTATACTGTTGACCTGCTATTCCTCTAAAGATTCCATGTCCCCACCAAAATGGTTCTATGTGGCTGTCAGAGGGTTGATATCAACAGATCCTCAGACGAGGGTGGACAGCTTCCTCAGTACCTCAGTGTCCCTGTCCCCGATGGTCTGACCTGGACGCTGCATAATGACTCAGTGGTGAGAAAGACAAGGCAGAAATGTGGGCTGCATTACTTGTCTTTTTTGTGGTAAAACACCCCACAATGAATGTCCGGACCATCACACATCAAAATGCATGGTTCAGGAAAGAACTGGGTCCATTTGGATGAGACAATTCAGTACTGTTACTTTTCGCCTAACCAAAACTGTTTTACCTCAAACGCCTGAGGAATTCCTTCAAATACTGGAGAATTTCTACTGCTGCATAACCAAGATCATCTTGACGGGGAACATCACTGCCTGGAATGGAAAGAGCACCAAACAGGACCACCAGGCCCTGCAGAGAGTGGCTTGTTCAGCTGAATATACCATAGGCGACACACTAGCCTGCCTGAAGGTTATTTATAGCACGTGCTGCAGGAAAGGAGGTAGGAGATTCATTAAATCAAATCTCCTGGGTAACAGCCCCTTCTCCCTGTTGGGGTCAGGTACAAGGTAAACAGCACTATTTAACAGTAGACCTGTTCAATTCAATTTTATTTATTGTATAAATCGTAACAGTTATCTCAGGACATTTTACAGATAGAGTAGGTCTAGACCACACTATAATTTACAAAGCCCCAACAATTCCAGTAATTCCCCAAAGAGCAAGCATGGTGCGACTGTGGCGAGGAAAAACTTCTTTCAGGAAGAACCCTGGGACAGACCCATGCTCTTGGCAGGCGGTGTCTGATGGTTGGGAGTGTGATGAACAGTGGCAGTAACAGTCACAATAAAGATAATGGAACAAGGACCAGAAAATGACAAGGAGGAGCTTCTACACTCGCTAGGATCCTTAGTCTGGCATATCTCTACTGTGCTGCTGGAGTAGGGTCTAGCTACACCACCTATCTATTCTGGGATAGTAGAAAAACACTGACTTGTTTGTATTTCTTTACTCAAATCACAACCGCCTTGGTCGGCGCTAAGCCCTGATAGCGGAGATAGTGAGAGGGGAGGGAATCTGTAGATTCAATTCAATTTTATTTATTGTATCAAATCATAAGTTATCTCAAAACACTTTACAGATAGAGTAGGTCTAGACCACACTATAATTTATAAAGCCCCAACAATTCTAGTAATTCCCCCAAGAGCAAACATGGTGCGACAGTGGTGAGGAAAAACTCCCTTTTAGGAAGAAAGCTCGGCCAGACCGAGGCTCTTGGTAGGCGCGTCTGACAGGGCCGGTTGGGGGTGTGATGAACAGTGATAACAATCACAACAAAGAAAATGGAACAATGACTAAAAAAAATGGTAGTAGTAGTAGTTTATTTCATAGCAGGGCGCTGCAGAATGTGGCCCAGCAGGGCATAGCTGGACGCAAATGCAGAAATATAAAATTCAAATTGCTTAAACTTGAAATAGTTAGGGAACAACCTCTAAAAAATACAGTACTTGTGTAAAAGTACTAAGTTCCATTCCAACACAGGATCAAATAAACATTCATACTTGATCAGATACTACAGTCACATTTGTGTGAAATACACACAGCTCTCAACCGAGAGGCTCACCCCAGTTTACTAGGTAAATCAGTGTCATTTCAGAATGAGAATCAAAAAAGGGTTTATTGCCACACATGATGTGGAATTTGCCTTGATGAAAGATGCATACATAAAACAAATTAAACATTAAAATGAAATAAATACAGAAAAATTTAAATGTACCAATTCAACCCTAATTTCCCTAAAAGTAGTACTGAATTGCATAGTCCATTCCAAAAAGCTTCCATTGATTAGGAAATAACACACTTGTAAAATCAAGCATTACCAGCCTTATCTTCAATCAGCTGTTATACAATAGTGCACATAAA